>WEDG01001084.1:0-37500 GCA_017591395.1 Schistocephalus solidus
TATGGTTGTACTGCGTGGTGCTGCTTGTTTGTGATGGGCATTGCGTGGATGTCCACGGTGGTTGATTGCCTTCGTTAGATGTTTCATTTAAATTTCTGGGTCTGACCCTAAAAGTCATGTCCGAATCTTCTGGCTCCATTGTCCTTGTAATAATTTCGGAATTGTTTGCCAGTTATTCTCTGGGTCAATATGCCAGAATTGCTTGGAGGCTTGGGGACCGCGGGGCCGGACTCGTTGTGGCTTTGGCAGAGCAATCGGCTCGGAATACGCATTAATCATGGGCTTTTAGGCTGGGTAGTAGTACGGAAGTGCAATTATGGCATCTTTGTCGTATTGGGTTAATGCAGCGTAATTGCTATAGCTTTTTTGTAGAATGGGCGTAGCGTGGTTATTCCACTAGTGGTTGATTGTCTTCGACCCAAATGTTCATTGAAATTTCGGATGTGACCCTAAAAGTCAGTGTCCGAATCACCTGACTTCATGTCCTGCGCTTAATAATTTCAGAAATTATTCACCCGATTATTCTCTGAGTCCATATACCAGAAACCGCATAGAGAACGCTGGGGACCCACTGAGGAGCCGAACCCTCGTTGCTGTGTCACACAGCAGCAGAAACATCGGCGAAACACGTGTCTGGGCTTTTTAGCTGAGTATCTATGTCGGAAGAACGGTATAACGTCTCTGCCATATAAGATTCATACTACTTGTAGTACTACTTGTTTGTAGAATGGGCATTACGTGGTTATTCCACAGTGGTTGATTGTCTTCGACCCAAATGTTCATTGAAATTTCGGATGTGACCCTAAAAAGTCATGTCCGAATCACCTGACTCCATGTCCTGCGCTAATAATTTCAGAAATTATTCACCCGATTATTCTCTGGAGTCCATATACCAGAAACCGCAGAGAGCAGCTGGGGACCCACTGAGGAGCCGAACCCCTCGTTGTTGTGCCACCAGCAGCAGAAACATCGGCGAAACACGTGTCTGGGCTTTTTAGCTAGTCATCTATGTCGGAAGAACGGTATAACGTCTCTGCCATATAAGATTCATACTACTTGTAGTACTACTTGTTTGTAGAATGGGCATTACGTGGTTATTCCACAGTGGTTGATTGTCTTCGACCCAAATGTTCATTGAAATTTCGGATGTGACCCTAAAAAGTCATGTCCGAATCACCTGACTCCATGTCCTGCGCTTAATAATTTCAGAAATTATTCACCCGATTATTCTCTGGAGTCCATATACCAGAAACCGCATAGAGAACGCTGGGGGACCCACTGAGGAGCCGAACCCCTCGTTGCTGTGTCACACAGCAGCAGAAACATCGGCGAAACACGTGTCTGGGCTTTTAGCTAGTATCTATGTCGGAAGAACGGTATAACGTCTCTGCCATATAAGATTCATACTACTTGTAGTACTACTTGTTTGTAGAATGGGCATTACGTGGTTATTCCACAGTGGTTGATTGTCTTCGACCCAAATGTTCATTGAAATTTCGGATGTGACCCTAAAAAGTCATGTCCGAATCACCTGACTCCATGTCCTGCGCTTAATAATTTCAGAAATTATTCACCCGATTATTCTCTGGAGTCCATATACCAGAAACCGCATAGAGAACGCTGGGGGACCCACTGAGGAGCCGAACCCCTCGTTGCTGTGTCACACAGCAGCAGAAACATCGGCGAAACACGTGTCTGGGCTTTTAGCTAGTATCTATGTCGGAAGAACGGTATAACGTCTCTGCCATATAAGATTCATACTACTTGTAGTACTACTTGTTTGTAGAATGGGCATTACGTGGTTATTCCACAGTGGTTGATTGTCTTCGACCCAAATGTTCATTGAAATTTCGGATGTGACCCTAAAAGTCATGTCCGAATCACCCTGACTCCATGTCCTGCGCTTAATAATTTCAGAAATTATTCACTCCGATTATTCTCTGGAGTCCATATACCAGAAACCGCATAGAGAACGCTGGGGGACCCACTGAGGAGCCGAACCTCGTTGCTGTGTCACACAGCAGCAGAAACATCGGCGAAACACGTGTCTGGGCTTTAGCTAGTATCTATGTCGGAAGAACGGTATAACGTCTCTGCCATATAAGATTCATACTACTTGGTAGTACTACTTGTTTTGTAGAATGGGCATTACGTGGTTATTCCACAGTGGTTGATTGTCTTCGACCCAAATGTTCATTGAAATTTCGGATGTGACCCTAAAAAGTCATGTCCGAATCACCTGACTCCATGTCCCGCGCTTAATAATTTCAGAAATTATTCACCCGATTATTCTCTGGAGTCCATATACCAGAAACCGCATAGAGAACGCTGGGGGACCCACTGAGGAGCCGAACCCCTCGTTGCTGTGTCACACAGCAGCAGAAACATCGGCGAAACACGTGTCTGGGCTTTTAGCTAGTATCTATGTCGGAAGAACGGTATAACGTCTCTGCCATATAAGATTCATACTACTTGTAGTACTACTTGTTTGTAGAATGGGCATTACGTGGTTATTCCACAGTGGTTGATTGTCTTCGACCCAAATGTTCATTGAAATTTCGGATGTGACCCTAAAAAGTCATGTCCGAATCACCTGACTCCATGTCCTGCGCTTAATAATTTCAGAAATTATTCACCCGATTAATATATATATATATATATATATATATATATATATATATATATATATATATATACTATATATATATATATAGGCACAATAAGATAACCGACAGAGACAAGGGAGACCGGAATGGCCATTTCTGGCTTATTAGCCGTCATCAGCCAGCCATACCCAAACCCAGGTGCTGCGGCGCCCGAGCCTCGAACTCGCGACCTTGTTGGGCAGAAGTCCAACGCTCTACCCACTGCGCCACGAGCTCGTTGTCTTGCCGGTTTCGATCTGGAAATATTGACAATGGTAATGGAACCCTCACCTATCGGTTACAGGACTCCCTCTTCCCATTGTGCCTTTGGGGCTAACTCTCAAGCCCCAAGGTCGCAAGTTCGCAGCTCGGGCGCCGCGGCGCCTGGGGTTTGGGTATGGCTGGCTGATGACGGCTAATAAGCCAGAAATGGCCATTCCAGTCTCCCTTGTCTTTGTTGGTTATGTTATTCTGCCTATATGCTTAGCTGCCTTACGGCTGCTGGCGGGAGCTTGAGAGTTAGCCCCAAGGCACAATGGGACGAGTGAGTCGTATAACCGATCGGTGAGCGCCCCATTACCATATATGTATATATATATATATATTATTATATATATATATATATATATATATATATATATATGATAATGTGGAACCGACAAAAGACACGTCGCTATGCGACTGCCTGTGAGTACTCTAGTCAGAGTTCAGGGCACAACGGAGCATAAATGTTCCTTAGCAGATCGGTGAGCCACACACTATTATATATATATATATTGAATAGCTGAGGTAGAGTGCATTCCGAGATGATATAGTGAAGAAAAAGAGCTCGTCGTAAAATATAGTTGTACTCGTGAATTTTCAAGTTGGTCACACCAACCCGTCGTCAGACGAAATGAACAGAGGAGAAATGAAATGGTCAGATCACCAGTTTGTGCTACAGACAGGACAGACAACCAACTGGGGTGTGAGGAATGGGTACATAATTGGATTGGGGCCGGTTAGGGGGCTGTTAGGGTTCCCTGTGTCGGAGGCGAAGGGGATGGCAGTAAATGTGACTGCTGACTGTAAACTTAATTGTCGACGATGCGGGATGGGGACAGAGGTGTTTATAGTTTCAACTGTTGTTCGCCGTGTCAGGGGGAAGGGGTGGCGAGACAGTGAGATTCTACATGGTCCAGAAAAAGATTAGCGGCTGTGGTTAGGTTGTGGGCGCAAATCAGTGAGCCGGGCACGCAGGCCTTCGTATTGAGAGTCCAGATCGACATGGCGGTTGATGCTGGTTGTGTTAGAGTGCCACGCCTCGAGGAATTCACGCGCCTGTTTGTTGTTAGCCATTGCAACAACTTCGGTTCCGTCCAAATTGAAGCGATGGTCGAACTTAAGGGCGTGCGCAAAGATGAGTGACAATGGGTCGCATCGACGAATGGCTAGTTTCTGTTCCGTAATACGCGTCCCAAGTCGTCGGCCGGTATGACCAATATAAGTGTAAGAGCAGTTAGCACACGGAATACGATAGATTACATTAGTTTGCTGCTCTTTGGGTACAGGGTCTTTTACTCGGGATAGTGTTGCGCGCAAGGACGATGCCGGTTTGTGCGCAATGGAGATGCCAAACCGGTTTAATTGTCGGGCGATCGCTTCGGAGATGCCCCTGCATGTAAGGTAGGGAGTAGAATTTACGCGGTCCGGGTTCTCCATTAGAGCCGAAAGTTCGTGGTTTCCTCTGGTGTCTGAGGCAGCTTTTTCACAAAAACTGACTGGGTATCCGTTGAGTCGGAATAACCGATACAGGTAAGTGAGTTCTTTTTTGCGTAGCTGATCGCTACTACAGTAACGAAAGGCCCGGTGGAAAAGGGTTCGAACGCAGCTTCTTTTATGGGCCGCAGGATGGTTGCTATCATAGCTAAGTATGATATCGGCATTAGAGCCTTTTCGGTGGGCGCTCGTTGCGAGGCATCCATCACTGAGCTTTTGATACTCACGTCGAGGAACGGAAGGATACCTCCTGTTGCCTCTTCACGAGTAAACTGAATAGCTGGGAAAAACACTATTCAGGCTCAGATGCAACTGCTCCACGTCGGAGGCCTTTATGGTAACAAATGTATCATCTACGTATCGGCGCGTGAATTCCTCGAGGCGTGGCACTCTAACACAACCAGCATCAACCGCCATGTCGATCTGGACTCTCAATACGAAGGCCTGCGTGCCCGGCTCACTGATTTGCGCCCACAACCTAACCGCAGCCGCTAATCTTTTCTGGACCATGTAGAATCTCACTGTCTCGCCACCCCCTCCCCCTGACACGGCGAACAACAGTTGAAACTATAAACACCTCTGTCCCCATCCCGCATCGTCGACAATTAAGTTTACCGTCTGCAGTCACATTTACTCGCCATCCCCCTTCGCCTCCGACACAGGGAACCCTAACAGCCCCCTAACCGGCCCCCAATCCAATTATGTACCCATTCCTCACACCCCAGTTGGTTGTCTGTCCTGTCCTGTAGCACAAACTGGTAATCTGACCATTTCATTTCTCCTCTGTTCATTTCTGTCTGACGACGGGTTGGTGTGACCAACTTGAAAAATTCACGAGTACAACTCTATTTTTCCGACGAGCTCTTTTTCTTCAATATATATATATATATATATATATATATATATATATATATATATATATATATATATATATATATATATATATATATATATATATATAGATATGAAGGGAAGGTGAAAGATCGCTACATCACTGGAAGGATGAGAGTTTCTACCAGAGGATGAATGCCTGTTCAAAGAATTACTCTTGTCTGGTCACAGAATCAGTACAAGTTTGGTTTTCTTATTTCGTTAGAAAGTCGTGAAAATGTCTGCAGTTACGTCCTATGATCCCCGGTTTTTATTTTTATTTTGAGATCAGCATGTTGAGTAAACGATTGAAATTATGCCTAGTAAACTGGAATTAAAGCTCCGAGCTGGTTTGCACGTGGTAGTTCGTTCGTTGCAAGTGAACAAGACGACCGTAGCCTGAGGATCAGCAATGATGTTTACGTGGCTTATATGAAGGTAAATGCAGCTTTCATGGCTCTCTCTCTCTCCATGCATATACTCATCCTCATTAAGTGCAGAGCTACTGAATGATTTATCATACTGTGACAGCTACGAAATTTTGTGTTAGTAATTTAAAATTGCCTGGATAAATCATGGGGTCGAGAGTATTTGCAGAATTGCCATGCACCCCTCTTTTTTTTCCTTGCACCGAGTCAAAAGCCTCTAGCGCTTGTCACACCCTTGTATCCCCCGTTTTGGTCTGGCGCGGTAACGTCGTACGCCTTTTATTTCACTTATTGCCTACTTCACTACGTTAAGGCTATAATTTTGTCAGCAAGTAGTGTGTCAACGCGTGATAAAGTTCCTCCAACAGGGTATTAAGCTCGACCTCGACCTCTTCAGGCTGCACACCATCCACTTAAATGGACTAGTCGCGTATTATTAACACCTGTAAAGTTATATATACGCAGTATTAGGAATCGGAAGGTAGGTATCCCAAGACATACAATTTGAAGGTGAATAGGTTCTTCAGGAAAAAAATAGGAAACTTTATTGTGTAAATTTTCAACGCTTCTTCTCCAGGTCGTTGTCAAACTTTTGTAACTGTATACCACAAACAAACATATGTCGAAGGTATCCTAAACTATCAGAGCAAAAACCTCTCTGTCGCAAGAGGATTACCGTCAACAGTCTGCTACCTTGAGCAAAAAACGCATTGCTCATACGAAGGAAGCTACTGAGTCGAGCTAAATTATCCGTTTTAATTCCTTCCCCAAAATGGTTACCTTGAAAATTTTGTACGCCGATGCATAAAATAACAAACGATCCGAAGAATAAGAACTACATAATTCCAATTATGCGCTCCAAACAAATGCATGAAGAGTCCTTCCCTATATTAGGAATTTGCCTGAACTCGTTGGAAGACACTTGCGGAGACACCAAATAAACGTGCACACAAACCGACGACTACGCCACAAGAGACGGCATCACATGCACGAGTTCTGTAATTTTCAAAGCTCGGCAATGATGGGTTTGTATGTTAACTCGTCTTTGAACTGTGACACCATCTCTGTAGTCGATCTTTTTTCGGATGAGTACCCTGCCTCCCACCTATCTCCCAATTAACATGACTCGAACTGAGATCAGGCGCAGTACCTGACGTGCCATAAAGCCTCTGGTACGGGCCACGTCCTTTTGGTCTGATGCGGGAGCATCGTCGGTCTCTATATCTCAGCTACTACCTCGTTTGCTACCTAAAAGTAATACTTTTTTTCAGAAATTAGCATGTGAATGCGGGATAAAAATCCTCCAAGCAAACTTCAAAGTCGACCCTGAATTTTATTTCAATCATCATTAATTTCTTCCCTGCAGTCATAATCAAGTCAGTTGGTAATGCACTAACCTGGGTTAAATATTCAGTACAAGGTCTTTCAGCTTCCGTCCGAGCTTTATATGGATATTTCACTGTCATTCCATTGAATTTGGTGAGATTTAGCTCAAATGTCCTCGCAAACCTCGTAATAAAGAAATGGATATTGTTGTAGAGTTTACATAAATTTCTGATGAACTTGACCTTGACTTCGGAAGGCCCGTTTATATATATATATATATATATATATATATATATATATATATATATATATATATGCTTCACGTCGCTATGCGACCGCCTGAGAGGGCTCTAGTCTGAGCTCCAGGGCACAACGGAACATGCATGTTCCTTAAGCAGATCGGTGAGCGCCCCACACTATCATATATATATATATATATATATATATATATATATATATATATATATATATAAACAGATGGACCTGGAGGGGCGTCACTGATGGGCCGAGTCCCTAGTAGTTGCGTTACGCCTCGACAGAAGGATCGACGAAGCGCATGTCTGTAGTATTTCATATTACACCTGCTGGAAGCATGTGTTCGGTTCCGAAGTCGCCCCTACCTCGATTTGTATTTCAAATGGTTTATGATGTATTTTAGCCCGTGCGCTCTATATTCCAACTGTAGGTCTGAGTCGGAGGCCGATGAAGTTGTGCAAATCGCCAAGTCGCTGCAGCTATCGGATACCGAGGTAATTCGCCTTCTCCCTACCTCTTATCCGCTAACCGTCCCCCTTTCCTGCAACGACGTCGTGTTATGTGCCTGTTTAGCTTACATGTGTTTTGTTGGGACATGAAAATGACTAGCTGAGATAGCTACGATTATATGAATTGGCAAGGCAAAACAGTTCATTGGCTGTTGCATACACAACATGAGCTCGCAATTCATCCTGTCATGTTCGACCAAGACAAAAATGATGTAAGCTGACTTTTGTGTGATTTGGACCATGGTGAGGAACATCTCCACAGCCTTGTCCGTTCCTGCGTGATTGTTTCCATAGCACTGCGAACCAGCTTTCACCCACTCAGATCTCATTTTCGTAATATTTGGCGGTAAAGCTGCGCTAAGAAAAGGCCATCTTAGACTGTCAGTTTATGGGGCGCGCATCGTTCTGCCCGTGAGTGACCAGCAAGATGTGCATTGTTTTGGCTACTATGGCAAACAGGAGCTGATTCAGGTGTGCCGAAGGTGAACTGATTTCGTGTTTTGTTCCGTTCCGTTCCTATGCACGCGACACTCCTTTCTGCTTCTGCATGCTTACTTACTGAGTTGGTGGGCTCATCCCGCATACTGAAAACTCATCCCATAAGAGGAGCTTTGTTTAGTTTTAGGTCGGATGTAACACGCCGCCCAAATTTGGGCATAAAGTTGAGTTGGCGCAAATAAGTAGTGATTTGGCAACGATCGGAAACGCAGCTGTCGTGAGGAAATCCAAACCGGGGATTCATGCAGCATGGGAATGGTGGTACTAAGGAGTTTTATGTGTGGAGAAAAAAATGGTAACTAGTAGAGATAAAATTAAGAAAAGTCGTAAATATGCAGCATGGTGTTTAAATACGCTTTTCAGTTTACGAAGCAGTGCCCAAGTTGAAAAGTGGTGTGTCCCAGCAGTTGTATCGCAAACAGTCCAGCAAATCTCCAGTGACCGCTACGCGACCTACTTCCCGAATTTGTAACCAATCGATATTTTCTTATTTATGAATTATTGCTTAAATTAATTTTAAAGATTATTAAAAATTTTTGAATTATTGAATATCTAGCCAACAGGTATTAAAACTTTAACCGCAGTCCTAAAACTAACTCTAACGTGAACTTTCATCCTAATGCTGGTAACCCTTAGCCTAGCCCCTAACAGTTATTGAATGCAATTAATCATTTCTACCTGATAATCTTCAGCAATAGTCATTAATTAGTAGAGGATTTTGGCAGATATCAATAATTCACTTGACCCAATTGTGCAAAACTCGGCGGCTTTGGTGGGATTCTAACCCATTGCAGCAAGTGGGAGGCTTTAATACTGCCAACGCTGTGGGCAACTGAGCCATGAGGCCCGCACCGGGACACGTGCGTTTAAGGATTTATTCTAAGAATCAGTAATACTAGGTATAATAAGTGAGGCAATAGCCCGTAGTTAATAAATACCTTAACCCTGATCGGTGGGAAACTTTTAACACTAACCTTTTTTACCGCAACCCGAAAAGATCCGCAAACACTTGCATGCATACCGAATGGAGTTTCAGTAGCAATATAAAAAACTAACAAAAACAGGACACCCTTTCCCATTTCTGTTAATGATTTGATAGAAATTAAACAAAATATTCGGTTTGAGAATAAACAAGAAAGGTAAGCAATCGAATGTGTTATGTATAATTTATGTACAGTGGCAACGTGGTTCAGTCAGACTCTAAACAACACTGTATTTCTGCCTTGTCTGCCAAAACGACTAATTTTGAGGCAAAGATTTAACTAGGATCATTCAATCTTTCAGCTGCATTTCACACTAAGCAACCGTATATGTGTGTTAACCGTATTTTTGGTTGCAATTTTCTTTCCGAAGCACTGGGTCAACCTGTAGACCTGTTTACCAGCGATTCGGCGCTTCCACTAATGGCGTATGGTGAATATTTTGTCGGTCTTTCTGTAGTGTTATATCTTAGTCTGTCGTATAAGCCGTCGTAAACCCACAGCTACAGTGATATGAAGATGGTGAGAGTTGAAACTGGGCAACGTGCCGCCGAGTCGGATGGCTACACTGACATGACGATCATAAACCACCCCTTAGTAACTTGATCTTTTTGTCTTTAAATTTAGGAGTGAATATATGAGTCCTGTTGAAACTTTCGGGGCAACTGACACTTAGAAAGACGAGTGGGTTGGATAGTAGACCTACTACCTTTGGTAATGATATGTTTTATCAACAACGATTAACTACTGTATTTGTTCTAGTAGGCATGTTTGTTGAATCTTTATGAGCTCTGGGTCGTCTGAGACGCGTTACTTCGCGCATTGATACAACCGCATTCACATAGTTGCTTGAGTGTCTTTTTTAGTCGCAGATTACTCGGCATGACGTTTCCTATAGTTTTCGCCCTCCCTCCTGCCACCTATAGATCTACTCTATATATTTTTTCGAACTCATGCGCCTTGATTTTTTTTCGCAAAAAAGTTCAGCGTGACCTTCCTAGGGTCATTTCGGTCTAGATTAGTTGTTTTTTTTCAATGAAAGGCAAGATATGCATTAGTTAACTTTATTTTCGGTTTTTCTTGGTTATAAATTACGGTTAGCGTTATGAAGCTTTATATTTTCTGGCCGCCGACTCAGTCGTGGCTTCCCTGTCAGATAAGTATGTCTGTCTTTTTCGTTAATTACCTATGGAGCACCGTCCAATTTGGCCTGAAGGCTTTGTTATCCTTCTCTACTGTCGTTCTACGTGCAAAAACTTTCAAAAGCCGGTGCTGGATAGTTTGTCAGGATAATTTAGCTACGATCGTTTTCGGCTTTCATGGCTTTTCATTTACATCCTTGCCTTACCACTGCCAAGATAGTTCGTTTGCAGTGACTTTAAATGGATAAATGTACTTGGTTACCGTAAACAGTTGTCCAAGTTAGCATGGACGGAGCATTAATGGTAGCATATTGAATACCATTCGAATACTGTCGTGTGGCATACTCCATCATCTTCCTCACATTGCTTAACTCTCGTTTAATGCACTTTATTTGCATACCGGTAAGACATCGGTCGCAAGAATTAGTCCCTCACGTTCAGAGTGGTCTAGCACACGTTATGGCTGCTGTCGTGTGGCATTCTCTAACATCTTCACGTTCCTCCTTATAAATACAAGCCATGGCTTCATAATTGTCCTAATTTTTAGACGACTATCCCCAAATATTGAAAAGTTTTCTAAAGGGGATATTTTTTCATAGTTTCTCCAATATTCATTTGCGTCACGTCAGCTCGCACTAGTTTTTGAACTATCACTTATGACTCAGTTCCTGATGGTTTCTTGTCCTTGTTGCTCCTGGCCTCATGCGCATTCACCAGTGGCGGTTTATTCAAATACCCATTTGTTTAACTTAACAGTTGCTTTTTATTTTTCTAATTTGCATGCTCAACCAAAATTCTTATATAAAACCGCCCAAGTTATTAAAAGGTTTTTGGCAGAGATCGGAAACGCTGCCCTGGATTGTGGTTAGTTTATTGCATTGCTACTGAAACCGTATTCGTTAGGCATGTTGGTGTTTGTGTTAAAAATGTTTGGTGTCTTATTATGTTAGTAGTGTCTTTGTGGCTCCGGAGGTTTTGATGTATGATTGTTTTTGTTTTACTAGCACCATTCCCGAATCACCGGTTGGGCTTTTCTCACTATGGCAAAGTTTCCGATCGTTGCCAGGCTTTTTTTCTAACGCGGAAAGCAGAAGGCTGGGGAATTTTAATTCTGCTTAAGTCCTAGTAACGGTCTCAAGGCCGTCATTTAACCGTAGACGACCATTGAGGTCGTATTTGTTGACTCGCCAAATTTGAAACCTCATCGGCGACATAAATTTAAAGTCCACGACGAAGATCGGACTTGCACGTGCTTTTTAGAAATTTAAAAACCTCAAATAATTTGTCTATTTAAAAAGAGCTTCACTAAGGCATTTTGCTGACGAGAGTCTACCGGCCACCCGACGCGACTGTCAACACGTCAGCGCCACCGAAAACATACATCAGGGCTTGCCAATTTTCCGTTGTATCTGTTCCTCTTTCAGTACCCGATCTCTCATGAAATAAAATCGTGGATGAAAATCGATGACAAGAGATGGTCTTTTAATAATAATAGAACGTTGGAGAAAAATATGTACTGACGGTAAACAGTGTCCGTCATCATAGTTTTCAATGTACGTTGGACGCATAACTTTCTTCATATAAATTGGAATAAATAATGAATAATAAGCGTAGCTGGCTCATCCTCCTAATGTATCGAGAAACTAAAGAAAATGATAGGAACTAGTTTTTGTAGAATTTAAATGACACAGGAGATTGAATTGACTTTAAGTTGTTAGACATAAATGTGTAGAACGTAGAATTTTTGAATGATCCTTTCAGATGAATGCTAGTTCCTTCATGTTGGGGTGTTGTAGGTCGGTTATCCATGACCAGTCGTAAGTCACTCACCTATAAAACTTACTGATATGGTGTCGCTGGTGGTGGTTTAACCTGGCTACTCCAAGCGAAGGAGGAACTTAGAAGGTTTTTGTCGATCTTGACTTACACATCCTTTGAAATAATGGCACTTGTCGCAGTATCGGTGATAGTGTCGGGCAATCAGTCAACCGCCACTCCGGCTGCATTCGTTTCTATGATTCGTCATACTTGGACGGCAACCTAGGGACGTATCGATAAAGAACTAGTAAACGTGCGGGTCACTTACCTGGTCCTCATGTCTTCCCCCAAATTGGCTGGTTCAAGTGACACAAGGTTGTCTTGTTGCGCTTGCAAATGGTGCACCGATGAAATTCACAGTAATTGCACTTCATATTTGCTTCTGGTTGACAACAAAGACTGATATACACAGGTTATACCTGCATATTCAATGCCCAGTCTGCCAGTATAGGTACCATCCAGCAAATACACCCAATTACACCTATAGCTAACTCAAAGTACTCACTACTAATACAAAATTAGGGCACAATGTCAGAAAACAACATAAAAAGACCTTAGCTTACGATGGAGTACCAACAAAGACGAAGAAGACAGGAATGGCCATTTGTGGCTTATTAGCCGTCATCAACCAGTCATAACCAATCCGAAGTATAGATAACCTGCTATTCGATTATCAGTGAGCACCACCTCAGCATTAGATTATGCATCCTAATATCACAGCGACTGTAACTACAAAAACAGTGGTAATACTCGTGACCTTGCATGCAACACGTTCAGCAGAACAGGGCCCTCCAAATGACCACTAAAACAAACACAATTATTCGGTTCTTCCAAGAATGAAATCATGATCCCATTTAGATAAATTGAAAATTGTATATTTAAAAAGTACTTCAATAATGCATTTTGTTGATGAGTGTCTACTTTTCATAGGAAGTATAGTATATTTTACTGTAACTAGCTAAATTGGGTGAGAAATTACGCGGGTAAAATATATCGATTAATTTGGCTTCAAAACAAAGGGTGGCAGGTGTTGCCAAGTCACGTACTTAGTCTTTTTCTAACGAAAAGTCATGGAAAAATTCGCATGTTTTGTCTGCTTTTCCACTACTTCAATTATACTGATAATTTTTTTGTCGGAGACGAAAAAACTCACTTTTTTTCTTAAAATCCGAGCCCTGATTATTTTTGGACTTAATTCAGCGACTGTAAATGCACCGGTGAGTGGCCATTTAAGTGCTAAAATATCACTAACTGTTAGCGCTTAGTCTGTTCCGTTTTTAAATTTCGCATTTGCGAAAACTGTCGGACTCAAACAGTCCTTGCTATATGCTAAAGCGTCAAATTGGCCTCTTGGAAATGGGTCATTTTATGGTCCCTTATGGAATATTCGCAAATGACAGAAAAAATATGGGTACTGTAAAACAAAGGATACCCTGTAGATGTTATTACGGCTTGTTATAGCAGTAAATCGCACAGATCTGTATATGTGCATTACTAAAATTGAAGGAAGTCCTGTTGACAACCGGCTTCGTTTGAATTGTGCGTAAAGACACCCAATTTTCAAGTTGGTGACGATTCGTTTGATAACATTTTCCAGTTTAGATTACTCAGAGACAGTTATTGGCGTAGAACAGTGATCGAAAATATACGGTAACTTTGACTAGAGCTCCAAGTTGCAACTATCGCCGCATACAATTTAGTTTGGAACATATCTTGTACGAAATCAAAAAGAGAACAGTTTCCGGAACAGGTTTTGTGAATGCTTAAATTACGCAGCGTTTTAGGTGTCCCAAAATAACCTTTTCACATTGCATAAATGAAGTCATACATGCAGTATTTCGTGCTGACAGGTGTTGGTCCTGAGATTTATTGTTGGGGACCTTGTCGGTTGACGGCAATTAGTAGGAGTCACGTTTACCAAGCTTGACTGCTTCGCAGACGCCATCTATACATTCCTTTTTGGATGCTTCTACAGCATGATTCATAGCATCAGTGCCTTAATAGGTTCTGGTCAAAAATCCGAATCAGATTCTAAATATGTCTTTATTGCGAAAATAAAACCCAAATTGTATAACAAGTAAGCAGCAAATAAGTCTTTAATTTCACGTAGGATTTTTACAAAGTCGTCTTCGCCTCCTTTCAAAACATAGACCAGAATTATTCATCCAAGTGCCCTGAAGTAATTACTGTGGAACTCTGCAATCTGTCTTCAAAATCGCAACCTTGCTGTCTAACCACGTTCTCTCGATTTGCCGGGTGTTCGCACCTATATTTGGATCAACGTAATTTTCCTGATGGTTTACGGCTTTGTGATCGTTCCCAGTTTGATTAAGTCACCCGTCAGCTGACCACTCGTCTGAATTTATTAATGAACCTCTTTCTTCTTTGCTGCTGCTTCGTCGGTGCACCTCGCTTTTGTATGTAGAAGTTTCTATTTTCCGTAACCTGACACAATCCAACAATCCCTGGACCATCAAGGCGTGCGCCGTAGTTCCGATAATTCTCTACTGGATAGCCATCATTTTCTTCGGCAGGTGCTTTTCTATCTAAAGGATGGTCACGATTGTACTTACGATGCCCTATAAATTATCCCTCGTCGATTTGTATTGGGTTTTTAGATGTTCCATTTAGCTTTCCTTTCCTTTTGGGATCTACGAGCAGTAATCCTCGACGCTTCTTCCAGTGGCATTCTCTTGCAACTACTTATTTTGGGAGAATTCGTTCCCCGTTCTTACTGATCTAACAGGCTGCAACTATTTTTTTTCTGCACCTCCATATCAGCACATTGGATCCATGAAAGTTCTTGTTCGTTAACATTACTGGCCCATCGCGCTTCCGGAAAGATTTTTTCTGTACTAAAACAGCATCTCGCGGAGGAGATGTTGTGAGGTTGCTTCTTAAATGTTCACCACTTCACTATAAACCCCACGTAACAATACTTTAAAGAGTATGTTGGTGGGAATCACGCTACAATAGCACCCTTTTTATCCCGGCGATCCGGTTTAGAGGCCTTGCATGTGGCGCATGATGGCGCCGTCGAAAAGGACAGGTTCCAGTTTGTCCTTTGCACCTTGAGTTCTTGCTCTGATTTGTTGGTCCTGGGATTACTCCAAGTAACACGTTTATCGAGCTAACCTAATTACAGGATGGAATAAGGACATTCGGTTTTATTTTACTGCTATGGACTAGAAATCCGGACTGATTTTAAGATGTCGCCAACCGAAGGTCATCAGTAGGGGCGTGGTGCTTAGCCTTCTTCCTTCGACGATTAATCGCTAGCAAGCCAACATTTGTGAATTCCACCTTTTTTCGACACTTTCTAACTTTTCTTATGCTGCCTACTCCTGCTTTCCAGCCGGACGAAGGACTCATACGCGCCATTGCGATGACTTCTAGGGGACAGCTGGCGCCCCTTTGTTCAATATTCGGTGGCATCGCAGCCCAGGAAGCTATAAAGGCTGTTACACACAAGTTTACACCTCTAAAACAATGGGTTTGTCACTTTCTTCGCTGACTTTTGACTCTTAGTTGTACTTTGTTGTCGACGCCGTACTGCCAAAGCTTCCTCTCTCTAAGGGACTTCAATTCCAACGGTGGGTTTCTGCTTTTGAGGTAGCCTTTTCATGCACGTGTGTGCTCTTTGCTTGTAACTCCGTGTCCTTAAATGCTCCATAAGGAGGGGATGCTGACCTAGGCAATTGTTCCGATCGAAAGCTCCCGAAAATTGCTATCCAAGTAATTCTTGATTCATGCTTTGAATAGTCATAACTTTGCGTGGGAGGCTCATTGACAGCTCAACACAACTACCTAAAATGCTGCCTCTTGTTAACCCAAGCAAGAGTAATAATCATGGGCTGAATCGTTCTATGCATCCTTCAGGATTTGTGCAAATAATTTGCTGGCAAAAAATGCCTACCCCTTACCGGCATTTCCCATCGCAGTGTATGCCGACTTTATGAATCAGAAAAAGCATCTCTAATTGCCCGATATTTTGTGGTTGTCCTGGATCGATGGTTAGTAATCACGGATAGATTGCACTTTAAGGTAGGTTAATAATTTCACATGCAGAACATGGATCAGGCTCTACTGTTTTGCACATAATCTTACTTAGCTTATTCACGTTGCAGGTCTCGATATAATTCCCTAGCGATTTGCGTTGGAGAGGAGGCTACTCAGAATATTTTGAATGCAAGTGTCTTTATGGTGAGCTGCGGAGTGAATTTCATTTTTAAAACGTTATTATTTACGGGTGTTTAGCCGCTAGATCAAAAAGTTTTTTTCCTAGAGAAGACTGTCCATATGATTGCTGTTCCACTTACGGCCAATCGCTCTGCCTTTAAAAACATGAATGACGCATATATTCGACATTTAATTATCAACTACAAACACTTTTTAAAGAGTTACCTTATTAAAGAAAGTGTTTTAATTGATCTTGGTCAGATTAATCGTGGACTTTTGTTGTGGACGTTCATTTTTGTCTACAACGAGTTTTCATGTTTGGATGGATCTACAAATGTGACTTCAACGGCCATCTGCAGTAAAACAAAGATCAAAAATCGCACTTCTTTGGTAAATACTATAAGTACTATCTTATTTTGAAGGTTTTGATGAACACAGGACAGAATCTACATTTATGGCCAAGAGATTGAAAACCGAAAATCGTGAAATTTTCGCCGGTATTTCGAGGAAGAACTGACGCTAATTGTTATAAAGAAAAAATAAATAAATTAAGCGCATGGAAAGCTGTCTTAATAGCCACAAAGTGGTATGCTGGCGATATTAGCGATAATTATATTTAAATTTATTAGTCGTATTTACAGCGATTTATCACGTTTTCGAAAGGCAGATTTTTTAAAAATGTTGTTATTTCTAAACGAAGAAATAAAACTTTTCATATTTCCTTTAGGTTTTGCATTCCTATTGAGTTGTTTATTAGTATTTCAAAGCCTTTGGACTTGTGTTAGTGCTGGTTTGCAAGCAATTATCGATCTTTCGTAAATTTCGGCACTTTGCATGTGATACGGCCCAAACCGTATAGATGGTAAAACAATGCACAACTAAATGACATTGCATGTCTACTGACAGCAAATTTACCCCAGCATTCATGTGTTTTATTACGTACTGGAGATCATGCGGTTAGATGAACGCAGTCTACTATGTTTTCCATGCGAGCCTTAAGTTATGAACACTTTCTGGGTGCGCACCTAGTTAACTGTTGTCGTGCGTCATGTGGCACACCTTACTCGGAGGTTTTCACTCCTCGTCAGCGAATGGTTAACGGGTTCGGACAGTCGACTGGTGCTGTAATAAGGTAAGTGAGATTAATATCGACATGGTGGGATCCATCTCCACGAAAATTCAGCGCATTCGTCAATATTATAAATCTGGCGCGCTTGAATCCACCACGACGTACCGAAGGCCGTGTGTTGGAAGATTTCCGACTGAAGTTATACCTCGATCCTTCTCAGCCTTGGAGTTCAAATTAGGGGCTCCTTAATGTGGTATTTGCGGCATTCCGTGAAAGTGTATTCGTCTGGCTTTTTGGATTACTGCCCGAACCT
The DNA here is from genome assembly GCA_017591395.1 of Schistocephalus solidus. Lineage (NCBI taxonomy): Eukaryota > Metazoa > Platyhelminthes > Cestoda > Diphyllobothriidea > Diphyllobothriidae > Schistocephalus > Schistocephalus solidus. The sequence goes on from WEDG01001084.1 coordinate 17,791, forward strand.
AGCATGAGAGACGGCATCTAATAGGGGTAATTCATAAAGAATACGTTGCAGTATTTATAGGATGCAATCACTAGCCTAACATACCTACGACAATTAACGGTCCCCCCTTCATTGAAGATGGTTACCCTTTGATGCGATAATTGGTTGGTGGCCGGCATTCGAGTCGGTAATCGCTTAAATTTAATCACTTGTGTTGGCTGTTGCCGTGATGATGGATCGGCCGTCTGTCCCGCCCACAGTGACGTTGCAAACAGCGTTCGTCTCCACGATCCCCTAGTTGCTTATTATTTTGGCTAAACTAAACCTCATCACCAAACTATCGGGTGTGGAGGGTTGGGGTTCATTGCACTGGTTGGTAGACTGGGTTCCGGAAACAGTGACTCAAACAGCTCGCAACTTGCGTGATTTTGATATCTGGTGTGAACTTCAGCCTACTAGACCCTTAATATATGTCCAGGTCTCGTAGAAGAAGTCATGAATTGAGACTACGTCATTTATTCGCACTATTGTAGTGTGTTTCGGCATTTGCATCCGGAGTAGTCTTCCAATTTCTCCGACCTAGTTGCTTTGCCCACAACTACACCAGATCAGATAAACAACTCCAGGTACTCCCTGCCATTTCAGTTGGGGGCTGACGGCCTGAGAGACCTCTTTGGCGTAAGGAAGTGCTCGCCAACTTTTAGGTGTCGTTGTGCTTTAGTCTCTCCCTCCCTCTTCTCTCTCTCTCTCTCTCTCGTCTCTATTTCTCTCTCTCTCTCGAGTCGTGCACAGCTTGGAAGCAACTACTTAGCTTCCAGTAATGCGAGAAAAACTGTAACAGAAAGAAACACCTTCAGTCGTTTGTCGGATCTGGTGCGGTTTGAATCAAAGCAACTACGTTGCAGAGATTGGAAGATACATTTCCTTCTGCGAGCCCGTCCTGGTTTCAAAAATAGCAGATATGTTTCATTTCATATATACATAGACATTTTCAAACAGTTTCTCATCAATTCCATGTCTTAAATGCAGGCTGGCTGTGGTGCAATCGGTTGTGAGATCCTGAAATTGCTCGCGCTTATGGGTTTCGGAACTGGTCCCCATGTCGTCCGCTGAATTGAGTAATGCCACAAAGCAAGTTAATAACTCAAGTCGCGGCGGATCGACCAGCGACTGGTTCTTTGATGGGGTCTCTTTGCCCTCCCGGGCTGACAACCGAGACCTCACCGCGCTCTTTGAAGCTCTCAGTCTGCGCATCCTTGAGCAGGCCGACACACCAGATACTGGAGCCAGCAGCCATCAACCGTCCGGGTTCGGTGACACCAATCCAAGGGTGCGTGCTGGTATGCCGCACATTACCTCTGACAGTGACGTTGGCAGAACTGGGTCCTCCAGCCCGGATGGCCTTTCACCCCTGTCGCCCCCCGCGGATGTTCATGCATTCGGCGAGTGTGTTGCATCGGCCAGCGATAGTGAGGTCCTCACGATTTCCAGCCTCTTGCATGGCTTCAGAGATGTGTCAGTCAGTGAGATGACTGTTTTTGAGACGCGTGAGTCGGTGAGATCTTTTAAAGCCTGAGGGAGATGCTCTTGCATAAAAACAAAACAGTTATTGGTACCCGCTTCACTGTTAGTTATTATTAACATTTACTGGTGGTTAATTGTTACCATGAACCCTCCCCACCTGGTGCTCAATTCCAGGAATTATAAATATTCTCGCGTCTGAAACCTACACTTAACCTGGTCAGCTTCTAACAGCCGTAAGACAACGAACTCACCTAAAGCTCACGTGTTTAACGAAAGACAGACCGTGTAGGCCTAATGGAAGCATCCAGATGTCCAGACGAGGTAACACGGTAGAAGAGTAATGAAGGACAAAGATAAGCATTCGAGTATTACCGAAGCGTCAAATGCAGGTCTTGTGGGGAATGGAAAAAAAGAACGTTCATCTCCAGTTTAATAGGGATTTCAATTTGTAGGAACCTGTCGAGAGAAAACTACAGCGTGCACTACCAGCGTTTTGCAACGAGGAAACCTTATGGTGTCCGATCCTAAAGTGATGGATGTCACAGGCTTAAAATGCTGGCATATTTTTTCCTCTTCGATAGTAGATCATTTTTCAACGTGCATGATGCATGAGAACTTGGATACTCCAGTGATCCTTGGTCTGTCACCATTTGGAAAATGTCATGATCACATTGCCCACCTTGTTAACAAGTCGCCGTGGAACTTGAGGCTGTCAACTACGGAGAAAATGTTTAATGGATTGGATGTTTCGGGAAACTTGCAACAACAGAGATTGGATTTTACCCAAAATTCCTTTCACCTTGAATTAATGCCTCTATTCAATACATTTCTTCGTTCCCCTCACAGCGGAAGTCAACCATTTACTTCCCCATACTACTTTTAATTTTCTTTCAGCTCGGAATATTTTCTATCGACCAAATCTGGTAGGTTTTAATTTTTTTAATATTTTCTGCAGTTTCCGTAGCGTTATCCAACACATTTGCTGACAGACTTATTATTGCCTTTTGGCGATTTTTTGCGCCTCTGAATCTTCTAAGATAGCTCATTTTCTGCTCTCTTTGTTTTACACATCTTTGCCGACATGCCTGCTTTAATGGTCTTCAATTAAGTATAAAATACCGTGTGTGTTTCCTCTTAGTTACTTCTCATTCTCAATTGACAATTTTTTGTGTTCTATACATACTCAGTCCACGAACTAATATTAGAATGCAAATACTGACCATCATTCGGGTCGAAACAACTTTGAAAAGTAAATACAAATCAGAATGCTTGTTTTTTGAACACGTTATCTCAAACGGCGTTCCAGTAAGCGATGAAATACTACCTCATCTTCATTGTAGTACAGGCACCTACTGTAGTTCAAAATACGATTAACTACAATTTCCCCGTGTCTGCGGTGGAAAAAAGTAGTCTTGCAAATTTAATCGACCATTTCTGATATACAGTAGCTGTCCTTACTCTTGAAATCCTATAGGTTTCATGAGTTACGGCGCATTGCGCGAAATCAGCGCCCGCTGCGTCCGCCAAAGTTTTAAATCAATAAAGAATCGATCGTTAGAAAAAAAATAAGGCTTTTTGGTTTACAAATTAATATTACATTGTCTAGAAATACTAATTTTTTTAGAAAAGTTGCAAATTACGAAAAACGTGCAAAAATCGAGCTAGTTGACTAAACTGAAGTTTTAAATGCATAGAAAGCCGGTCCATGCAACTAAACGAGTGAATAAAGCATCAAAAGTAGCCTTTCTTTGGAAAATAGTCTATTTCCTAGTTTTGCACATACATATTCCTCTAGATTAAGCATAGCGATATAATGATCGTCATCAAGCAGCCTAACTCGCGAGTGTATATTCCAACACCGTTACACGAGAATTGACAGTTTTTCTTCCGTTCGTACATTGTCGTAGATGCGTTTGACCAAGGCAAGCAGATTTTCGCTTGATTGCGCCGATAGGGACGTCACAGGAATATAATATTTCATAATCTCACATGTTCACAGACCGGTCACTGACTAATAAATGTAAATAGAATCGTCAAGTGCAATCGTAAACGTACCACTTTGTGTATATAAAGATGACTTTTTGATTGTTTAATTTCTTCAGGACTTTTTTTGCTTTCTACTACGATGAGTTGAGGATCGTCTTTGAAAATGTGGTGAATTCTTTGTTTCGTAAAAACTTCGAAATAAGATATTTCTTGAAATAATTTACCGAAGTAGTGACTTTTTGAGCATTCTTTCTAATGCAGATGGCCCTCTGGGTCATATTTGTAGACGCACTCAAATATGAAAACTTGCTGCCGAGCAAAATGAAAGTTCACAACAAAAGCTGGGAAAATATATGTCTATAATTAGTTTAAAAATTTTTTATAATAAGTTACCTTTTTAAAATGCTCTTTTATTAGATGTTTCGCTGTCGAATGTCTGCGTACTTTACGTTTTTCCAAGTAAAAACTGGGAGCGTTTGACCGGTTTTCGATTTTGCTGCAAACTAGCGATTCAATTTCTGCTAAAAACTAAAGAACTCACTTCTATCTTTCTATTTAGCGGTTTTCTAGGTATTTGCGTACATCTCAATCTAGCTGTTAGATTTCAAACGCACGAAAGTGTATGAATATATACTAAGATTTTGCGATAAAATTACAATCTTCCGCCCCTTATGTTTCAAGTTTCCTTATTCAATTATAGTCAATTGCAGACCGAAATCGTTTTGACAGGCTTCGCGTATGCCGTGACAGCGAAAAGTGGTTGTCATTGCGTCTCGTATATATGCGCGTTAATGTTCTAATTATCGGTGGGGTATAGCAAATTATATTCACACAAGTTTATTACAGCGGTTTTGGCAAAAACGTTATAAATTTGCAAAACTTAATCGTATAGACTGAATTTACCCTTGTTTTTCCAAAAGAATGTTATCTCTTAAACCTACATTCGCCTGATTTTCGTGAAAACAAAACAAAATGTTCTGTTCTCAGAAGTTAAATATTCCAAATGTTTCTGGATTATAACAATAATCAGTCATAGTACCGTCCACAAAAGCAAAATGCTTTGATCCGTAGCTTTTAATAGCTCAGGAAAATTCCTGGAGTTCAAGAAACGTCCGATTTTGCCCCATGTTGCCCCCGTTTTCCCACGAATAAACTGATCTGAAGCGAACTCTTGATTATTAAATAGGTTTTTATGCGCAATTTAATACATCAAGCAAAAATATTAACCTAAAATTCGTGCCCTGCTACTACCTCAAATTCTGATATAGACATTTCATGAGTTAGGCAGTCTGTTTCGTGCTTTTTCTCCCTTTATTCAGCCAATCATAACCATGCCTACCAGCTGGGACCGGAAACACAAACATTCGCTCGAGTACGGCGCAAACAGTCTACACACTGTCTAACAAACGGGACATAAGCACTTCATCGAACCGAAGTTCATCAGTGTCTCGCCACCTGTCATCCTCTGTCGCTACAGATTGGGTATTTATTCAAACAGAAATAGGCGCACACCGATCTATTGGCTTCCCGAATCAATCAAGCTCCGAATGGGTGGCAAAGATCGTGAACAGGCAATCAATTACCAGGCCGAAGTCTGCCAAATTATAATTGCAGAGAGGAGATACGACAGATTTTGGGCTTCAGAGTTTGAAAAACCTCTTCTTCTAGTCGCTGCAAAACCAATTCGGCGAGTAGTCTTGATATTGGCGAGCCCATTGGGGTACCCTTTACCTGTTAGTAGTACTTATTTTCGAATTGACAGTAGTTCCTAAGGCAAAGTTTGAGCAGTTCTATAACATGCTGCGTTGGAATTGCAACAAGACTGTTTGGTAGGCGTTTAGCTACGCATTCAATTGCCACGTCGTGTGTTATGGAAGAAAACAAGGCAACGACGTTGAAAGATAAGAGGCATTCATCAGTCCTTCCTGTGAAGCCTTTGATCTTTTGAAGGAATGCGTAAAAGTTTTTTATGTTGTATTCCGATCCATGCGTTAGCTGCTTGAGGTGCCTGTTCAACAACTTAGCTATATTGCTAGTAGGTGATCCGATGAGGGGCACTATAATCCTCAGTGAGACATCCGGTTTGTGCACTTTCGCTAGAACGAATGCGCGTGTGATACGGGGATCTCCGAGTGTCATAAACTTTGAGTCAGCTGAATTTTTGACTTTCAGGCGAGCAAGCTCCTTGGTCTTTTTTTGATGGCTGCGGCTTGCATTTTCGTTGGGTCTTCGGCAAGAAGAGTGGAGGCCTCATTATCACTGAAGATAATGTTTGCCTTATTAAAGTAGTCATCTTTATCCATGATAACAGTAGCACCACCTTTGCCAGCGGGAACAACCACAATATTTTGATCCGATTTCAGTGATCATAATCCTTGCGTTTCTTCGGCTGGTAGGGTATGCTGGTGGTGGCATAGCTGCGTATGTCCAGGCGCATGTCATCTGTAAGGGCAGAAGTCAGTAGAATGGATACAAGGCCTGCTAGGAAGTTGGTATCTGTAGCTCACAACCTAACATGGCTCACCTTTTAACAAGCCAATGATCTGTCAGCCATGTCGCGCCAGCCGGTCTAGTGAGACATTCTAACACTCACTTGTATTTATTTCGTCTGACGATGGGTTGGTGTCACCAACTTGAAAATTTACGAGTACAACTCCATTTCCCGAAGAGCATTTTCTTTTCATATATATATATATATATATATATATATATATATATATATATCAGCTAGTACCTCTGTAGGAAGTATGGTATAACATCTGTGCCATATAGGATTCATACTACTTTTAGTACTATTTGTTTGTAGAATGGGCATTACGTGGTTATTCCATATTGTTTGATTGTCTTTGATACAAATGTTCATTGAAATTTCGGGTCTGACCCTTAAAAGTTATGTCCGAATCATCTGACTCCATGTCCTGCACAATAATTTCCGAAATTATTTTCCCCGATCTGCTTAAGGAATATTTATGTTCCGTTGTGCCCTGAAACTCAGACTAGAGCCCTCGCAGGCGACGTGTAACATATATTGATAATATGAAACCGACAAAGACAAGGGAGACCGGAATGGCCATTTCTAGCTAATTAGCCGTCATCAGCCGGTCATACCCAATCCCAAGTGTCTAACACCTGGGCACAACGGATTCAAAGGTCTTGTTTTTATCTGCTCAATACTCTATTTTTAATAGTTTGTATTATGAGGTAAAGCATACTGCTTTTAAGCGGCCTTATCTGCTTGCCTCTTCCATTGCACCAAAGCGCTGTTTGAAATTTCTCACAGTAACACTTTTCGTGTCTTCTCTTTTTCTAGCAAAGTAACACAAGTGGCTATGATGCCGATGTGGAATCACTAGCCCTTCCCATGCCCGTGCCTCAGAAGCCGTTGCCAATCTCTCGTGCGTCCCCGGATTCGTTAAATTCTAACGATTCCCACGCCGTGACACCAGCGGCCCCCGCTCTCGTTACCTCCTGTCATCGGTGTGGTTCGTCACTAAAGGAATTACCTCGCCTCACGATCACTGACATGGATAACATAGAGAAGTCGAATTTAAACCGTCAGTTTCTTTTCCGCCCGGAGCATGTGGGGCTGTCGAAGAGTACTGTAGCCGCCGAATCAACTCTGAAGATTAATCCACAAGTTCGCATCAAGGCTTTGCAATCAAAATGTAAGTTTTTTATTTCCTTCCGCTATTATCACACTATTGAGTTGTGATTACTGTATTAACAGTAGCGTGTTACATTTACTGGGTTGAGCAATTACTATGCCTTATCTACGCGGTCTTGATAATGTTGCGAATCATACCTCTCAACCCCTTAACATTTACATTAGCAGATCTTGGAAGCTCGACCCCTTCTCTCCTCTAGCGACCGAGAGCAAATATTCAGTGGATGGGTCATCTCTTGACATGTTTACCGAAATACTGCTAAGTTTTTTTTCGTTTTGAACATATTACTGTACTAGGATTTTAATGATATCGTGTAACCTTATTCGAAGATATTTCAGTCGCGTCGGAATGCTAGCTTTCAAACGAGCTTCTTTTCGGCAGCCTGCATGAAAAATTCACTGTAAATTATTTTGCTTAAGTAGTAGGCATTTTCTCTTTGATTTTCGGTACCCTTATAACCTTAAGTATAGTCGATAGAAAACATGGAAAAGACGTGGAAGTCTTGAATGGCCATTTATGGCTTGGTAACCATCATCAGCCAGCCATACTCAACCCCAGGTGTTATGGCACTTGAGGTCCAAACGCGCGAGCTGTTGATTAGAAACACAACGCTACACTACGAGCACTTTTTCATGTCGGTTTCGATCGGGAATATTAATATTGTTAGCTGGGCGGTCACCGATCTGTTGTGGAAATCACCCGTCCCGTTGTGCCGCTACGGCTGCTGAAGGCTTTAGAGCGGGCCCAAAGGCTCAGTAGAATATATATATATATATATATATATATATATATATATATATATATATATATATATAGCGATAGTGTACGGCTCACCGATCTGCTTAAGGAACAATTATGTTCCGTTGTGCCCTGGAACTCAGACAAGAGCCCTCACAGGCGGTCGCCTAGCGACCTGTAGCATATGTTGATAATGTGGAACCGACAAAGACAAGGGAGACCGGAATGGCCATTTCTGGCTTATTAGCCGTCATCAGCCAGTCATACCCAATCCCAAGTGTGGAACACCTGGAATTCGAACCCGCAACCTTTGGTAATTGAGTCGAACGCTCTTCCATTGAGCCACGGGCTCGTTGCTTTGTCGGTTGCAATCGGAAATATGATGATAGTGTGCGGCTCACCGATCTGCTTAAGGAACAATTATGTTCCGTTGTGCCCTGGAACTTTCGGGTCTGACCCTTAAAAGTCATGTCCAAATCATCTGACTTTATGTCCGGCACTAAATAATGTCGGAATTACGGTATAACTTCTTTGCCATATAAGATTCATACTTCTTGTTTGTAGAATAGCCATTACGTGGTTATTCCAGAGTGGTTGATTGTCTTCGACCCAAATGTTCATTTATCTTTCGGGTCTGACCCTTAAAAGTAATGTCCGCATCATCTGACTCCATGTCCTGCGCTTAATAATTTCGAAAATTATTTCCCCGATTATTCTCTGGAGTGCATATACCAAAACCGCATAAAGAACGCTGGGGGACCCACTGAGGAGCCGAACCCCTCGTTGCTGTGTCACACAGCAGCAGAAACACGTGTCTGGGCTTTTAGCTAGTACCTATGTCGGAAGTGCGCGCGTCATTGTCAACGGGACGGTATCCGAGGCATTCGCAGGGACCAACGGAGTGAAGCAGGGCTGTGTACTGGCTGCCACGCTCTTCAGTCTCATGTTCTCGGCTATGCTGATGGACGCCTACCGTGATGAGCAGCCTGGTATCCACATCGCCTACAGAACTGACGGGCACTTTCTCAACAGTCGGCGTATGCAGGATCCAACGCGCGTGTCTACGACTACAGTCCATGACTTGCTCTTTGTGGACGACTGCGCCCTTAACACCGTTACGGAGGAGGACATGCAAAGGAGCATGGACCTCTTCGCCGCAGGCTGTGCCGATTTTTTGATTAACAATCAGTACAGCCAAAATGGTTGTCATGCACCAGTCGCCACCAAGCGTTGAATACAATGCTCCCCGAATCAATGTCAACGGTTCTCAACTCAAAAACATGGAAACCTTCGCTTATCTATGAAGCACGCTGTCACGCAACACGAGAACCGATGACGGGGTGGCCCAACGGATCTCCAAAGCTAGTGAAGCCTTCGGCCGGCTGCAGGCCTCCGTGTTGAATTGCCACGGTATTCACCTGAACACCAAACTGAAGATGTGCAAGGCCGTCGTCTTGACGACACTCCTTTACGGAGTGGAAACCTGGACCATCTACTCGAACCAAGCTAGGAAACTGAATCACTTTCATCTCAGCTGCCTCCGCAGAATACTGTAGCTCAGATGGCAAGACAGGATCCCAGACATGGAAGTGCTGTAGCGGACTGGAATCCTCAGCATTCACGCAATGCTGAGGCAAGTGCAACTGCGATGGCGCAGCCACCTGGTATGAATGGACGACGAGCGACTACCCAAACGACTTTTCTACGGAGAATTTGCTACGGGTGCTCGCCGACAGGGAGGTCAAAAACGACGCTACAAGGAAACTTTGAAGAAATCGCTGAAGCAACTGCAAATCAACCCGGCGACCCGGGAGGCCCTTGCCCAGGATAGACTGGCATGGAGAAGATCCGTGAAGACTGGTTCAGCAATCTATGAGGCCAACCGGATCGCCGCCGCCAAGGCCAAAAGAGCGGCACGAAAGTCACCAGCGCCCCGGACCAACACCGTCAATGCCCAGGCCCTGCCAACATGCCCGCGCTGTCAACGCATCTTCCACGCCCGAATCGGCCTGGTTGGACATCTTCGGACGCAATGCACCAACAATCCGACAATTCCAATTTCATGTCAAATTCTGCCAACCCTCTTTCAGACTCCCCCACCCTCACCCCTGGCATCAATTCCATTACTCCCACCATCATAGAGACCACATCCATCTACTCATCGCCTGTTAGCCCCACCACCGCAACCACCCCTGCCTTCGCCTCCACTACCACCACCACCACCTACAGCGATGGGAACGCTCTCCTAAACTGTCCTCTATGCGACCGCACGTTCACGTCACACATCGGCCTGGTCGGTCACTTCCGAATCTATCGTACAGGGACTGGTGACCCAGTGCCTGGAGCTCCAACACAGAAGAGATCGTCGCGTCCACTGTCCTCGCGCATTCACGTATCGAATGGGCCTATTCGGTCACAAGCGCATCCATGACAGCGGAATTCACCGCAATGCCGACAACATCGATACATCATGCACAACCTCCGATCCTGCCATTCTTACCGCCACTGCCACCCCCACTTACATAAATAACATCCACCAGTCTCCCGATTTCTCCTGCCCACCGCCCGCAACTCTAACTCACGCATCGGCCTGGTCAGTCACCTGCGAATCCATTGCAGGGAGGCTGGTGAACCAGTGCCTGGGGCTCTGACATACAGTCGCCGCGCCCGCCTCCACTGCCCTCACTGCTCCCGCACATTTACGCACCGCATGTGCCCAGTTGGACACATGCGCCTCCTTGACAACCTGCGGTAAACCACCGGAGGCGCACACCACCTACACTACTACTTCGACAACACCCTCACAATCATCATAATGTACCTGATAAAGTCACGGTTTCCTAGAAACCGTGGCTTCGAAGGCTGCCAATCTGACGCTTCCACCAGACCACGCCGTCGGCTCAGTGTATGTGCTGTGTGTGTCGAGTGGCTGACCAGTGGACTGGGAGTCAGACGGCGATGGCTGGTCCATATCCCCTGAGTTTGTGAATCGTGGTGTGTGCGTTATGGGGGCCAGGTAGTGCATGAGGTAGTATGCATTCCGAGATGATAATAAAGAAAGAATGTTCGTCGGATAAATCGAGTTTTACTCGTGAGTTTTCAAGTTGGTCACACCAATCTGTCGTCAGACAAAATGAACAGAGGAGAAATGAAATGGTCAGATGACCAGTTTGTGCTACAGGACAGACAAGGACAGACAACCAACTGGGGTGTGAGGAATGGCCACATAATTGGATTGGAGCCGGTTAGGGGGGCGGGGGGCTGTTAGGGCTCCCTGTGTCGGAGGCGAAGGGGAATGTTAACTGAATGCGACTGCAGACGGTAAACATAATGGTCGTCGATGTGGGATGGGTACAGAGGTAAGTGCACCGATGTTGGAGGTGTTAATAGTCTCAATTGTTGTTTGCCATGTCAGGGGAGGGGGTGGCTAGACAGTGAGATTCACATGGCCCAGAAAAGATTAGAGATCCTGGTTAGGTTTTGGGCCCAAGTCAGTGAGCCGGGCACGCAGGCCTTCGTATTGAGAGTCCAGATCGATATGGCGGTTGATGCTGTTTGTGTTGGAGTGCCAAACTTCGAGGAATTCTCGTGCCTGCTTGGTGTTAGCCATGGCGACCACTTCGGTTGCATTCCAATTGAAGCGGTGGTCACAGTCCACAGCGTGCGCAAACACGAGGGACAAGGGATCGCGTCGGCGGATGGCCAGTTTATGTTCGTTTATGCGGGTCCCAAGTTGTCGACCCGTGTGGCCTACGTATGCGCTAGAGCAATTTGCACACGGAATGCGGTAAATTACATTCGTTTGCTGCTCTTTTACTGTGGGGTCTTTAACTCGCGATAGTGCTGCGCGCAGAGAGGATGCCGATTTGTGAGTGATGGAGATGCCAAACCGATTTAATTGTCTGGCGATCGCTTCGGAAATTCCCTGCATGTAGGGTAGACAGTAGAATTTCCACGAAACTGTTTCTCCATTAGACTCAACGCTTTGTGGTTGTCTCTGGCGTCTGAGACAATTTTTCACAAAGCTAACCAGGGTATCCATTGAGTCAGAATAAGCGATGCAAGCAAGCAAGTTCCTTCCTAAGAAGGTGGTCGCTGCTACAGTAGCGAAAAACCCGATAAAAAAGCGTTCGGACGCAACTCCTTTTGTGGTTAGCTGGATGGTTGCTGTCATAGTTAAGTATGATGTCAGCATTTGGGCCTTTGCGGTGCACGCTTGTTGTCAATCACCATTCTCCAGTTTTCGAATCCTCACGTCTAGAAACGGGAGGATATTTCTCGTTGCCTCTTCGCGAGTAAATTGGATAGCTGGGAAAATATTATTTAGACTCTGATGCAGCTGCTCAACCTCACAGGTTTTCATGATAACAAAGGTATCATCTACATATCGGAGCCACAATTTTGGCTTGAAAGTTCGCATTACCTCCTCCTCTGATTGTTGTAATACGAGTTCCGCGAGGAGACCCGATATCGGCGAGCCCATTGGAGTGCCTTAACCTGTTGATAATACTTCCCATCGAATTGACAATAGTTCTTCAGATAGAGTTTAAACATATCTAGAACGTGTTGCAATGGCATATCGACAGGATTGTCTTGTAGGCGTCGAGCTACACTCAATTGCCAGGTCATGCGGTATTGAGGAAAATAAGGCAACTACATCGAATGATAGCATGCATTCATCAGGACTTACATTGACGCCTTGGATCTGCTGAAGGAAGTCCTGGGAATTTTTGACGCTATATTGCGATCCACGGTCCACTGACTTGCGCCTACCTTAAAATCAACAACTGCTTATCCGGGCCCAGCCAAGTGTAACCTCACTGACTCTGCATCTCCCGCCACGTGACTTGCTATCAAAAACTCTAGCACCCTCCCCTTACATGCGAAAACTATCGTAACGTGATTCACGGCCCTCCAAACTCCCCATGGCGTCAGTCTGTCGATGTAACCTCTGTGCCCCTAAACGCTCCAGCGTGACAATCCCAACTCTCACTTCTCATTTCGTCTGACGACGGGTTGGTGTAGCCATCTTGAGTAAACCTCGATTTTCCGACGAGACTTCTTTCGTATATATATATATATATATGCGTAGTAGAATTGATTTGCTGAAATATACTGTGCACACTGTGTATTCTTGGTATTAAATTTTGAACCTCTTTCTTCTTGCTCTAGTTTCTCCGGAAACTGAGAAAACGATTTTTACGAATAACTTCCTCCTCGATTCCGTGGGACGTGGTAGCTGTTCATCTGCCGCTTGTGCATCCGTTCCACGTGGTATCGTTATTGCTGCTCTTGACAATATTTTTGGTCGGAAGTACTTGGACTTGCGGTGTGTGGCCAATGTCCTGCCCCTCTTTGAGTCCGGTACCCTGGGGACCTCTGCCCATGCACAAGTTATACTTCCTCATCTCACAGAATCCTACAATGATCAGAATGAGTCAGCTTCAGAGGGAGTTGACGATATGGCCATCCCTTACTGCACGCTCAAGACTTTTCCATCTCAACCAATCCACTGTATTGAATGGGCGCGCGAAAAGGTGAATCTTTGCCATCCTATACTTTATCTACCTCGGTCTTATACGTGCAATGCATAACAGATTTATCAGATGATCCCATGTTCCTCTCCCGGACATCCGTGACCCTCTTGAGTATCTTAGAATCCTTCTTATAAGAACATTTGGTCTTTGGAACTTATGGTTGTAGCTTAAAAGAATTGTAACCCAGCTCAATTTTGATCGTCAGTATGTTGAGAATGCCTCATTCCCAGGAGGATTCGAGCTCACAGAAAAGCACGTGTGCGCGTGTCTCCTACGCTGCATGCCATGAACGTGCGCTCAACAGCGTTCCGCAGTGTCCGTGGCTACAGTGCTCCCTTAGGATCTGATTGGTTCATGCCTGCCAGAAGTTGCTCGGCTCTTCTAGAACTGAGTAAAGAATGCTGGTTGAGCACTGGATCAATTTTTTTGTGAGCTTCCAAACACATGCAGTAGTGCATCATCAGAGATAGCCGAAGTAACAGAAAAAAGCTTCATTTATCGGAGTACAAGCCAATCAGTATATCAGTATATTTGAGGGAGATGTAGGTGAGTCACCTTTGAATTCCCTATTTGTACATACGAGTTGTGGTATCAAAAAAAAAATAGAATCGCGATATGTTGGCGAGGCCAACATAGTGGAACAAAGTTGAAAAAGAGCAGACAGTGAAAAACTCCCGGTGATATTTAGGAGAAAAACTGTCACCCTTGGGAGGGGTCCAACGGGGGCATTTCGGAGGTCACATGATGCTCCATTGCTGATTGCAGCGTCCGTTGAGGGATTTCAGAGGCTGAAATAGATGTCCAGATCATCCTCGGTCCATTGCGGTTCGAACCAGGGGATAACGTTCATGCACCTCATGGACGATGGACGCCAGGTCCAGCTGATGTGAATACTCACGGTGTCACCAAGGTGTGTAAATAAGCTAAGCATCGAAGACCTCGAGGACCCCAGCATGGGAATAATGGGAGAATGCAAGCCCTCGAACGAAAATAACAAACAAGGAAATGTTACTCAAATATAACTAGTAGTATCATTAATGCCTTACTTTCTGACGTTACACTTGCAACTTTCAGTTAGTGTTGTAGCTCGCACCATATATCGATCTAACTTTCGCTTAAAAACCTCCAAGGAGTCCGACATTACAACATCCAGAGGAAGACTATTCCAAGCTTCGACTACTCTTTTGGAGAAGAAGTACTTCCGAGTGTCTAGCCTTGCTCCAGTCACACGTAATTTGAGAGGATGACCTCTCAAGTTCGTTGTTTTTGCGAACTCGAAGAAATCCCCTGGCACGAGACAACAGTCCTGGATACGTAGTATGCGGAATGTTAGTATCAGGTCCCCCCGAAACTGTCTATAGTGCAAGGGAAAGAGATTGAGACTCGACAGCCGTGTTTCATAAGGCAGAGAGCCATGTCGAAGGACAAGTTTGGTTGCTCGCCTTTGGACCTTTTTCGAGGATGTTGATGTCCTTCGCCGCCCAGGGTCTCAAGCTTGGATAGCGGACTCCAACTGTGGCCGCACGAATGTTCCGAAGACTTTAGCGAAGCAGTCGGTAGTGAAGGCTGCAAAAGCTCGTTTAACGAGGTACAGAATCGACATGGCTGACTTCGCTACCTTTGCACAATGTAGGGAAGGTTTAAGCGAAGGCGTGATCCAGACTCCAAGGTCCTTTTGGACATCCACTTCTTTCAATGGAATGCCATTCAGACTATAATCCGTACGGTTCGAAGGATTGCTTTTTCCCGACTCGTATGATGTTGCACTTGCTCTCATTAAACGGCAAGAGCCAGTCATTGGACCATTTCTTGAGTCGATTTAAGTTTGCCTGCAAGTTCTCTTCATCAGCCGCAGTTTGAATGACGCGCCAAAGTTTGAGATCATCGGCAAACATGGCAATATCGCAGTCCAGTTCGTTGGCACAATCGTTGATGTAGACAATGAACAGTATAGAACCGAGAACAGAGCCTTTTGGGGAACACCACTCTCAACCTCAACTTTAGTCGACTGTTTGTCGCTGCTATGCACAGTTTGTGAGCGGCCAGATAAGAAGTTTTCTATCCATGTCAGAAGTCTACCTCTTACGCCTATGCGGTTGAGTTTATAAAGAAGGCGGTGGTGCGGCACGCTATCAAAAGCCTTTTTGAAGTCTATATAGACTGCGTGCACCGTATTACCACTATCGACCGCTTCAGTCCAACGTTGTAAACAGTAGAGCAAATTTGTGACGCAGGATCTTCCTCTACGGAAACCGTGCTGGGCTTCGGATAGCAGATTGTTATGTTCGAAGAACTGTATTAGTTGTTGCTTAATTATTTTTTCCATGATTTTGCAGCAAACTGAAATTAGGCTGACCGGTCGATAATTGTTAGCAGAGGCCCGGCTTCCACCCTTATAAAGCGGCGTAATCCATGCAGATTTCCAGTCGGCTGGTAGACTTCCGGTCTGGAAGGATGTTTGGAAAAGCGTAGAGAGTGGTTTTGCCAACTCTCTCGCGAGCTCTTTATCAACAGCTTGGCAGGTACTTCATCGGGATCCCGGAGACTTGGATTCCTTTAACCCCAAAAAGTTCCTTGAGGACAGTAGTCTCGGTAAAATTAACAGTCTCGACTATTGTATCCACTTCGAAGCCATCGGTAGGGTGATCGTATCTCGTTTCCTTTGTGAAAACCGACTGGAAAAAATTCCGAAAGATGATTAGCCTTCGCACCGTCTTCAGTGAGGTCTATGCCCTCGGCGGTCCCTCAGCAGGGGTATTGGATCCTTGTTCCGTGTATTCTGTCTGAGGTAACCGTAAAACAGTTTTCAGGTTCACGGTGGCCCCGGTTCAGCAGGTCCACTTCGAAAGCCTGTCTTGTTCTAAAAATAAGGCCCTTTGATTCGATTTCTCTGCATTTTTGTACGCATTTAGAGATGCAGGAGTTTCCGTCCGTAAGCGATTTTTCCGCAATCTCCGCTTTTGTTAACTTCGATTTTTAAGGCCTGCGAAACCATCGCGGTCTGTTCGTTAACCTTTTTCTCAAAATTGGACAGTGTTTTTCCATGAGCCTGTGCAGTATGTCCCGGAACGTTTCCCAGTCCTCGGTTATGTTTCCAAAGAATAAAGTTTCCCACTAGGTGCGCATGAGTTCGGCCCCTCATTCCACCGAAATCGCCTTTGCCATATATTCCTTCTGATTGTTGTGGGTCTTGCTGGTATAGAAAATAGTGAGTACTCCCCATCGCATTACCACGTGGTCACTTTTGCCTAGCGGCGGTAGACACGACACTTCGTCGATGCTGTCGTGCGACTTCGTGAGAACTAGGTCCAGGCAATTGGCCTGTTGTCTTCCGCACACCCCTGGGTTGGAAAAGTGACGTGCTGTGTGAGACGTAGCTTTATGTCGTGCTCAGAAAACAACCGTCGAAGGCTAGATCAGAACTATGTGCACAGGTCGAGCTCCAGTCGATGAGGCGCATTGAAGTCACCCATGATCAGGATATCAAACCGTATGGCAATCTTTTCAAGTTCCTCTAGCAGGTAAGCATCAGCTACAGGGTCTCTTCTCGGTGGGCGGTAGACTGTCAGGACATCTAGACTTGATGTACCTGGCACACTTTACGGATAGCCATATCGCCTCGGAAGTAGGCGCGTGAGTTTATAAGTTTTGTCTAAAACTGTAATTTCGCTTTTCACGTATGTGAGCATGCCACCTCCTTTGACGCTCTTTCCTGTCTTTTTCTAAAAAAGTTGGTAGCCAGCCATAGTTACCTCTCGGTCGTCCACTTGTTGGGACAACCAAGTTTCTGTTACGGAAATTATATCTGGAGATAGATCGCAGATATGAATCTTAAGCTCGTCGAGCTTCGATAATATACTCTGTGCATTAGTGTACATGTATGTTAGTTTTCGCTTTGCTCGGAAAATGCTAACAGTCGGGCGAGAGCCCCTGTTTACTGGGCCAACTGCGTGGTAATCCGGAACGGGCCTCTCCAAGGGGAGAATAATGGATGATGGATCACTTGGTTGTTGTAAATAACCAAGTTTGTTTCCCCCTCGCTGAGCCGCCGTCTTAGTTCGATGACAAGTTGATGGCGTTTGTTCCGCTCTGCAGGTGAGAAGTCCTGTTGAAAAAAAATTCCAGGATTTGAGTTTTGTAACTTAAAGCGCCTCGACAGAATGAGACTGGCTTCCTGGCTACTGGTCAAGATAACTCTTAGAGGCCTAGGACGTGTTGATTCGGATTGGCTTTCGGGCCGTTTTCCAAGGCGGAAGGCTTTTTCCAGTTCAATCGACGTATTAGGTTCCAGCATATTGTTCAGAAGTTCACGAAAGTGGTTCATGTCTTCAGAATATCGGTCTACTGGAGTCGCAGCTGTTGATTCAGGTAGTCCCTGTATTATGAAGCTTTTTCTGTCCGTGGCATTTTTGTAACCACGACGCTGTCTTCCCTCTATCTGGTGGAAGGTTTCACGCTGCGCACTGGTGATGATGGAGGGATGCTGATTGGCTATGCGTTGGCTTTGATCCGGTTTTTTCGATTCGGCGAATTCCACGGGTTCGACGATTTTTGAATCGCAGGTGGTATTTTTCGGTTGGGGAATCGGTTCTACTGCTTGTGCTTGGTGTGAGAATCTCAGTACTTCCTGTGGAGGACTAAGGCAATGGTCAAAGCCCCGTGTTTGAGCTTTTTGAGTAATCTTTCGAAGTCGGTTGTCCATTGGCTTTTTCCTTCTTGGTGTCAGTTTTGCGGTTTGACGGCTTTTTGTTTTAGGCGGACTATTTTTGTCCTGCGCCGTTGGTACTTGCTGTTCAGTAGCCGAAGCAGCTGTCAAAGTTGTTGTTGGGATACCCTTTGATCGGGTATCGATGGTTTTGCTTCTGGTAAGTCGTTCAGTGGGCTCCTGAGTGGCATCTACTGCTTTAGAGGTGCCTTTTAGCGCAGATTTTATTTGTCTTATCTCATCCTCGAGCTGGTTTAGCTTCATGGACAGTTTATGACAGCCTCCACAAATGGCAGTGTTGTCAATAGCTTGCATATTAATTTGATAGAGCGCTCGCCGTCGTGATGAGGTGGTCGAGTGGTTAGCGAGCGTCGCCATCTGACATTGTCCAGACCGATCACTGCCCTGCCTAGGAATTCCTATGGGAGAACGCAATCCACCCTTCCTTACACAGTTGTCCCCGGCGAATTCACTTTTTAATTCGAAATGTTTCTCAGCCCTCAGCCTTCATCCGGTTGTCGTGTATTTTAGTCACTGTATGCATTTTATCTTGCGCTAGCCTAGTGTCAATTTCGCTGCTGATATTCGATTTTAGTAAGAGAGAAGATGACAGTTCACTTGCCGGAATCCTGACTTTATTCGGTTTATTTTTTGAACTCAGAGATAAAAGCAGCAACGAAACAAGCAACAGCTTTACGGGATAGGGACCAATCAACCATCAGTAACATCATTCCGGAGACGACTGCGCAGGGCTCCATATGCCAGCGCAGTTTGATACATCGATTTACTAATTTCTCATCGGAGACTCATAATTCGCGGCTTGTTTTGTTTCTAGTGTGTGCAATTATCTTCATACCTTCAAAGTTAAACACGTGACCCGTTTACTAGATCTGAGTAACATTTGTGATAATTTGTCGCCCTATCTCACAACCTTCTTCTCTATGCTCTATCCAAGCATGTGTCCATTGGCGACTTTTTGTATATTACGAACTTAGACGAATGTTTGCATTCCAAGGTGAAGACTGTTCGTTTCCGGGAATCATGTCTTTATATACCTGAGCCTTCGCACTCTTGCTGGAGTCCAGCGTCAAATATATGAGTCACGAGTTTAGCTTTGTTGTCAGGAGGATGTTCGCCAACGCCAGAAGAAGACAAACCGAGAATTGATTGAAGCCTGGGCCTCCTATGAGAACTCATTCAATCGATTTATCGATCCAGCGCCGCCGTACGAAGCCCTGAGCAGTTACCTCCGGACTATCCTTACTGGTGTTCGATTGCCTTTTTTCCCTGTAACTGTTGCTTGTTTTATTTCCGCTGTCATCTTCGACGATGGACGCCAGTAAGAGTTGGAAATCTCAGATGGATATAGACATGATTCTGGCGAACGAGCCACCTTCTTCATTGCTGATGCACACCCCTGGAATGCGACCATTCACCTCAATTGGTGATATTTAATATGTCCTCATTTCATAACTGTAAAACTGTTGTAAACCGTGGCTTTCTGTATTTTTCTTCGATCCCGTGGTTTTCATTAGTAAGCTAGCTACTGCCCGGCATCATTTTATCAACAGATTTT
>WEDG01001084.1:42500-47500 GCA_017591395.1 Schistocephalus solidus
TTTGCGGGACTATCCGATATTTTTCAGGGCGTGTATACACCAATTCCTAACTGAATCCTTCAGGCTAAGCTTTCTTATCGCCACCCGTTTACTCCTCAGTGGTTTCATCAAAATTGTTTACTCTCTTTCAAAGTACTTTCTGAAATCCTTCCCCACGGTGCTTCGTGGCCTGCTATCGGACTGTGTTTGGGTTTTAGCCTCGATGGAGTTTATCACCCACTAGCTTTGCATTCCCAAACAACCTGACTGGTCGACTCTATGGAATGGTTTTAAGGTTCACCACGGCCTTTCTAAAATTCTCTAGCGGTAAATCCAGGAACCCATGCCCATAATTTGAGGAGGGTAACTTGAGTCGACCCGCAAACACCGCATTACTGTCAGTAGTAAACCCACTTGGTATTTGCAGTTGGCTATTCCTCTTCTTCACCGCCAAGTTGTTTAGGGGAATCAGGTTGGTTTTTCTCCGCTGAGATATGCGCTGAAGTCTTAGCGGTAATTCGACCGAGGCTGTAATAGGAGCAGGCGCAGTAGTACCATCTGTTCCTCCATTCCTGCCAACTGTAATGGCACTCTGTTTCTGCGTGCCCCTCCAACTTCGCATTTACGCATTTCTGCTGGCAAGCAGATTTCGTGACAAGTGTGCCGCACATAATATACTGAGCCATTGGCCAGGGCACCAAGCTCCATCCATGGCAAACACTGACCACCGACGTAGGCGACAGCCGACAAACGGCAGACTAATGATGACTGGTAATGCCCCGATGCGCATGACTACACACAGCACGTACCATCAGGCATGTGCCAAAGAGGGTATGGGATGGAGGAAGCTGCTCCAAGGTCCGCCGGAAGGCGGCCACAGGTTGAGGCATCGCCATGCAAAGGCCATTGGCGTAGCTGGAGCCATTGCAGCCCGGCTCTCAGTTCTTCACCACGCCACCACCATCATCACCACCACCACCCCGAGGAGGAGGAGGGAAGCAGTAGCAGCAGCAGCAGCAGCAGCAGCAGCAGCGAGGACGAGCGGTCCCGCCAGCTGGCAATTCCTTCAGCTGCATGGCTGAAGTGACCAAAGAGATGTATGTTTGACCTTTGTTCAGACGTGGCTGGGGTTTCATGCAGCAGGGTTTAAGAGGTCGATGTCTAAAGCTAGCCCATTCTATTTATTCCAGTTGGCTTGCCTTTCTATCGACACAATTGAGCTTGAGATCCACCGGAGTTTGTACTTCTAATTTGATACGTCATATGATCATCAGTCTGGTTGTGGTGACATAGGAAATTGGGATGGCCACAAGGCCAAACAAATCAACAAGGAGTAGAATTCGCCGCTCCACTAGAGAGTATGGCCAGCATAGGGAGAAACTATACGCCTGCTGTGGTGGGAAAAAACATAGGTCAAGAACAGTATTAAAGAATCCGATGGCGAGAGGAAGTGCGACCTGGATCACTTCGACTAATTAGCCCACGTTACTCAAGTGGATCTGCGTGACTTCTGAGTTCATGGCCTTGCACCGTGGAGGAGAAGCAACAACCCAATTAAATGCAACCTCATGCGGACCAGTTCTCGTCACCCCTGGTAACGGCTATCTCCTCACCCTACCACTCACTGTTGCTGCTGTTGCCGCCGCCGCCTGAATAAACTCACAGGGCCGCAGGGAGAATGGGCATCAACAGTAACAGAGAGCAACAAACAATTGTAGCAGTGGTATCGAGTATGAGGAAAGCGGTTAACACCTTGGCGGCAGCCGACAGGACACCTTCACCGTAATGCTGGCTGGGATTGCCATGAATTATTGGACCCTGATGAAGGTCAATTTATCGTATCAAAGTACGCATGACGCATATACATGTGTCAGTAGCAGCAGTAGTCGATATTATAAGCGGCATTCTCGGCTGCCAGACGGAATGGGTAGATGATCCTTCCGGTAATCTACCCATGGAAACCCTGGCGCATTGAATTTTTTCATTCTGGGGCCGATTTGAAGTTTGGTTTCGCCTTTCGAAAATGAGTTAATTCAACCTTTGGCTGGCATTCGCAATGGTTGTCCGATAGACCTTACGAACCATTCACTGGAAGCGATTGATAGGTTATAGGGGATGTAACGCGGCTTGCTGGATCGAATTTTACGTTAGGGAATTCCTTTCGTTCATTGCATCGTTCCAAGTTTTCCTGATCCTGCCACATTTGCGATTGACCATTGCTCAACCTTTCGCCGAAGGTCGGACCGGCACTACAATAGTGCTGCGCCCATTACTGGCACGGCGTTATAGACCCGTTAATGGTTTCAACTTCAAACATTCCATGCTTTGTCCTTCGTTAAGTGCAGATACACCAGGTTGCACTTCCGATAGTTGAAGTGCTTGAACCCACCGTTTGGCGACTTCCACTGCATCCACGCCACGGGAAAGCAACATCGCCCTGAAGGGGTTTTCAGAGACACGCGGAAATGCGCGTCCGACAGCATTGTTAAAGCTGCCCAAACGCCAGCACAGGTTTGTAGAGACAGGTACTAATTCGAAGCAGGCTAGAGCTGCTCCAAGTTGGTCGGAATTAACCAGACAAATCGCCCACCAACGAACGGGCACCAACCCAACCGCAGAGCTAACACCCGTCAATCCCCAGCATTCGGGGTGAGTTTTCCTGCCGAGCTCACCAGTTTTGCACCACCCTGCGGTGTTCTTCCCGCCACCCTCCCTTTTGCTTTCGCAGCCGGTGTCCATACTTCCCGGAACCCCTAAAGACCAAAGGTTTCCTGCATCGCTGTGGGATGGCGAAACACCACGATCGTCAGTTGCATTGCCATGGTCAGAAACCAGACGGTATTCGATCGTCTTCGTTCTCGACTTTCGGTAGCCAAATGTTTATGTTGACGAATGCTTTCGCCAGTTTGCCCTGTTTTACTAACCCAGCGAATCTCACCTCTGAAGCAACCATGTCTCGCCTCGTCTCTTTTGACTGGGCTACCGGGATCCGAAATTCACCGTAAATGAACCGAAGTCCCATTCCATTATTCCCATGCGTCTTTTCGGTACAGACATTCGGCCTCAGTTGAGCATCAAAATCAGCAATGCGCCATCCGCCTATGACAATTCGGAAGGGTGACCAGCGGTATGGTGATGAGCCGACGGATTCCTACCAACGCAGAGCAACGCCTGACATTCTGCCAGACCAGGTATTTCAGTATGAACAACGCCGGAAGTTAAACAGAGCACATCATGCCTGGCGGGGGCACGATAAAGGCGTCCCACCACACCATACAACCAGCCGAGACTCAGCATGGCGATGTCGAGATCCGTCCGCCGGAGCTTTGGAATCGCAGCAATCTTATTTATACGCTATTGAGCTGAGTGCATTTTATGGTTTAAGCGAAACGATCAACGAATTGATCCTCGTGAAAGGATTTAGAGTTCACTCATTCCGATTACGGAGCCTCAATAAGAGTCCCGCATCGGTATTTTTCGTCACCACCTCCCCGTACTGGGAGTGGGTAATTTGCGCGCCTGCTGCCTCCCTTGGAAGTGGTAGCCGTTTCTCAGGCTCCCTCTCCGGAATCGAACCCTGATTCCCCGTTACCCGTTATCACCATGGTAGGCAGGTCACCTACCATCGAAAGTTGATAGGGCAGACATTTGAAGGACCCGTCGCCGACGCAAGGCCGACTGCGATCTGTAACAATTATCCAGAGTCACCAGAAGGACGACAGGCAGCGGAGCTCCCACCCGAAGGCAGAAGAACACTACCTGGTTGGCTTCTGATCTAATAAGGGCACCCATTCCCTCGCGGGTCAGGGCTTCGGGGCATGTATTAGCTCTAGAGTTATTACAGTTATCCATTTAACGGGTATGATCCAATAAACCATAGCTGATTTAATGAGCCATTCGCGGTTTCACCGTATGAAGGCGTGCACTTAGACATGCATGGCTTAATCTTTGAGACAAGCATATGACTACTGGCAGGATCAACCAGGTAGTTCAAACACCGACACGCACACAGCAGGCCTGTACGCATACGCGCCCCACTATCAGCGCGAACACGTGCATGCACCACTGGTGGTGGGACCGGCAACGGCAACAGCCACATCCACACACACACACACACAAGAACGGGCTGCTACCACCAGTTTACCGCCCCGCATCCTTCCAGGACTGCGTGAGCAGCAGGAGAATTTACACGCACACAGAGACCGGTGACAGAACCGGCCTGCTAGTAGGCACAGACTGTAGCGACTGCTAGCGCTACACTGCCCTACCAAGTTTATAAACAGGCACAGTTGGGTAGGCCTCACCACGCACACGAAACACGGGCACGGCCCGCCCAACATACACAGGACGGTCAATCTCGTAAGATAAGCACGGAGCGACCAGCTGAATAGCCCCTAGCGATGAAACAGACGAGGGCATGGGACACGACAACGACCGCATGGTCATCACCGCCACCACGCCACCCGCAACTTCGCTAGGCGCCATCGCCTAGTACTCACTCCTCTAGATCAGAGAGAGAAGACACAGTTCACCAGGCAACCATGTGCACAACCTGTATACCCAGCGGGAGCGCTAACGCATCCACCGACAGGGAACCAGGCCCCAGAACACTGCCAGCGCACACCAGGCCGCACGGGCCATGGTTTGCTAAAAGCTTGGCATAGCATATGCACACTATCCTAAAGGCCCAGAAGGGTCCCACTAATGCAGCCCTGCAATTAGCCCAGGCCACTATACCCTTCAAAGGCGGGGTAACCATTCAGTTAACGACTGAGAGGTACTACCCTTGGAAAAATACAGACAATTTTCCATCAGTTCAACAAGCGCTATGACGCTAGTTCATAGTGCACATGGACATAGCTTCTCCACCAACGCCACCACCAAGTATTGACAAAGCGGCCCTCGATGAGAAACGAGTGACAGTATGCACCGCGTCTAGTAGGTAGGGTCCAATTTCTTTTACCGCTACATTATGGCTAGTAATCCAGGCCAATCTCGCTTAATGGCCCACCTACCTTAAG
>WEDG01001084.1:52500-73227 GCA_017591395.1 Schistocephalus solidus
ACCAGACCACCGCCGGACCCGCTTTGCGCAGGCAACACGACGATCAGACCCAGCAATTGGCAGCCCACAGTACACCCCACGCCCACATGCAGTGTGCGCACGAGCCAGAACCTAGAGACCGACAACCCTGGTGCCCTGCACAGTTATTCATACCACCGTAGCCCACCAGGACATCCGCCGGCGACTGCACAACAAAACCAACCGACAGACAGACCCGTTGACGACCAGTGCTCGATAACACGTGTGCATGCAATGCCTACACACGCCGCTCACTGAATTCGCCCGTGATGATCGAAGCTCAGCCGACGACCCCCTTACAAAGGGAGCCACCGACCCAACCCGACTTGACTACGGCAGACTGGCAGTTCCACCAGTCGTGGTGCTCACCAGATAGAGGAAGTGCATTGGCCGGTCCATCCACACTATGCGCAGACAGACAAAAACAGCCGGCTCCGGCAACCTCCCGGAACACCGATCCTGCCCCTCCCGAGGGAAGACCAGGCCCACTACTTCGCAGTGGACTGTCCGTCCGACAGACGCGCCAGGCGCGCATACACACCGACCAACTGAATCCTCTAGGCTTTGCAGCTTGACGCCACCCGTTTACCTCTATGCGGTTTCACGTACTGTTTACTCTCTCTTCAAAGAACTTTTCAACTTTCTCACGGTACTTGTTCGCTATCGGACTCGTGCTTGTATTTAGCCTTGGATGGAGTTTACCACCCACTTTGGGCTGCATTCCCAAACAACCCGACTCGAAGGTCGACCTGGTGAATTGCCTCACATGTCTGAACCTCCACTCGCACGGCCTTTCACCCCTCTCTGGGCCAAATCCAGGGAACCATACTCAGTGCTGGACTTCGAGTGGAGTGGCAATCCCGCGAGCCGACCCAAACACCACATTGCCTAGCAGTAAACCTACCGCAGGCTTCGGTGTTGGGCTATTCCCTCTTCACTCGCCGTTACTAGGGGAATCCTGGTTAGTTTCTTTTCCTCCGCTTAGTGATATGCTTAAGTTCAGCGGGTAATCACGACTGATCCGAGGTCAGGCAATATAGAGTAGGAAGCAGTAGCACCTATCCACCCTCCTCCATCCACAACCGGCATTGGCACTCATCGTGCGCCCCTCCAACCTCATCACCACTGCCATATATATATATGTGCTAGAGCTCGCACGGCGTGCCACACACACACACACATACTGAGCCACGGCCAGTGCGCACCGGCGCCCATCCACACAAACACTGGATCAATGGACGCAGGCTAATACACAAACGCACTAACACACTTGCAATGCCCCTGATGCGCGCACACACTCACACACACACAATGCACCATCAGGACAAGCAAGAGGCATGGGATGAGGAGAAGCCGCGCTCCAAACCGCCGCCGGAAGGCACACACAGGAGAAGGAGGCTACTCGCTTACATGCCATAAAGGCCACATTAAGAAGGAGCCATTGCAGCCTGGCTCTCAGTTCTTCACCGCCGCCGCCGCCACCACCACCACCACCACCACCACCACCACCCCTGAGGAGGAGGAGGAGGGAAGCAGCAGCAGCAGCAGCAGCAGCAGCAGCAGCAAGAGGACCGAGTTATCCCGCCAGTTGGCAACCTTCCAAGCCACGGCTTTTAGCGCACCGTGATAGTTTATAAGCCGACCCTCGGTTAGACGTGGCTGTAGGCAGTTTCACGGCCGCAATGTGCGTCTAAGAGGTCGATGTTCAAAGCAGTCTGCGATTCACATTAATTCATTACAGTTGGTTGCGCCTTCATCGACACACGAGCCGAGTGATCCACCGCATAGAGTTGTACTTTCGACCGATACGGTCATATGACCATCGGTCTTGTTAGGCACACTCGAACTTGGGATGGCTGGCCAGCGGCCAAACAACCAACAAGGAGTGCACCGCCGTGCTCCACTAGATAGTAGAGCATGGCCAGCGAGAGCATGGGAGAACCACGCTCACAGGGTGTAAAAAACACAGTCACAACAGTACAAAAACAACTGACACATAGTGGGGCGCTGAGACCTGATCACTCACTCACTCACTCACCACTCACATGAGTGGATCCGCGACTCGAGTCTTACGCCTTGCACTCGCACGAGGAGCAGCCGCGCACAACCCAACAACGCAACCTCGTACGTGCACTGCCCTGTCACCCCGGTGTTCACTGGCTATCTCCTCACCCTACTACTCACTGCCGCTGCCGCCGCCGCCGCCTGACAACCCACAGGCCGCAGGAGGACAACAACAGCAACAGCAGCAGCAACAACAACGTAGCAGCAGGACGAAAGGAGGAAAGCGAGCACACCTGGCGGGCAGCCGACAGGCCAGACACCCCACCGCAATAAGGTTGGATCGTCATGACCGACAGATCCGACGCATACCACCACACGCACGCACGCATCGCACGCACGCACATGCATGCATGCATGTACGGCAGCAGCAGTAAGAACACGAGATATATAAGTGCATATTCTCGCATACAGACGGAACGTAATGATCCTTCCGCAGGTTCACCTACGGAAACCTTGTTACGACTTTTTACTTCCTCTAAATGATCAAGTTTGTCGTCTTCGGCACCTGTCGAGCACCAACCTTGCGGCTGGCACTGCAATGGCGCCAATCCGAGGACCTTACTAAACCATTCAATCGGTAGTAGCGACGGGCGGTGTGTACAAAGGCAGGGATGTAATCAGCGCAAGCTTATGACTTGCACTTTACTAGGAATTCTCGTTCACGGGGAACAATTCCAAGCCCCCGATCCCTCGTCATGACGGTGATTGACCAGTTTTGCCCAACCCTTTCGGGCCAGAAGGTCAGACTCGTTGGCACCGTCATTGTAGCGCGCGTGCGGCCCCGGACATCTAAGGGCATCACAGACCCTGTTATTGCTCAATTTCGTGCACATTCGTAATGCTTGTCCCTCTAAGAAGTAGACACACCTGCGCTGTACCCGGAGGCTAGCGCTGAACCCACTGCTCACACCTCCTACCGCAGTCCACGCCACCACACGTGCGCGCACCACTCGCCCCGGAAGGGCTTCAGAGCACACGCGCGCAGAGAAATGCGCGGCCCGACAGTAGTCAGCTGAAGTGAGCAGTTTCGCCAAAACGCCGCCAGCACAGGAACAGAGGACAGGCGTACTAATTAGCAGGCTAGAGTCTCGTTCGTTATCGGAATTAACCAGACAAATCGCCCACCAACCAAGAACGGCCATGCACCACCAACCACCAAATCAAGAAAGCGTAGGCGCTGATGATGGTGGCGAACTGGTCTCCCCTGAAGAGGTAGGCGGAGGCCTCATCAGGCGATCATTCATACCCTGCGGCAAACAGGGCAGACGTCCCACGATTTCATTCCGGATGGCAAAGGCGACACCAGCGTAGCGTCATTCTGCCTTTGGCCGGTCGCTCCAGAAGAAGGTGTAGCCGGCACCCACCTCCTCCAGCTTACCCTGTTCAGAGAATTGGGTCTCGCTGAGAGCAGCAATGTCCACCTTGTAGCGCACCAGTTTCCGAGCGACTGGCGGCATCCTCCATTCCGGCCGTTTGCTCCTAGGATTGTCTAAAAGGGAACGAACATTCCAGTCTGCTAGAGTGAGTGGACTCACCCGAGCATCCCCGAGGGTATGGCGAGGGGGATGGGGACGGGGGGCTTATAGACTTCCTTCCATCGGTTTATGTGGTCTTGAAACGCTACTTGAATATACCAAGGTAGGATATGCAGGTGGAGATAACCGACAAGAAAATACAACACCAGCAGCACGATCGAAGTTTTGATTAGGTTTCAACGGGTCACCACGTGCCTGCGCCCTCTCCCATCCCCCCTCTTCTTGACCATTGACACCGGGCCCAGATGGGGGGGGGGGTGGAATAGAGAGTGGGGTATTGAGTATCAGTATATTTGAGGGAGATGTAGGTAAGTCACCTTTGAATTCCCTATTTGTACATGTGAGCTGTGGTATCAAAAATAGTATCTCGATATGTTGGCGAGAGCCAACATAGTGGAAACATAGTTGAAAAAGAGCAGGCAGTAACTCCCGGTGATATTTAGGAGAAAAACTGTCGCCCTTGGCCGGGGGGGTCTAACGGGGGCATTTCGGAGGTCACATGAATCTGCCAGATTCTCCCTTTGCTGATTGCAGAGTCCGTTGAGGGATTTCGAAAGGCGGAAATATATATCCAGATCATCATCGGTCCATTGCGGTTCGAACCAAGGAGAACGTTCATACACCTCATGGACGACGGTCGCCAGGTCCAGCTGATGCGAATACTCACGGTGTCACCAAGGTGTGCAAAATAAGTTAAGCAGCGAAGACCTCGAGGACCCCAGCATGGGAATAATGGGAGAATGCAAGCCCCCTCGAACGAAAATAACAAACATAAAGAAATTTTACTCAAATATAGCTAGTAGTATCATAAATGCCTTATTTTATGACGTCTCACTTGCAGCTTTCAGTTAGTGTTGTAGCTCGCACCATTATATCGATCTAACTTTCGCTAAAAACCCCCCAAGAAGTCCGACATAACAACATCCAGAGGAAGACTATTCCAAGCTTCGACTACTCTTTTGGAGAAGAAGTACTTCCGAGTGTCTAGCCTTGCTCCAGTCACACGTAATTTGAGAGGATGACCTCTCAAGTTCGTTGTTTTGCTAACTCGAAGAAATCCCTGGGACGGCACAACAGTCCTGGACGCGTAGTATGCGGAATGTTAGTATCAGGTCCCCCGAAGCTGTCTATAGTGCAAGGGAAAGAGATTGAGACTCGACAGCCGTGTTTCATAAGGCTGTGAGCCATGTCCAAGGACAAGTTTGGTTGCTCGCCTTTGGACCTTTTCGAGGATGTTGATGTCCTTTGCCGCCCAGGGTCTCCAAGCTTGGATAGCGGACTCCAACTGTGGCCGCACGAATGTTCCGAAGACTTTAGCGAAGCAGTCGGTAGTGAAGGCTGCAAAAGCTCGTTTAACGAGGTACAGAATCGAAATGGCTGACTTCGCTACCTTTGTGCAATGTAGGGAGGGTTTAAGCGAGGGCGTGATCCAGACTCCAAGGTCCTTTTGGACATCCACTTCTTTCAGTGGAATGCCATTCAGACTGTAAACCGTACGGTTCGAAGGATTGCTTTTCCCGACTCGTATGATGTTGCACTTGCTCTCATTAAACGGCAAGAGCCAGTCATTTCTGGAGTCGATTTAAGTTTGCCTGCAAGTTCTCTTCATCAGCCGCAGTTTGAATGACGCGCCAAAGTTTGAGATCATCGGCAAACATGGCAATATCGCAGTCCAGTTCGTTGGCACAATCGTTGATGTAGACAATGAACAAAAGTCTGTTCGGGTTATAATCCCTCGTAACTCTCGGTCCCCTCACCAATCTCCTGTGGGGTATACATTTAGGACTACGATGCTCGAACTGTCTAGTGCTTGAGTACAAAGACCTACCAGCTTGAGTTTCTGGGCACGGTTTCTGTCGACGGAGATCAGAAAGAAGGCCAACCAAGTTGGGTGGTCCCGAAAATGAATGAAAAATGCATGCTGTTTCAGTAGTCTTTTACATGAAGTTAAGTTTCTTTCAGACACCCGAAAGGAAGTGTCTTTGAAAGCTAACATCCTGGAGGATCTGGAATGTCTTAAGGTTATGCTGTCTTGTAATAAGTATTTCAACCCCACTTAAGTAATTCTTCCCAATCGAAAATTCGTTTCGGAAATTTGGTTAACAATCCATTAGATA
Source organism: Schistocephalus solidus (assembly GCA_017591395.1). Lineage (NCBI taxonomy): Eukaryota > Metazoa > Platyhelminthes > Cestoda > Diphyllobothriidea > Diphyllobothriidae > Schistocephalus > Schistocephalus solidus. The sequence goes on from WEDG01001084.1 coordinate 58,235, forward strand.
GGTAACTGGCTAGAAGAATCGAGACAGGCAAACGAACACCTATCAAAGCCTGTGAAACCGATTCCACCGAAGCTATCATCCTCACTATGTCAGTTCACAGGTATTTTTCGCTGATTGGTTAAATATTCATCCGCAGTGAATATATGTAGGTAAGAAGGAAAGGTACTATTCTTTAGGGCACTGCTGTAAACCTCGTTCGAGTCACAGGCGTAAACAGTGTTGTTTTAGTTCCTTTATAACTCTGTCAACAGAACATGATGACTGCCAAATTTATGAAGCCTTGTGGTTGTATTGCAGTGTCCGTGTGTATCGAAACGACAAAGATGCGATAACTAAGTCATACCGAGCCATTCGAATAGATTTTAAGGTTACACTAAAAGCACTGAGAATAAGGTACTAAGAAGGTACTGAGAAGGAAAGGTACTATTCTTTAGGGCACTGCTGTAAACCTCGTTCGAGTCACAGGCGTAAACAGTGTTGTTTTCGTTCCTTTATAACTCTGTCAACAGAACATGATGACTGCCAAATTTATGAAGCCTTGTGGTTGTATTGCAGTGTCCGTATGTATCGAAACGACAAAGATGCGATAACTAAGTCATACCGAGCCATTCGAATAGATTTTAAGGTTACACTAAAAGCACTGAGAAGACGACGGCAGAGCGCATTGGTGCTAAAATGACTAGTGAGCGCGTCAACTGCCGGCAGACATCGCTATTATTCTGCATGAGTAAACGGATAAAATGCTGTCCCTCTAGGCAAAATAATAAGGTTCCAATTGACAACGTTGAGAGGAGTAATAAACTAGTAAAAATACAGATCAGCCCAAGACCCATTAGAATGGGACGGCACGGCACGTCATTCGGTGAGTCGATCAAGCTCTCCGAAACGTGAGCCTATTACGGTGGGACCTGCTTATTCCTCAGATAATTAGGGTCCTGGTTTGGTGTGTGAGTGGAGGGTGAAAGAAGCCCCACAACTACGGCAGGTCCCCAATACCTATGTTCAATATAAACACGGCGCTCGAGATGACAAAGCGTAAACGGACGTTTGCGGATGGCCCTGTGTGCGCAGTTAACACACCCATGTGACCGGCACGGTGGAGTCGTTTCATCCGAGGCTGCGTGATTCCGCACCCCGGCCCCGCTCTCCCCATTTCCACCGCGCCGATAAGCTGTAGGTAAGCGAAAAGAGCTGCACTGCGATTGGCTGGCTCGGGGTCGGTCGTCAATGTGAATATCGCATTGCGATGTGAAAGACGGGCAGAGACTTATAAGACCGCGGCGACCGACGCTAGCAGACGACAAGTTTCTTTCACGAGTTAAACAGAGGGAATGGCCGGACACTGCACTGACTGCTCAAAGGACGAGGCATGCATATGCTGCGAGGGTTGCAAGGCCGGCGGAGCTTGCACTTGTCCGAAGGGGACTTGCGCCTGCAAGGAATGTCCTCGCGAGGGCTGCAAGAATTGCTGTGCCTGACTTTGCTTTCCCTACCTATATGAAAATGCATACTTTTTTTCTCTTAGACCGACTTCTGTTTCCTCGCATGTGGGGTTACGTAGGCGACTTCCGTACAGGCGTTGCGTGCCGCATTGTCGCGGGCTGTTACGCTCCATGTCTGGTGGGGCTGGGTTTTTGGGCAAGTCGGGGACACCGCCTGGTTCAGCTGTGTCTCCTTATTGTCTGCATACTTACTCTAGGTCTCAGATGTTCGCAGTCGGGCGGCCTAAACGGACTCGGATTGGGGATTTAATTTGCAAATGGACTGCCTTCGCTGCGTTTAATCGAATTAATTACGACCCCCAGTGGTGAGCGTGATAGCTCCTAATTGTAGTACGCATGTGATCGCGTGGTCATTACGTACTATAAATACTGCTCATCTTGTGCATCGATCACCCTTTCCGCAACTGTCTCTGATGATGGGTTCGATAGGTAATACGAAAATTCAGGCCAATAAACACCATGATCCAGTGATCGCCTCTTCTTATTCTTCTTCTTCTAAGCCAACGGATTCTATCTCAAACCCATCATCAGCTGCAGATAATGGAATTGAGATCGGGAAGGCTACCTGAGCAGGAGGGAGAGTTTATACTGGTGGAAGTCTCATAAGTTCCACCTTCCCACGTTCCAAGCTGGTTTCGTCTCATTCGTCACCTGTGTCCAGGTAGACGAAGCGCCACTTGTTCACTCAGCTGGCCTTACTACGCGATCATCTGCATTCGAGTAATCGAACGTTACAAAATGCGCGCGGTGCAGTTTACGGTAGAAGCCGTACTCCAGACGCCTGGTGCAGCACTACGCCTCTCGCACGTACGTGCATGCGCATACCTGTGGCCATCTTGTTCTCGGCCAATCACATCTACCTAGACCGGCCAGTGGCGATGCAGACGCTCTCTGTCACTCGGGGCGCCTGCGCTTGCAGCGCTGGACATGTGCCCTCGTCCGGCTGCCAACTTCCTCCAACCTGTCAGCCAATCGTTCTGCACAAAATACATGTTGCATCTACTAGTGTCTAACCTCTCCTATTTCTGTTCGGAACCAGACCTGATGGTTGAAGTGGATAAGATCTGCCTATGACAGAAGCTGCAACGACAATTCCCCCACTCGTGGCCAACTGAATGCTCCGAACACGTGCTTCCAGCACACATATGGACAGAATTGAAATTTTTAGGTTGGCCTAGCCTTATACTCGCCCCTTGTTGGTATCTTTGGTCAGCAGCATCCTCAGTCATATGCCGGACACATTCTCCATGTTGATAATATAACACTTCATCGGCACAGGGTTAAAATATTCCAGAATTGAAGTTGGTATTCGATTGTCCTCTTGATCACCAGGCCGTTTTTCTATTGCATAGGTCTAGGATTTCCCGCTGGCCAAGGTTCGAATAGCCGAACTACATATAACTGTTTCAAGCTCCACCAACTTATTCTCAATACGAAGGTGGTCGCTGGTTCAGACAAGAATTGAGACACTTGCATAAAGCGTAATTACCGTGCTTGTACGACCGAGGGAACAGTAACCACCTTTTGAAGGCAGCGAATGAAGAGATGATGATGCCAACTTCCAATTTTGAACCTTCCATTCTAACTAAATTGTGTTGCCCGATTCGATATATTTGGAAATATTCTAGGGCTTATCTGTTGAGGTACAGCATAATCCTAGCGCTTTGAAATGGTGTGCTGAGGGGATGGGTGGTGATCTCCACGTTTGTATTTGGGCGCTACCGGAAACTTTCTCTCCCCAAGTCGCCTCCCACTACCACTGTCTGTCGAGTCGTGCGTAAATCAGGTGTTCAGACCACCGAATAGCCGTGACACACGCATTCTGGTTGGCATGGCCGAAGGCCAGGGGCACCGAGTGAAGCGATTTCCTGCCCAGCATTGAATAAAGTTTTCACCTAGACTGCTGTCACGCCTACATATTGGCAACAACAGAAAATTGCCATAAGTACCGTCTTAGTATCAGGGCCTCCGTAGCTTCACGTATAGTGACACATTCGCTGATGCCCACCGCCTTTCGTGAATGCCAACTGGCCTCAATTTCGCGAGCCAGAAATAGCTATTCCAGTCTCCCTTGTCGTTTTCAGTAATGGTCTTGTGTCTATAACGCACTAGCTGAGACGTAGCTGTTGTCGGGGCTCGAAATTGAGTCACAAGGCACCGCGGGACGAGTGTGTCCTCTTAAGCGATCGTTGAGCGCGCCACTATTACTGTCAATGCAATCACATTCCAACGCTACTTAGCAGCCCTCACGCTCATCGCTCTGATGTGGTTCTGGCTCGAGAAGAAGTAGACACGATCGATGGGCCACGAATTTTATTCGCCTGGCGTTTCGGATCGCACCTCGAACCCACCTTCTGAGACAGCATCAGCTAAGTGCAATTCTTACACAGGAAACTGCAGTATTTACAGGGTGCAGTTGCTATGTTACTACATACCTAAGGCAATTGACGGCTCTCCTTCATCGAGGATGACTGCCCTCTGATGCACTAATTGCTTGATCGTCATCATGCGGGTCATTATCTACTGTTAGAGGTTGGTGTGATGATAATTTGACCAGCTTGCTCACCTTCATTCACGTTGGCTTAGAAGAAGAAGAAGAAGAAGAAGAAGAAGAAGAAGAAGAAGAAGAAGAAGAAGAAGAAGAAGAAGAAGAAGAAGAAGAAGAAGAAGAAGAAGAAGAAGAAGAAGAAGAAGAAGAAGAAGAAGAAGAAGAAGAAGAAGAAGAAGAGGCGATCACTGGATCATGGTGTTTATTGGCCTGAAATTTCGTATTACCTCTCGAACCCAGCATCAGAGACAGTAGCGGAAAGGGTGATCGATGCACAAGGTGAGCAGTATTTATAATACGTAATGACCACGCGATCACATGCGTACTACAATTAGGAGCTATCACGCTCACCGCTGGGGGTCGTAATTAATTCGATTAAAGCTTGGCCGTCCGAGTCGTTAATCGCCGTGCTTTAATCATCCATGTTGGATGCGGGCTTGATAATAACCCGGCAATTTGGCTCACTGGCCCTGGAAGTGTCGGTCACCCAAGCATTACCCGAGTCGTTAATGGCGCTTGCACCCTACCCTTGTGGCTAATTACTTTACCCAGGCATGGTCTCCGCATAGAATATCGAGGGACTTGCAGACGTGCAGCTCGTATGCCTTTTGACGAATTGATAGACAGGGGCAAGGCTTACCTATAAATGCGATAGTTTATATTGGTTGTGTTTTAGTGAATGTCGCCGCGTTACACGTGGCATCACATGGACCTACTGCACACGAACGTTTGACCATCGTAGTCCGGCGATGTCCACCGTATGCTCCACAGAAGGGACGGTGACTTGCACGTGGATTAGTTTTAAGTCATAGTGGACTTGCACTGCATCTACCACCCTCTCTCCTCCTCTCCTACCCCAGCTCAGCGTCATGACAGAGTCAAGCAGACCGGAGGCGGAAGAGGGTGCAGGTGACTGGTGCGATTGGAGCCGCCCTCTGGGCACGCCACCACACCTGGCTCGGATTCCACGGAGTGGGAGTGCCATAAAGGCCACATTAAGAAGGAGCCATTGCAGCCTGACTCTCAGTCCACCAGTCAGCCACTCCACACAACACACACATTGGGCTGACCACGCGGTTCGAGTTATCCCGTCAGTTGGAAACCTTCCAAGCCCCGGCTGTTAGCGCACCGTGATAGGTTCAAACGCGTCAGATTGTTTATAGTGAGGAAAATGCGCTGAGCTGTCGACCTCACTCTCTCCCCCACCCCGCAGTCAAACTGCTGTCCGAGCCGGTCAGTTGTCTGATGTGGGAGTGTGCGCAGCTGCTGGTGACCTCGTCTACGCGTACCACACATAGGACCTGCCCCCAAACACAAGCACCAGGATTTCGCATAAAAGGGAGTTGAATTGCTAACATTCCAAACGTGTCAGATAGCCAGAGGTCACGTTAAGAAGTAGCCATCACAGCCTGACTATCAGACCACCAGTCAGTCACTCCACACAACACACATTAGACTGCCTGCGGGTACTGAGTGTAATTGTCAGTTGGCAACCTTCCAACCCACGGCGCTTATCGCCCCGTGATATTCTTAGCTCAGATCATTTATGCAACAGGGGAGCCACATGGAGAAGTTGTCGAGATGAGATGTAGTGTTGTGGTATAGCTGGTGGTGTTCTACCGCAGGTTTTCATGGAGACTTATGTGTCGTAATAGGCCCATGCGGTTTGTGAATATGCGTAGGCAGTGAGGGCAGTGGAGACGACGGTCTCTGCTCCCTGTTTATGCTCCTGGCACTGGTTCGCCGGTCTCTGAGCGATGTATTCGCAAGTGACTGACCAGGTCGATGTTTGAGGTGAATGTGGGATCGCAACAAGAACAGGTTAGTACCGAGTCCCCATCGCTGGTACTGGGGCGGTGGTGATGTTGGAGGTAGCAGGTGGCAGGTAGTCGGAGCTGTTCGACGCCGTGATCGGCGCAGGGTGCGGAGGAGGGGGGATGGTGTCAGTGATCGTGGGCGGTGAGGCATCGATAAAGTTGTTATCCGTGGTTTTGGTGGTGGTTATCGTCGTCGTGGGATCTGAGGCAGGCGTGGTAGAGGTTTATGTTGTGGGATTGTTGTTGCATTCAGTTTGAAGATCTCCGACTAGGCTGATCCGCGCGCGGAATGCGCGTTGACAGCGTGGGCACGTTGGCAGGGCTTGGGCATTGGCGGTGTTGATCCGCGGTGCTTGGGACGTGCGAGCTACCCGTTTGGCCTTAGCAGCGGCCATCCGGTTGGCCTCATAGATTGCTGAACCAGCCTTCACGGATCTTCTCCATGCTAGTCTATCCTGGGCAAGGTCCTCCCATGTCGCTGGGTTGATTTGCAGTTGCTTCAGCGATTTCTTAAAAGTGTCCTTGTAGCGTCATTTTGACCTCCATGTAGGCGAGCACCCTTAGCGACATCTCCGTAGAAAAGTCATTTGGGTAGTCACTCGTCGTCCATTCTTACCAGGAGGCCGCTCCATCGCAGTTGCACTTGCCTCAGAATGGCTTGAATGCTGAGGATTACGGTCCGCTCCAGGACTTCCATGTCCTGGATCTCAGCTTCAGTATTCTGCAATGGCAGCTGAGATGGGAGTGAGCCAGCTTCCTGGCTTGGTTCGGGTAGGTGGTTGCTGAAATCAAAACAGTGAGCAGGTAAATTTAACAAAAGAGTATTTAACTTATCTGGGGGTCGCTTACCTTGGCGCCTTCTGCGTGGTTGCAGACGAAGCCTCATCTGGGAGATGACGAGGCGGTGATCTGTCCAACCATCGGCATCACGGATCGCCTTGGTTACCCGCACGTCCTGACGATCTCGCCTCCGGACGAGAACATATTCCAGCAGCTGCCAGCACCGCGACCGAGGGTGCATCCACGTGGCCTTCACCCGCGTCGGAAGGCATAAGAATGTGTTGGTCAGCAGTCGATGGTGTTTTGCACACGTTCGCAGAAGAAGGAGGCCGTTATCGTTACAGCTTTCGAAACCGTGGGGACCCAGCACTCCCTGCCAGGCAGCGTGGTCCGTCCCGACGCGGGCGTTGAAGTTACCAAGGACAATTAACTTGTCCACCTTGGGCACAGTTGCCAGCAGGGTGTGCGGGTCCTCGTAGAATTTTTGTCCTTCGCTGCATCAGAGCTCGTCATTGAGGGAGCGTAGGCGCTGATGACGGTGGCCATCTGGTCTCCCGGAAGAGGCAGGTGGAGGCTCATCAGGCAATCTTTGATACCCTGCGGCAGACAGGGCAGACGTCTCACGATATCGTTCCGTATGGCAAAGGCAACACCAGCGTTGCGTCGCTCCGCCTTTGGCCGGCCGCTACAGAAGAAGGTGTAGCCGGCACCCACCTCCTCCAGCTGACCCTGCTTAGGGAATCGGGTCTAGCTGAGAGCAGCAATGTCAACCTTGTAGCGCTCCAGTTTCCGAGCGACTAGCGCCGTCCTCCCTTTCGGCCGGTTGCTCCTAGGATTTTCTTAAAGGGAACAAACATTTTAGGCTGCTATTGTGAGCGGAGTCACACGAGCAGCCCGTGTCATATGTGTGTCCACCGTCAACTAATAAACCTTCAAAAGTACACAAAAGAAGCTGAGCCGGCAGCGTCGCAAGCGTTGCACCTTAACGAACCGATTCACTTGGTACAAATTTAAGTTAGCGGCATATACAATGGACTTCAGTTAATCCGGAAGTCAGGCCAACTGGGTTAGTCGTTTGATCGAGTCAAATGTTGCCATCGTTCAGTTGATTGTGTCAGTAAGGCGAAAGTTCGTGCGGCGAAACCGAGAGAAGCTAGCATGTAGTTGGAGACAATTCGAGTTCTAGGAAGCAGATGAGAGGGAATAGATTCTATCGCTAGAACAGGAACACTAGTTGCCTTTACAAGCCAAAATGCGAGTCCCAGGAATTAATTGGGAAGAAATCGATGCGATCGCTGGGTCAAGAGCTTTATTCGCCTGATGTTTTGGATTCATACTGGAACCCATCTTCAAAGACAGATATCGTTCAGATCAGTTCAGTTGTATTAAGGGAAATATAGATGAAGCCTTTGAGATCCCTATTGCTTTCAATTACACTGCAAATTAAAAAAAGGCCAACATATAATGGACGTTAGACAAAGGGTTTATCTCCCCGTCACACTACAGGGCATCGGACAAAAACAATTATAAATAATATTACTCAAAACTATGGAGTAGCATGTTCTATAGCACGCGAATTTGTGACTGGGATAGCTAGGTGGAAGTGTTCGTTTCTGATGTTGTGGTATTACAAATGGCTGTACTGGTCAAGCTTCCGCTTACAAGTATCAAGGGATAGGGTAAGAATGATGTCCGCAGGCCGAGCATTCCAGGCCTTAATCATTTTGTTTGAGAAGAAGAACCTTCTTGCGTCGTATCTTGCCCCAGTCACACGTAGCTTGAGAGGATATCCTCTCAAAGTAGTGGTAGTGGCCAGTTCAAAGAAGTCGCTGGAGACAAGGCAACAATCTTGACCACACAGCATGTGAAACGCTTGTATTAAGTCGCCGATTAGCTGTCTATAGTCCAAAGGAAACCGATCAAGATTGGACAATCATGTCTCGTAATGCAGGTTGCTTTGACCTCCAACAAGCTTGGTTGCACGTCTTTGGACCTTCTCAAGTGTGCTGTGGTCTTTGACAACCCACGGTCTCCAGGCTTGCATGACAAATTCCAATTGTGGTCGCACGAACATCCCGAAGACCTTATTAAAGCACCCTTTGTCGAACTTTGCAAACGGCAACTTTATTAGCCATTGCGGATTTTGCTACTTTCGTGCGATGGTACGATGGCTTCAGCGAGGGCGGGATCCATCCTCCTATATCCTTCTGAGCCTCTAACTCTGGTAGTGATGTGTGCTTCAAGTAGTAAATTCAGATGCAGGTAATTCCTACACAGGGACTGCATGCGACTGCATGCCTATGGCAATTAACCGCTCCCAGTTAATCGATGATGACTGCACTCTGGTGCGCTGTTTGCTCAATGGCCGGCATGCGGGTCGTTATCCGCTGAAATTTCGTCCCGTGTACTGGAGGTTGGTGTGAGGATTGCTCGGCCATCTGGCTGACCGGCACTGCCGTTGGAAAATGCATTCACCCGAGTGGCTGATTGCTCTGGCCAAACTCAGTCTCCACACTGAATACGGGTTGGGGAGGTCAGTGTACTTGGTAATAGACTGGAGGGCCTGTAAACCATGATTCAAGCAACTGACGACTTACGCGATTATCACCCCTTGCGAGAATTTCGGCCTCATAGAACTTGAATTTGTGGCCGGTTCTCGCCGAATGAGCCACGACTTGGTGCGATAATTGCCGGCCTTCGACGCTTTAATCGCTGCTGTGTGTTACTGGGATAATTGTTCGGCCATCTATCTCGCCGACCCTGGTTTTAGAAACAATTGTAACATGCGCTCCCTGAGTGGCTAATTAATTTTCCCAGACAAAGCCTCAGCGTCGAATATGGAGAGGGGAGGTAATTGCGCTTGTAAAACCATGAATCAAGCCGCTCACGGCTCAGTTGATTGTCACCTTTCGGGACAATTCCGGCCTCGTCGTATTTGAATGCGTGACCGGGTCTCGTCGAATGAGCCACGACTTGCGAATTGGTGTCATTTCTCACACTGCTGCCGCATGATTGGCAGTCCGTATCAAGGGTGACTTTTCAGTTTCTACGACGTAAGGGCTTTGCCCGCAACTGCACTGGATATGATAAGCGGCCCCAGACGTTGTTTGCGGCCTTGACAGTAGGCCTTGAGGTCTCATTGACTGGCACATGAGGGCTACCTGCGGTTTGTGTGCGACTTCAACTGCATGTGGCGCGAAAAGGCGGCTGACGGCCTCCGAGGAGTTCTTGGCTTACGCAAGCGCTCGCCAACATTTGGCATCGATAAGATGAGTTATGTGTATGATAATTTCATCGTCATCGAACGGGCTCCGAAGCTGATATTCAAAGAATATCTCAACGGCTTCATCTGGGAGCGAGGGCAGCAACTTTAGGCCCCATCGACAGCTTGGCATTTGCTGACTGTCCAAGCCAACGTCAATCCATACAATTAAGCCATTTTCTCTGGCCCATTACAATTTGCATATAAGGCCCGGCGTAGTACTCTAGACGCCGTTGTCCTTGTGGTACATTCGGCTCTACGAGAATTAGATATGGGCTGTCGTGCGTACGCATGCGCAGTTCTTGACTACTCCTCTGCCTTCGACACTATCCTGCACCATATCCTCATTACTAAAACATCCGTGTGTGGATCTCCTGGCTGGGTTGTCTCTTGGCTCGAAGACTATTTTACTTCCCACACTCAATTTGTACAATCCGGCAAGTGGAAATCTACTGTCCTTCCAAAAAACTGCGGTGTTCTTCAAGGTGCCATCCTATCCCTCCATACTGACGATTTGAGATCACCAACCGACTGTCTGTACATCAAATATGCCAACGATACGGTTGTTGGTCATCCTCTTCAAAATCAGACACATCTGCAGTCTCTGAAGGATGGCCTGGACCATGTCTCAGCTTGGTCGTCAGATAATGGTCTTCAACTCAACCATGAGAAATCGGTCCAATGTGTTTTTCACCTGCGACCCTCCCTAGTTCTGAATCCCCAGCCGTCCTTCCCAACGAGGGGTATCCTCTTTTCGGTACCTTGGCGTTACTCTGATATCCCATCTTTCCTTCTCCCAACATATTGATACTCTTTTTACAGAAATTCATGAACATCTATATTATATCCGCCGTTTACGTTCCTATCACACACGTCAAGCCCTTATCTGCCTATTTATAGAAGCATATATTCTTCTCCTCATCCTTTATTTTTTCTTCTGTGATTTTTATAGCTTTACTTAGAAAGCATTTGTTGATTTTAAACCGTATCCTCCGAATGCTCTCTTCTGCTGCTGGCGTTTCTTATGCTGTTTTAGTGGATTTGATTACAAAACGGCACTTCCCAACAGTCAAACAATTTGCTGGGCGAATTCTTGACGATATTACCCATCTCCTTCACTCTGAGCTGATTGCCATGAAGTCTTCCCGTCCGATGCGCTGACTCTTTCGTTATATAACTTGCCGTACATCGGCATATCAGCGCTCTGTTTTGCCATTTCTAGCACACTACCTTTCGTGTGAAGAAACTGAAATACAGAAGCCGAGATTTGAACTATCTCCCAACTAGATGTAAATTTTTGACACTTTGATTCTTGCATAGTATGTTTACTTATCCTATTCTCTTACTGAATGGAACCATTTCTTTTTTTGCTGAAAATTTTGAAGGATAGTTCAAAGTTAAGCGTATTCCTCTCTCCTCTGAACTTGGGGTTAAGGCTACGGTTTATATTAGTGTCAAGATACGTCAGTTCGTTCAGTAAAATAACGAGATTCCGAGGCATCGTAACCTAACCGAAGTTCCTAACCCCCGATGCCGACATCTGAAGGAAATATTATTCACATTGCTGCCTTTAAGTTCAAATCCAACAAAACAACTGCAATCCCATTAAAAGGCAAGCCAGCTTTGCGTTCGCGAGCACCAGAGGCACCCTGTTCGTCCACCCTCTAACTAACGCGCACATCCTCCAGAGAACTCTGCGAAGCACCCCCCCCCAACCCGCACCTACCCAGCCTCTGACTCAAGCAGCAAACGGAGGAAAAGAGAAAAACGCTTTTATCTAGAAACTGACTTTGCTGCCTGTGCTTCTAGCAGCATTCCGATTTGCAGCAGGGGCACTTCTTGCAGGGACAGTTGTCGGGCTGACATTTGCAGCCCTTGCTGGTCTTGCAGCCATCACAGCAACAGCAGTCGTCTTTGCAGTCCTTGCAGCAACCAGGCATTTCGTTTGTCTGAAGAGGTAGATTAGGCGTGAGGGAGGAAAACAACGAGAGGTAGTCAGCCCAACTGCTTTAGGTATGGCGATTGCGGAGTGGCGCGCGTGCGTGCGTGATGGGCAGGCGCTCCTTCCCATTGCAATGAGAAAGGTTTGCATTTGAATGCTGTCAACCAATCAGAGATCGAGGTGAGCCAGCTGCAAAGGCGGGTTGCTTGTACATGTGAAAACAACCGTCACCTGTCCGCCTGGGGTGACTTCACAGTTTGGGCTGCGCACGAGCTGGAAAGCCATTGCTTCTTCGGACTGTGCTTCTGCCTTAGGGGGCTTAAATTAGTAGATGCGGCGGAAGATTTCTATGCGAGACATGTTCAGAATACGTAACGGAGATTAAGTGTTCATCTAGCCTAGAATTGCTAGTTCACGCGTGCAACGCATCGAAGGTCGCCGCTAACTTCGAAAATAGTGTGAAACCTCATGTAAGTTAGTATAATGCGGACCTGTGACGTAGTGGCGCGCCGATCTCTCTTCTGAAGCTAGGAGGGCATTTCATTTATCCTACAATGGCTACTAACAAAATATAGATAAAAATAATCCAGAAACACTGTAGATAGCAGTGCGCTTGTCAGTGCGGAGGGTTCCTAGACGGATATATTTCTGCCTTCGTTACAAACTCAGAAGAGTGAATTTTTGGTACCCCTGACTAACTGCGCTGGAGCAAAATGATGCGCTGCGAAAGCCCAACGTGGGGACTATATCAGGGTATGACAGGCGTTATTGTGGGTGGACACCCATAACGACTACCGCACTCATATGTGCGGGATCCCGCTGCACCAGTCACCCACGCCCTCTCCTGCCTTTGATCTGTTTGACTGGGTCCCCTGGTGGGAGGAGAGGAGTGGATGCGGTTTATGTCAAGTGACATACTACGACAAAGACTAGCCGGCGGCAATTATGGTTTACACAAGGTTTGCATAATGATAGTTCAATTGTCGTAAACGATGATTTTCCCCGTCTGTCCCCCGACGAAATTGACACAGGACGTGACTTGCGAAACATCTATCGCACTCTCTCTCTCTCTCCTCCCTCATCCACCGGGACCCTGTGGTAAGAAATAGTTAAGAAGACGGCATCGGACACAGTCGTTGACAAGGCTAGACAGCCCGTCTGCCCGCAGAATGTAGCAGCTAGACATTATCTTCCACCGTCCGCTGTGTGAACATGGCTGGACTAGGTTGGATAGCATCGTTCTTGAACTAACATGGTTGCGCATCCTCAGACGGAGTGTTTGTATGTTGAAATATGTGACAGTTTACACGAACTCCAATTCAGAGCACATTGGTGCTAAAATGACTAGTGAGCGTATTCACTGCCGACAGACGTCGTTATTATTCTGCATGATTAAACGGATAAAATGCTGTCCCTCTAGGCCAAATAATAAGGTTCCAATTGACAACGTTGAGAGGGGTAACGAACTAGTAAAAATACGGATCAGCCCGAGGCCCAATAGCATGGGACGGCACGGCACGCCATTTGGTGAGTCGATCAAGCTCTCCGAAACGTGAGCCTATTACGGTGGGACCTGCTTATTCCTCAGATAATTAGGGTCCTGGTTTGGTGTGTGAGTGGAGGGTGAAAGAAGCCCCACAACTACGGCCGGTCCCCAATACCTATGTTCCATATAAACACGGCGCTCGAGATGACAAAAGCGTAAACGGACGTTTGCGGATGGCCCTGTGTGCGCAGTTAACACACCCATGTGACTGGCACGGTGGAGTCGTTTCATCCGAGGCTGCGTGATTCCGCACCCCCGGCCCCGCTTCCCCCCCCCATTTCCACCGCGCCGATAAGCTGTAGGTAAGCGAAAAGAGCTGCACTGCGATTGGCTGGCTCGGGGTCGGTCGTCAATGTGAATATCGCATTGCGATGTGAAAGACGGGCAGAGACTTATAAGACCGCGGCGACCGACGCAAGCAGACGACAAGTTTCTTTCACGAGTTAAACAGAGGGAATGGCCGGACACTGCACTGACTGCTCAAAGGACGAGGCATGCATATGCTGCGAGGGTTGCAAGGCCGGTGGAGCTTGCACTTGTGCGGAGGGGACCTGCGCCTGCAAGGAATGTCCTCGCGAGGGCTGCAAGAGTTGCTGTGCCTGATTTTGCTTTCCCTACCTATTTGAAAATGCATACTTTTTTCTCTAAGACCGACTTCTGTTTCCTCGCTTGTGGGATGACGTAGGTGACCTTCGTACAGGAGTTTTGTGCCGCATTGTCGCGGGTTGTTACGCTCCCTGTCTGGTGGGGCTGGGTTTTGCGGTAAGTCGGGGACACCGCCTGGTCTCCGTTTTGTCCGCAGACTGCTGTTTTCTGCCAACTTTATGAAGCGTTGTGGTTGTCTTGCAGAATCCGTGTGTATCGGAACGACAAAGACGCGATAACTAAGTCATTCCGACTAATTCGAGTAGTTTTTCAGCTTACACTGAAAGCATTGGGAAGACGATGGCATCGTTAATCCTCGTGAGAAGAGAAAACAAACACGAGCTGTGGCCTACGAAATAAAAGAAAAGGGGAGTGGTATGGTGTGGAGTGGTGTGATGTTAATGCTATGATTCTGCTGTCCACGAAGTTATGGTCGATGCCCTAAAGGGCTTTCGTTCTTGATCTTCCGGGCACTTTGACAGTTCGACCGCGATTTCGACGAGGTCCACCGTATGCTCCACACCAGGTGGTGCAGGGACGGTGACTTGCGCGTGAATTCGTTTTAAGTGATAGTAGCCTTGCGCTGCAACTACTGCACTTTCTCCTCCCCAACCTGAACCCAGTGTCAGAGTCAAGACGACCGGAGATAGGAGAGGGCGCAGGTGGCTGGCACGGCTGGAGCCGCCTGTGGGTGTACCACCAAACCTGACTCGGATCCCACGGAGTGGTAGTGCCATAAAGGCCTTATTAAGTGGGAGCCATCGCCGTCTGACTCTTAGCCTACTGGTCAGCCACTCGACACACATCACATACACTGGGCCGACGGCGTGGTCTGGTGTAAGCTTCAGATTGGCAGCCTTCCAAGCCACGGTTTCTAGGATACCGTGATTTTATCAGGTACATTATGATGATTATGAGGGTGTTGTCTATGCATTAGTGTAGATGGGTGTG
>WEDG01001085.1:0-97500 GCA_017591395.1 Schistocephalus solidus
AATGCGGGCGAAGATCTTCCGGCACCCAAAGGAGGCCGGACCTTTGATTCCGCATGTACTTTTCAGAAGAAACAGGTCCATTCCACTGCCAGTACGCGTTCCGGTTTCGCGTCATCCAGGCATCCCTCCATCTCACCGCAGCAACGTTAATTCAAGGCGCGGAAGTTTGTTAGCAAAGGCAGTGCACGACGGAAGCTCATGCAACGTTTCTTTCCTAGACGAGCGTTGATACGTCGCCGTCGGCCCAGAACCAGTCTTTGTGTTGATGCATGGCCGAGGACATTTAGGGCGGTGGATTAACCGTATCCCCAGCTGACAGGTTCTCCACGGATATCCGCGTCAGCGACGGAAGGAATCGCTAGTGGCAAGTTCATTGCCGAAATGAATGATGAGCAGGCATATTCAACAAAACAGTATTCAATCCACCGGCGTTACCAGGTCTGCGTGCGTGACGAAGCCCTGATGGAGGCGGTGATCCGTCGTCACCGGAAATGTTCTTTCACCAGGTATTCCCGAAGAGGCAGGCGGAGGCTCATCAGGCGATCATTGATACCCTGCGGCAAACAGGGCAGACGTCCCACGATTTCGTTCCCGATGGCAAAGGCAACACCGACGTCGCGTCGCTCTGCCTTTGGCCGGTCGCTCCAGAAAGGTGTAGCCGGCCCTCCTCCAGCTGACCCTCCAGAGAATCGGGTCTCGCTGAGAGCAGCAATGTCCACCTTGTAGCGCACCAGTTCCCGAGCGACTAGCGCCGTCCTCCGTTCCGGTCCGGTTGCTCTCCGATTCGTTCAAAAGGGATACCGAATCTCCAGGTTAGTGTGAGAGGAATCACGCGATAAAAGCCCGTGGGGGATGAGTTGTTATAGCCATTTCGACCGTATGTAATTGTGCCCAGAAGCCAGCAACGGTCTGCTGCGTAATGCCGAGACCAGCATTTGTTTAGCACCAGCCCCTCCACCGTGAGGGTGCAGTACTGTCCCATATGCATTATCAACGCAACTTCAACTGAATCGATGTAACATCCAAAGCCGAAGGTAACTAACTCCTGTGGCAGCAGAACAGTTGGACGTATCACAAAGGTGCAGAACTTGGAGCTTCCGGTGTCGCATCACCCGGGATTGAGTATGGCTGGCTGAGGACGGCTAATAAGCCAGAAATGGTCATGTGAATCCCTTTGTTTTGCAGGCAACGTTGCATTCGGTATTACAGTCAAGCGTTTTTACCGGCATAAGTCGCC
Source organism: Schistocephalus solidus (assembly GCA_017591395.1). Lineage (NCBI taxonomy): Eukaryota > Metazoa > Platyhelminthes > Cestoda > Diphyllobothriidea > Diphyllobothriidae > Schistocephalus > Schistocephalus solidus. The sequence goes on from WEDG01001085.1 coordinate 1,238, forward strand.
GTACTAGAAAATAGATTAGTGTAGACACCGTGATGAGCAACTCGGGGCCGGGTAAAGCAGAAGTATCACCGAGGTTCCTGGATTGGGGACCTATCAGTACAGATATTTGATCTTCAGTTGATTTTTACCGTGTATCCACAGCATGGCAGAGAGAACACGCGTGTGTTCTGTGCTTAGAAAGGCTTTCGCAGCATCTTCTGCACCGTCTCCCTCCCAATCTGGAGCCCGGTGTCGTGATCAACAGACAGGTGGTGTTCTACCTGCTACCACAGAGGCCAAACCTCCGCTTACATAAAGCCCAGACGGTTACCACCCATGATCTGTAATTGCAGTCATAGAGCCAGTGTGAAGTCGTTCAACGTCCATCCACCCACATCAACGAATGTGAAGTTAATACCGCTGCAATGTATGTTCTTCCACCTTCGTCCGTTTCCCGACAGCCAAAATAAATAGCATGTCATCGCTGCGTTAACGGGCTAATGTGTAGTCCATTATTTGGCGACAGTCTGTACATAATATCCGTTTGATAAACACTCTACCTGAAGCCTGCATGTAACATACTCTCTGTGCTACCCTGTGCTAAACGTGTTTTTGATCTTTGTTACTAAGTAGGCTGAGGGTTTGGGCTGATGGCTATTACGAGGTAGCTGCAACAGCTGGACGAGCTTAGTCTGACTGAATTCACGTTGCAGCTTGAACGTGTTGCCTCTTTGCATTGTTCAGTGTCATCTATCGAAGTTTCCAATCACACCAGACCGCGAAGGCCGTCCGAATACGTTTGATTTTGAGTCAGCTGTGGAGGCTTTGTCATTTCTCCAATCTTGTCAGTGTGCTTTGGAATGCAAGGAGAGCAAATACCTGGTAGTTCGACCATGCTGGGTCAAACGTCTTAGTTTGACTAAGTACTAGATCCGATTACTTCTAAATTAACTTAAAAAATGATTTATACTGATTTTAAAGGTAAAGTCAAAAACTCTTTTGCTACAAATGTTAAATTATATGTGATGAATACCATCAGACTGCAATGTCTGTCTCGGCAAACATTAAATATCTTGAGGTTTTGATGAAGAAAATATCCTGACTTAAGGGTGTTCATATTTTACTGATCGCAATCGACCGAAACCACCACAGCTTTCTGGCTCATGCAGAAATCACCTTGTCGACTTTAAAGCAGTAATAATGCATTACTAGGTTTCTGGCTTTGTTCAGTAAATTCAATTTTTTAACCGAGACCTCGTTCTCGCCACAGTCTTGAACTACTGATGACTCGGGCCGCTTTAATAAAACCCCTTAGTGGTTCCGTCCCCTGGTAGCGAAGTCCAGGTTATTTTTGCGTGGACCAGGACTCCAGGTAACAAAACCTAGAGCGAATCCAGCTGCGCCAGCCATCTGTAGTCCTCTCCCGCCTCTGGTCTCTAGAATTTACCACGACACCAGCACAGGTAGTAGGAGGATAGAAATGGTGGATCACGCAAGTCTACTAATACCACTTAACCCACCTTCCAACAATCCGAATCTTGCTGGAAACGACGGTCGTACTATGATGTAGACACTAGATAAGCAAGTTGTGATTGCACATAACTAATCAACAGATTCGAACCTTTTGAATAGTCAAGAAACGCCAGCGCACCCGATCCGTTCTCACATGAATTTTATCCCGAAAACCTATACAAGAATTAGAATATACCCCGCCATTTTCATTACAGGCCATTACCATAAGCATCTAGCAGAGACGAATACGCCAGGTCAGAGCTTCATCTTTCAGCACCTGTGCTCTATATACGCAGCACTTCATATGCCGAGTCTAACTTCCGTTAAGGTATCCAGCTATCCCTTTGCACGACGTTCAGTTAGCAGGTTTTTTTTAAAGAAACTTTTGAATCAGCCCATAGTTGCCGCACCATGCATCTTCCAATTCGCTGTCCAGCAACAGCACAAAACAGTCTGAATCATCTTCTCACATACGCGCTTCATGTTATTCTTTCGCACCCAGCACTCGTCACGGCGCACTCATCACTTAACCCCAGATGAAAGAAAGAAGAAACAAATTCGTCAGTTCGGAAGATTACCTAGCCACCCTTTAGTTTCTCCGCAACTGATTCAACAGCGACGGCGGCCTATCGATCAAACCGGCTGACGTTCGTCGACCAATCAGCAACAGCAAATTATCGATTGAAACCAAAGTCGCTGCTCTCAACTCCCATCGTCAAACGTCGTAGCCAAGTCGGGCTTAGCGTTCGCGCGGTACTGCGCAAGAGATACACCTAGGCGATAAACACCAAAAGACCAATGAATCCGAAACCTGCCCAGGTATATCTTCTATTCTGCGCCTCCATCCACCCGTTTCTGCCAATAACAGCAAACATTGGTTCGTCAAGTATGAAGCCTTTAGTGAGGCAAGCCAGTTTTGTCAGTTCCTAATTTTACGTTATTGCATTTAAACATACTTTTGCTTTGATAGGACTACTGCATGAATTTCCTCTTTCTAAAAAAATTTCAGCGCTTTGAAAATAAACAAAATTTTCTTTCCATATTCTTCTTCAAAGATGGAAAAGTCAGAATGGCGTACGATTATGAAATAGAATTCATACGTGAAAATATAGCGTCGTAAATGGCTCGGAATATTAATGGTGTAGTTGCTCTCTTATTACTACGCAGCAGTTATCAAATTGGTTTTGAAATGTCGCTCTGAAACGGTCCCCACGATGAACCACGCGGTTCAGCCAACCCTCAAAATAATAATAACGGCGAAGCCCATCTAAAAGGCATAATCTATCGTTGCTTCTTAATAGAAAAAACAATGAACATCTATCAAGTCGACAGAAGCGAGACCGATTCCATGAACTGGAAACAACCAAAACATTGAAAGTCAACATCGATTCTCCAGTCACAGAAATTATCCATTTCTAACTCCAAATGCTAGCATGTGATGAGAAGTAGATACAATGCAATAACCAATAGACGTTTCGCAATAAACAAAGGAAAGCAGAAAGCATTCCACTATCAAGCAAATAACACATCAAAAAGCCGATGTTTCATAGTCTGTGCCGAGGTAATTCAAATTCTCAAGAAATTCATTGATCACGTCAGAAATACCCAGCCGTGACAAGCTACCACCAAATTATTCAAAAATTTTGCAGCAACACCAATACAGTTGTCAACCCATCGATTGCTATGCTATTGCACGACAACAATTCAGGTTCCGCCACGATAAAATTGCGAAGATTCTCTGAATTTGAGGTTCCCTCAACCGAATGCGCCCGTCGTATCGTCCCACCAATCGTCGCTTCCGAATCGAAGGTGTTTTCAGCAGCACGAAGTTCGTTACAAAAGTAAAATGAACTTCCGAAGAATGCGACCGATTGAAACGCACCATTAATTGTATTAACGTCAATGAAAAGAGCAAATGCCGGTGTTGTTATGAATATGCCATGCCAGGTTTCGCCCGATCAGTCGGATCGATATTCGTCCCAGCGTCATAGTCGCCTCCAGGCCCCATCAGTCGCAAAGAATATCGTCGTCAAAGATAATTGCCGTTTCCATGATTCAGCCGCCATCATCAGCCAGCCAAACCCAAATCCCCAGGTGTTGCGGCGCCCGAGACTCAAACTTGCGACCTGTTGGGCGAAAAGTCCAACGCTTCACCTTAATTGTCAGAAACCCGTCGCCAGTTTGTTCGATCGGTACGCATTAGTGCGCAGTTGCATCGTTGAACGAACGTCAGCAGAATCGTTCTATCGCAGGTTACGGTGCTCAGCGTTTCCGCCTGGGTAGCCAAGTTCGCGTCAATGATTCCAAGTCGAAGTTCGATTATATCTGACGTTCGTCGATCGAAGTGAAACATATTCTGACCCCGCTTCCGCGCGTTTCGTCCACCGGTTTCAGCAGTTCCGGCACGTTAAGAAATGTCGTCAGCGATGAAGCGAGCCGATCTTTCGGGTTATAGTTCAGTTCTTCCTTCCGCCCATCAGCGTTTTCGGAAGAATACGGTAACTTTCGAAAAGAGTTCATCACCGAAGGCCCAGCAAACCTACTGTCGAAAGGCACAAGGTTTAGTCATACCGATGCTGCGCCCCACGAGCTTTTGAGCCGGCCTCTCGCTGAATCCTCCTACTAACCTCTATCCGGTCCCTGAGGACATGAGTGTAGATATACGCGCCATGCTTCCGGCCTCCCGTTGAAAAGAGCGGTCAGCCAGCATCCAGGATGGAGGAAGAAACGGAATTACGCTCCTGAGGTCAAACGACGACTGTAGTCAAGTAGCCGTTACGACAAAGCTGTAGGTGCAACTGTCATCATGGATAAGATACCGACGCATGTCAATAAGGTCAATCAAGCCTTCAAACAGACTAGGAAGCCTGCGGTCATTGCTCGTTAGAATCCAGCGCAAACGGTAACAGGCTCGCGTCTGTAAAGACGAAGGTGAATGAGCTGACAAGATCTGTTCCGCGTTAACCGGCGGACTCTAAATTCTTTACTCTCAATGATCCGCGGGATCTCACCGTGCTCTTTGGTCTTCACATTGATCAGCACAAAATCGGACGCATCAGTCTGCGATGATAGTTGCGTCATTGATCGCCTACTTATAACGCGCGAGTGGTGCCGCAGCGATCTACCGCCCAGGTGATGAGATCGCAGCACAGCATCAGCAATTCGCATGCTTTTGGTCATGGTAGTCCGAGGCGTTTTGAATAAGTCCTGAGCCAGAAATGCATGTTTATCGTATGCTGCAGTCGCCTAGTTTTCCGCAATACCACTAGACCTGGAAATTTTGCGCGTAGCTCGACGCCTCGGTGAAACGCCACATAGACATTCCAACGCAGCACATTTTAGACATGCTTGGGCTCTGGCTCAATAATTATCGCCAGATTCGACAGGTAAGCATTACGTCGTCAAGTCAGGGTAGTCGATGGGTTCAGCGATATCAGGGTTACTAGTGCCGAGCTAGTCGGCAACGTCTCAGCAAAGAAGCTGTGGTTCAAAACCTCAGGCCGAAAATGCGGCTCTGCGTGAGCATGCTGGCTTCGTATCAGCGATAACTGCGCAGTGGAAACGGCCGCAAATTGCAAAGTCTTCGCTGATGTCTTCCTTCGTCGCATTCAATGGTCTATCTCGCGAAGCTGGCGCCAAACAGGCTAAGACATCCTCCCGTTTTCGGACGTCGCTGCAAAGATTGAGTGATGAGGAGCTCGCGTACGCGCATGCGAATAATCTTCAACTATGGGAGCTACCATCCTGTCCGCCGTCACGTTCGAGGCTTAGCAGTTCAAAGCTCTTTGTCACCGCACCTTCCGGTATTGCCAGAGGCGAGCCCTCTACTTAGAACTTTGCCTATTTATTACCAACTATTCCGGAGTTAACGGATATCCGATGAGCTTCCCGTCAAAACCGTCTCCGAAGCTTCCAGAGGCAACGCAAAAAGTCCGTAGTCAGTAATAAGTGGTGCGAGCGCTAAAAGTCCATGCAGTGCCTTACATGGTCACGGCATTTCAGAATCGATCGGCTGATGACACCAGACCGATTTGGCATCTGCGTCACTTAAAAGTTACGCGTCCCGCCTGTCGGCAGCCCTTATCACGTGTTAAAGCGTCCCGTACCCAAAGAGCATAGGCAGCAGTCCGAATTTCCACCAGCATTCCATGGTGCGAACGGCGCGTTCTGCGCTATAAGTCGTGCCATACAGGCTCGGTAACTCGTTCCGCATAAACGAACAATAAACTGCGTATCGTCTGACCACGCGATCCCTGTGTCTCTCAGTGTATGCGCGATCGCGGGATTTGGTGACCGCACCGCTTCACTCTAGAGGGACTGAAAGCGGTCGCCATGGCTAGCACCAAACAGGCATCGCGAATTCCTCGAGCAGTTTGCGCCTGACACAAACAGTATCAACTGGCCGCCATGATTCGGATGCGCGTTACGATGGCATTGCGCACGGTCAACTGACTTGCGCGCACCAATTTATAGACAACAACTGCATTGTCCGTCTGCACCAGTCGCCGCAGCGTAACGCCATTGATTCTGCATCTTCAGTCACGTACTCGCCGGTCAAAAGCGTTCGCACCACCTCAATACGCGCAGCTATCGTAACGACGATTCACGCCCTCTCCTCTCAGTAACCGCAGCGCTCGTCTGTCGATGTAACGTCGGTGCCCCTTAACCCTCCAGCGCAGCCAATCCCAACTCTCACTTCTCATTCTCGTCTCCGACGATAGCTTTGTGTAACCAGGCTTTGAAAAATTCAATGACGAGTAAACTTAATTCTTCCGATCGAGCCTTCTTCTCCGAGATGAAGCTCGATTCTGACGAAACTGTCGTTTCTTTGACCTGTGCAAACATGCAAACTTTGTGGACAGATTTCATACTTGCTGCAATGTCATATGAACTGGTTTTGTTCTTTTGATGCCGTGCGTCAAAATAGCCCACCGACAGCATAGGCTGCTCTCTCCGCCAAGATCCTCACAAATCTCATTCAAACAGAGACGCTGTTCCGATCCTTACTCGCGAGCATACATGAACGAGAACGACTTAACATGAAAGCGAAGTCAGTCAAAAGACAGTTGCAGAATTTGTGCGATTGCAAAATTGACATTTCGGACATGCGACGAGAAATCCAGAAGCGCGCTTTGAGAGCCCGAGCCGCCGTCTGCCTGCTCCAGTCGGGCATGTGAATCGCGCAGTCGATTGGGTTTCGTCGATCAGCCAGCTTTCGAAAATGCACGAGTAAACTCAATCCTCCGGTCGACGTTTCTTCCACATGTCGTTTAATCATAAAACTAGTTCCTTTTACCTATGCAGCTGCCGAAACTTTGTTTCTGGTGACAAATTTCATACTTTATGGCACAATATGAACTGTTCGTTCTTTATTTTATGCGTAAAATAACCACCGAAAGACAGCGTCGTCTCAGCCCTCAAAAGCTCGCAGCGCGTCTCATTCAGCAGTGACGCTGCTCCGATCCTTTAGTAGGCGAGCAACAAGAACGAAACGACTTAACATAGAAAGACAGTCAGTGCGCAAAGACAGTTGCAGACTGGGCGATTGTATGCCATCATCTCAGACTGAATCGAGAGCGGGCTTTCATGAAATCGAGCCGCCATCTTCATGCTCTCTAGTCTGCATGCCGAATCCCTCTTATTTGTAAGCGTCGATCGCGCTCACGGTTCACCCATTGGCACTGTTATGTTCACTATTTGTATTCGAACTGTTTAATTGAGGTCACCAGCGCACGATCGCCGACAGCGGTTTGAAGCAGTGGAAATTGACTGGAACATTTCCTGAGACGGACCAAGGATGATTCTAGGACGGTGAATGGAGGACCTGCTGAACATTTTGAATTTTGCACTTTTCAGTCACGCGTATCTCTCTGTCTGTCTATGTAAAGTAGCTGTTATCTGGTTACCGAACCTGCTCGGCAGGTAGTAGATAAAGAAGACTAAGAAGATGGGTGGGGGTGGAGACGTAGGCAGTGGGAACTCACCAAGCCGTTCAACGGACCCACCTCAACTCCACCCAAACCGCGACAGTCGTGCCAAATCCACACTGTAAATAGGTGGTACGCCAGCCTCCGCAGCGGATAGAGAACGGCTCATCGGGCAGACCGGACGCTTGCGGCACGATGGAACAACAGGTCGCCAGCCGCGTTCTAGCCGTATTCGATGCCCTTTGTTCCAAAACCAACAGTTCCCACCGGCGCATGAGCCTAACCGCATGCGGTCGAACTCCATGATCACGCACAGAACAGCGGCAGCACTGTTCCAAAAACTCGACACGTTCACCGAAACATAGTGCGGCTTACGCAGTCGCAAGCCCGACCGAGCGCATCGGTGCGCAGCGCTAGCAGGCGCATTACGGCGAAGGGCACCCAACCGACATGTGTAAGCAAGAAGTCGCGTACCTTCCGCAAACCAGAGCTCGAACACGGCCCGACCTCGACTCGAGCACTTGAACGAGCATCTGCACTCCAGTGACTACGAACAAACTGCACCAGCAACTCGAGCAAGGGCAGTGCATATGTGGCAGAAGGGCCATTCGGGCTCTATTATAGTCAATTTCTAGGTCAGTCTATGACGTCACTGGAGGCACGTCGCCATCAAAGCGAGCTGCTTTGAAAGTAACCGATTGTTCTTCGCAAACTTTGACGGAACACGGAAATGTCGCATATGTCGTACTGCGTCGGAGATCGCGCGTCGAGCAGGTCTGTCGGCTACTGACATGTCTTTAGGGTCGCTTCCAAGCTGTCTCTTCAGCCATACGCAGCGTTCTGAAAACCTTCGCGTACCGCAGCGTGTGTGGAAATAGGTTTCGCGTGGAAACGGCAATTCGGACTTTAAACAGTACTATTTTGCGAATGCAGTCCTGGTCGTTCCATACGCGTCAAATCCGACTCAAGACCGTAGTGGTTGCCAGCCACTATTTCTTAGAAACCACGCAGGTGCTCCCAACCAAAGTGCTGGGATCTGACACGTGTTGACGAACGACGAGAATTAGATTCGTACGAAAGGGCTGTGTCGGTGATGCGTGCTCCAGAGTCAGTCGCGCCGCGACTTACTCACGCAAGTTGCTTCTAAGACGTCGGGCGTTCATGACCAAATTGAGCGCTTCGCAGTCTGCTCCAGTAAAGCAAGTAATAGTCTGATGAAAAACTTCGAAGGACTTTGATACGCGATGCAATAGAAAAATGAAACATCAGGATCTTACACAGGTAAAAAGTCTCGATTAGAGGAGTTGGCAGTGCAAATATTAGTAGTGAGAATACATGGGACTAGGTACACCTTCCTCACACTAAATTCCAGAGGGTTAGGTCCCGTAATAGGCACTGTCCCACCCTCCGAATGGAGCGAAAGGCCACCTGTAATACGTGAGGGTACTCAGTTCCGTATCCAGACGGTTTTTAACAATAGCACGCACATTGCAGTTCATTTTATTCCCTCGGAACTTAATCGGTAACTTGTAGTAAACAAGCCCAACTGAGCTTTTTAAGTTCAATCTGAGAGCTAATATGAATATGTGAGCCAAAAATCCATCGGTGCAACCCGTGCCTGGATTTTTAGTCAGTACCTGTGCTCTCACTGTGGTAAATTAAGCAACATAAGTACGCATATTGGAGTATACATAGCATACATAGCATAGTATACATACATTGGAGTATACATAGCAATACCGAACGTGTTAGTACTGGTGGCATTTACACTTATAATGTAATTAGTATTACTATAATTATAAGTCACTTTAAAGAGTATATCAGAGGCAGTAGTTATGAATGTAATATAAATTGTAATAAACAGACAGCAGTGGCCCCAACTTCAGGAGTAACGACAGTAGTGTAACTTATTATCATATAATTATTAACAGTAGCCCCAGACGTAAAGGTGACTATATTAGCAGATGGTTAAACTGTGGTATGCATATGAACAGTAACAGTCATAGCATCAGCAGTTACCTTAGTAATCGTAGTAATCATTAGCATTGGCAGTGGCAGTAGCTTTGACATTGTTAACCTTAGTGGTGATAATTGATGTTGAAGTCGCGAAGCAGTTGACCTCCATTCTTTCAGCGTACAGCAATGCCACTTCTGACACTGAATAACCGAATGTGGTTTGCCGAAAAAATATAATCTGCCCAACATACTGTTTAATATCCTTTCAGAAAAGCAGATGAATACCCCAGGCAGTGCACAGTTTCATGGCACTATTTCCGGTTTATTACGACTACAACGGTGTATCGCCTCTTTCCTTTTCCGATGAAAAACATCTTCTCTTACAGAACAAAACATGCGCACCCTAAGGACAGGGTTGGATATTGCAACAGAAAAGAAGTCGTCTACAAAATACCGTGTACCAGCTGTGATGCACTATATTGTGGCCAAACCGGGAAATATACATCCACCCGTTTACATGAACATGAGTTAGAGGTGAGGAGACGAAGCCCCTTTTTCTCAGGTAGCCATGCACACACTGGACAAAGGACACCTATTTGCGTGGAAGGGTACCCACATCATTGGCGCCTGCCCAACAAGGAAAGACCGCGAATTCCTGGAGGCAATGCACTCAGACAAGACATGCATTAACAAGCATATCGATTTGGATGTCAATTACAAGTTTCTCAAGGTCAAGTGGAAGCAAACACAATCACTACCGGCCGATAAATTAACTCACTAGACGGCTATTGGCTCAAACCTTAACCAACCATAGAAATTTTTGTTAGGCATTGTTTAAGGTTAATGTTTTGCGTACAACTCCCATTTGTCTGAAGACTAACCGAGGTAGCAACCTAGAAAATTTACATAATAAATTTATTTTATTCGCACAGAACTTCAATTTAATTATATATATATATATTTCCAAACGTGACAGAGCATGAGGGAGTTCTCAGCCGTCCAGTTCCATCGACAGTGCCAGTCGTGACTGCTCCCCGCGCAGAAAACAAACGCGTTTCCGACTGATTTTCCATCGATTAGACACGTTATCTTCACTTCCAGCAGCGCTGCCTTCATCGATGAGGCAGGGCAGTACCCGGGATAGTTCAGGGAGGAACCAGTACACCAGGGAGGAGATCTGTTGTCTGACCCGATCGACGTCCTGCGACAGAGACTCCAGACTCTGTCGACGCTCCTTAAAAGGCATTGGCGTGGCCATTGGAGGTCGGAAGTGCATCAGGGGTGGGAGACGATTCTGCATAGCCTGACAGTAGGAGCGCCAGGGGTTGGCAAAAGTTGGACGACTAGCGTCGTGGAAACCGATGCATTCGGGTAATTTACCACCCACCTTCTGCGTTGGCATAGAAAGAAGTGGCACATGGATTCAACAGAAGAAGAAGAAGATAAGAAGAAGAAGAAGAAGAAGAAGAAGAAGAAGAAGAAGAAGAAGAAGAAGGAACATTCACCACAAGAGATATATTGTTCGTATGATGTTTCGAGTAGTCGTTTCGTCTACCCATCTATGGGAAAGGATAACGCAAGTGATAAAACTCAGCTTCATATACGCAGTGTGCGAAGACAGCGATGTATTTACACTCGTCGAGAAGGCCTGCCTTCAAAGGAACTTCGTGAAAAATATAAAGATAGACTGTAGGCGTTATTCCGATGACTTTTGTACCAGCTTTTGATGAGTACAAAATGGGCATATTTAAAAGATTAGTTTTGTCCTCATATACCTCGGGTCCAAAGCGTGAAACATCGCTGGAAGCCTTATCCCTGGGTCCTAAATTCTGCATGCCTGGTCGGAAAGTTAATCAGTTATATTTGGAAACCCGATTTGAGAATCTCTACAACCAAACTTACGACTTAAAGCCCGTCTCCGCAGATAGTGTCCAACACTTTAAACCACTTGTAGTTGAATTGTAATTATCAATACCTGAACAAGAAACGAACAAGTCGAGGATTAATGACAAAAACGCACGTAGAGAAGTTGAAACAGCTTCGAGAGAACAAAGATATCTTGCTAACTAGACCGGAAAAAGGAAAAGGCGTAGTTCTAATGAGCAGAAGATGCAGTCCATCTTGTCAAACCAGACGAAATTCAAAGAAAGTGTAGAAAGAAAAGAATAGCAAGGATGAAGTAGAGGTACAGCTGACCGACTGCTTAAAAAGACTCCACGCAGAGGGTGTCATAAATGACGGTGACCTCGAACGCCTCCTACCAGTAGGCACACACATCCCTCGGTTTTATGGTCTAGCGAAGATCCACAAGGAGGGTGTGCCAGTTCATCCAATTTTAGACATGCGCAACTCACGGTATCACGCAATAGAAAAATGATTGGTGGAGAAACTCAAGCCCTTACAGCGTCAGCTGGCGACACGTAGCTATCGGGATACGTTCGAATTTATTGATGATGCTCTCTTTAGAGTTCTCATCACTTTTTAAAAATGTGCCAGTCACTGAGACAGTCGATCACATCTGAGAATTCTAATTGACAAATCAGCAAGAAATAGAAATACCGACGAATACAATAAAGGAACTTTTACTAAGATTCACATTAAAAGCGCAGTTCCTTTTTGACAACCAACTATACAGACAAATACATGGCGTTGCCATGGGCTCATTCCTTGTACACCTCTTAGCCGATGTCTTCATGGGTAAGCCGAAAAAATCCCAGCTAAGCAATCAGATCAATAAACTAAAACACTAAGATCGCTACGTTGACGACATCTTTGCGATTGCCAAAGCAGAAAACAATGTAGGTTCACTCTTAGATGCTGTCAATCAAGCACATCAATCCATCAATTTCACGTTGGAGGTAGAAACGGGAGGTTCGCTTCCTTTCTTAGACGTTCTAATCCGAAGATCTGATGGCAGTGTCCGAATGAGCGTTCATCGAAAGAAAACCTGGTCTGGATAATATACGAACTTCGGCAGTTTCGTACCCATCCAACAGAAACGCAATCTAGTCAGTTGTTTGGCGCAAAGGGCTAGAAAAATTTCGTTCGGTGACTGTATCGATGAAGAGCTCCGAAAGAGCCAGAGCCTACTTCGCGAAAATGGCTATTCGGATAGATTAATTACAAAGAATATGATCACAAGACCAGAATAACCCACCACACTTAATGCAGAAGAGAAAACCCTATTTCTCAAAGTCCCCTTTCAAGGGGATGCGGCAAGTGAACTCCTGAAAAGACGCCTTCACCAAACCGTCGTACGAACCTTCCCAGCGGCGAGAATTCGGATATTATTCTTAACCAACCCAGTTTTACACGGAGAAGGTAAGGATAGGTTGCTGGCTCAGACGCTCCCCATGTGCATCTACTCATTCACTTGCTCCTGTGGAGCAGGTTATATTGGTCGCACGAGTCAGCGTCTCGTGGCATGGCTTAGAAAAGGCGAAGGTAGAAGCATAAACAGCGTTATTTTCGCACACCAGATTGATTCCGGGCACCGTGTGGACCCTAACGAAGCCTTCCTTTGATTTATAAGGTGTCACCAAACTACCCCACTGCACTGGGTCAGCGGCTGCTAGCAACAGCAGGAGCCACCGCCATCCGGTTGAGAAAGCCGGTCTGGTGCGCACAAAAGAACCTGCTACGAGCTCCGCGCTTAGCATTGCCAACAACGACTTAATTACATGCAGTCCACGCCATCTCTTCTCCCCCCCCCCTCCCCACGTGAATGACTCCACCAAACTCTCACTGCCGCTTAACCAGTTGTCTCTTATCGTCACCCCCTCTCCTATTAACACGAATCACTGGTATGACGAGACGAACATTATTGATCATATGTTTTAACTTGTACTCCATTCCCATATAAATGTACTAGCTCGATGAGAATTTATCGAAAGCACGCGTATGCTCGCGAACTAGTCTTCTGGAACCTTGTTCTTTCTTACTCTCTCCATCTCCCCGTAATTTCCGTCATCATCTTTTGTGTGGGCACGTGTCCAAGCTTGCCAAATGCAAAATCGGAAAGTATGTTGACTGAGAGTCGCTTTCATCGAAGAAACAAGCAAATGCTGCGCAAAACCCCAGTACTGGCTGTCAAACATTCGAGGCGTATGTATCCACGAGTGGAATGCCTTTTATGGCCGCCTAAACAGAACACAGGAGTAGTCGCCGCCTTAAAATAGGTGACCTTGTGGTAAATTTCAGGAAGGGTAAATATACCTGTGTCTCAACACTAACTACACCATAAAACTAAGATGTCACCTTAACCTTGAACCTATCCCCGCCCTCAAGCTAAACCCTGCAGTTAACACGATAAAAACCTCAGCTCTTAACCTTCTCATGGCTCCAACTTGGACCTTAACCTCCAACTTAAACGTAACTCTTAACTTAACTATAACCCTCACCTTAATTCTAAACATAATTTCATTCAAATTTGGCCCAAAGCCACATGCATTGTGGGCGATTCCTATTCCCGTGTCCTGCTCAAGTGGCCAAATTTAATCCTTACTGCAAGGTACGTGACCCGCATGGTCTGAACATGACGCCCCCACATGCAACAAGGCAACTTTCAAGGTTATGTATGCACGACCAGACCACCTTTGTTCAGCCTATGACATCGCCGCTTTGCCATGTACCCTGCTTTGTTTCCTAAGGCTCCTTACTTGTGCTGTTTCCCGTTCTCAGTACACTTCTTGTTGGATACACAACACTTACCATTTACACGCTTTTCATGTTTGGCTTAAAGTGAGATATGCTAGTCTGCGCGGGGACTAGGATCTGCTATAATTTAACCGAGGAGCCCTTGTTTTTTGCTTAAATTGTACAAAATTTGTGACCGGCGGTTTTGATTTCCCCACTTAACCCTATGGCATGTCACGCATTGAGTTTGTACTCACAAATGCCCCAGAAAATGTTTCCCGGGAATTTAAGTCATCAAGGCATTCCAGAAGTTTGGTAAGTACAGGGACATTCGAAGATTGGAAGATCTCCCGAGTTAAAGGAGCCTACCCAAAGCAAAGCCTTGAGTTATATTCACATGTACTGCCTGCTTGTGAAACCCAACAGCATTCAGCCTGTTATCGGCCACTGACAAATCTCTAGACATTAAACTTCCCCCCAGTATTATCGACTAGCCGAAATCAAATTGTGCCACCTGTTTGTTGAAAAATTCCATGCGAATGTAAATGGAATGACGAACAAACCCGTGTGTTTAGTCGCACTAGTGTGCGGCAGACAGCGACCTTCGGTTTGGGCGGTACCTCGTGTGGTGCAACAGTCTTTTCGCTTGCAGCATCAGCGGTCCGTTCCAAAACTGCAGCACACTTCTCGTCTTTCCACGAGTAGAAGGCCCGGATAGCATCGATAGCCGTTAGCGCTGCATCCTCTTGAAGCGTTCTTCGACGATGTTTTGATCGGCGAGCATAGCGCTTTTCCCTCTTCACTGAAGTTCGCGGAATGTTGGCAGGTGGCTTCAAGTTGTGCGGCTGCTAAATTAATGGACAATAACATTTAAACTTTGAGAAATGACTTAGAATGCTTGCTTGGTTGACGTCTACCCGGTGACCGCTGTCAACCAAATGAGCCACAATTGCACTAGAGATGGACTTTATCATGCCTTGATTAAGCCAGACAGGATGGTGCTCTCATATCCTCTTGGATAGGCATCTAGTTGTTTGACCAATATATACTGCTCCACAGGAACAAGTGAAGGCCTAGATGCACATACTTACTGCTTCTTGGATGTTTAAACTTTAGTACTCTACCCTTCCTTCTATTATTGGAAAGGCCTGATGATGAATAATATAAAGTGCATTGCCAAGTTGTGAAAGGCAGTTATTCACATGGCAAGTTTCCTTCACAACTTCGAGATCCATCTCCAAAATTTGAAAACATAATTATAAGCACCTGCTGAGCGTAAATACTATCAGCTATGTTCCTCTCCTATCATGTCAGATTATTAGTATGCAGCTAATGAAACAAGGGTCTTTCTTTTCCAAAGTTGAAATCAAATCAAAAATTTTCTAATTTTCGATTCACCTCGTTTTTTTCCGTCTGCCACTATTATTAAATCGACCGACTGTGGCATGCTTTCGATAAATTCAATAAGAAAAACAATGTTAAGATAAATTAGCCATTTTTCAAGGCGAAGTTCATGCATGCCAGTTGCAGTGTGGCCCTGCCTGATTGATTTTTGCCTCATGTAATCCCCCATGTGCTTAATCGAATTGAGGTTAATGTCATCGATTGATGGGTTCATGTACAGATTTTTCTAAAGAAATAAAAGAGCCTTGCTCAACGAGAACTGCATAGTTATCCTGCAACAAACTGCTCTCCAGTTCAGTTCTAAATTGTTCCAGATGTTCATCCGGCATCCGAAAGTAGTCCTACCCATTAAGGTACATATGGCAAAAGAGAATTTCATTTTTAGAATCTGCCTTTCTTGCCCCCATGCTTATTGTGGTTTCCCCCGCCCAAACAATGGATTAGATTAATTACATTGCGATCTTTTGCCGATTGTACTCCAAATTTCGGTTCATTTGGCTTTATGTCTCAGACAGAATAGAGCTTATTCGGTTCTATTTAATCGAGTCATTGCATGGTACGCACCATAGGTAAGGTCGCCTTCTTTCATGCATTTTCTGTCTTTCCATGGACATTACTTTATAAAGGCATATTCCCTAGGCGCCAATTTTTAAAACTGAATATCGTCAGTCGTCAACCCGGATCACGAAAAGGTGTTAAAACAACATAACTTTGGAAACTTTTAAGCGGACGTAAATGGGCTAGTTTCTGTGGCTTTTGGCAGATTTCTTTATTCGGCACTGTATTTCTTTGTTAACTGACCTTCTCCACTACCTCATTTTTAGTCATAAATCTCCTCTTGACTTCCAACTCGTCTTCCGAAAGTTATTCGATCGCTCTGCAACTCGTAGACGATTAATTTCTTGGACAATCGCATATCCTGACGCACCACCAAGTCTATACAGAGCGCGCCGGTGCTTAGCCGTTGTAATTCATTTGCAGGGGTTTTCCACCGAAGGACAACTTGTGGTATTTCCATGTCCTATGAAATCACTGGAGCTCACTACTGTCGACATACTACAGGTCAACTACATTAGTCAGTCGTTTGATTTGCGGAAAGAAGGTAAATCACCTTTAGTTTGCTATCATGGTAAACCCAAAAGGCCATTGCTCGCAATGCGGAGATTTAACTTCATGATTAAGAGCGCAATGGAAGTCATTTAGACCATGAGCGGATATGCGCTCCCATCTAGGTTGTACTTCTATAAAATGCCCATTCATGTCATGTGGGTCGTTTACGGTTAACAATCCTTCCTTTAGCTCATCCCCGTCAAGCTTCCTCGAGTCTGGCTTAGAGCTAGAGCGTTTCAGGTTAGACGTTATGTCTAGGATTAAGGGTTAGGTTTAGGATTAGAGGTTAGGGATGCACGTGGGAGTTAGGGCTAGGAGCAGAAGTAAGTATTACGCTTTACATATAGTGGTAGGTCTAGGCTAGGGCTCTTAACGTTTTTAACTTTAATTGCGACTAGCACGAGACTCCGAGTTACCGAGATATTCTTCGCAATTCCTCCTCTAATGTGATCAGTTTATCATAGGCTGGGATTAATTTGTTTGGAATCCAACCACTTCCTTCTCTCTATCTCCATGTTTTGCCCGTTTAACTTTCTTAATTTCCAGTATTTCTAATAGTGCGTTCGCATTTTCATGCTTCACTTGTGTTTTTTTTTAAAAAAATGTAATGACCTAAATGTACTTTTTTAACTTATGTTGCCTGAAAACAGCTAACTGTCCTTTTCATTTAACGTACCCAAATTTCCCCTTTTCCACCAATTCCGTATCACATGAGTACTTGCCTCCACATATCCGATCGTCACCTTCATCCGTTTTTGGGAGATGGCTGCTTTAACACGACACTTGCATACTTAACTAAATTTTGACTACCAATATCGGGTTATTTTGTAAGTATAAATGTCTGAACACTGTAAGAAGTGTTGCTGTTTTCTATGTTTGCAGCAATTTTGCCTTCCGTGCCTTGCTGCGAAGTTGTCCTCACTTGAGACGCATGAGCAATCCTACGGGAAACACGCAAATCACCCGAATTACCGTTTCGTTCTTCAGTTGGCAGCTCGGTCGGCTGAACCCATGATGGAAAACGGGAACAACTATTTCATTCACAAAACATCCAGTTGCCATTAGCCATGTGGTGGATCCACGGGCGATGAGTGGGCATCTTCTGCCTTTTCCAAAAGTTGCATCAATACAGAGGGGAAAACAATAAATGCACAAGCAGTTTTCTCGCCTGATCTACCTCGCACTGCCATGTTCATAGTCGTGGACAGGGTAAATCCCACCTTCTCTCTCTCTCTCTCTCGTCTCCTATCCATCCCCAGGATTGACTTATGCTCCATGCTGTGCAGTCGTAAGCACGTTTGCGGAGGTTTCGCTATAACCGCAGCTCGCTCATCTATACAACTCCCCCTGTCATCTAACCAAAATTGTCATTTTTTATTAGCCTATGACATTCGATCACCCTAGATAGATTTTCTTAATTAAGAGCTTTATCTAATCAATATGCAGTGGCGTGCCATGCTAAATAAGAGTTCAGGAAGTTTTATGAAGTTAGTAACTTTGGCATAGTTAATCACCTTTGCTGTGTTCGAAATAAAAACTTTATATAATCAACCCCACGCACGAAAAACAAAAAAGAGAGACAAAAACCGAACTGAGAGGTAAATTGTCGTCTATGCAGGTGCTAACCTGGGATTGCTATTTTTTGAACAAATACTTAACTTACTTCCCCTTGCACAGATGACTCCGGACCCTCCATGGGGTAGCTAGCAGTCCTCATGTGAAACGCTGTTTGTCACCTTAGTCGAGGCTCAGTGCCAGTATGCAAAAAAATGATTTTCAGCTCGTCTTAACAGGAACAATGCAAGTTATTACCCTGATATTGCTTCATTCACCAAGGAGCCTTCTGAATTCGAACATGATGGAGACTGTTTAATTTAAAGCATACTATGCCCTTTTTCATCTTTTAGGAGATCTGGGAGTAGTTTAACCGTCAGGTTCTTGATTTGCCTATCATTTCTGCCCAAATTTATTTAACGTACAGTTAATTACTTTAATTCTGCTCAGTCAGTTTTGCGAATCCGAAATACTTGTTTACTGGAGCATATTGTTTGAGCAGTTAACTGCATACTCACAGTCTCTGCCCAAGTCTCTGTTTTCCAAGCATTAACAAGGGGAGGGTTTTAGTACAGCCAACGCTCTATCTACTTCATCAAACTCGTGGCTCGCGGTGGCTGCATTAAACCCTTAATTAATGAAGACGGTTCCGGTTTACAATAAACACTACAAGTCTTTGACGCAACTCAAAAAAGGATGTAATGATAGGCGCATCATGTCGGGGGATTGTATTTACTAGTTATTGGTACAGACGACCACCGAATTCAGCACACCTTTAATACGCCCACAAGTAGCAGCTATTTTATCCACTCGGATGGATAAAATAGGCGGTTTCACATAATCGATTTCTTGAATTTGAGCTGCAAGAAGCGACTTTGAATTCCGAAAGAATAGCTTCCTAATCGTGTGAATAGTCGTCATTCCCTAGCTCCGAATCTGCAAGGCAAATTTCCTGTAAGTTTTTGTTAGGGTTGCTATGCACCTGGAACGTCTATCACGGGAATGAGTGGTAATAGGAGTTATAGGGGTGGACCTTGGGAAGCAGGCACCTCATCCTAAACCTCAACTTAAATGTAAACGTACTCTTCACTTTAACCCCAACCCTAACCCTAATTCGAGGAAGAACTTAGCCAAAAAACGCTTACTTATATAAATATAGTACTAAGTTTTGAAAATAAAACCCACCCCCGACTACATTCCATATCCTTACCGGCAAACCCCTTAGACAGGAGAAAGGTAATTGCAAACGCTAATTTAACACGTAAGATACGTCTAATTTTATATCTAATTGAGGAATGGGAGTTTTATGCAGTCAGAGAATATGCGGCCAGGAGGAGAGGGATTCACGGTGCAAACTTTAACGCTTTTGCGATCGAATGATTATGATGTTAACCTAAGTTTACGGAGCTAAAACCTCAGTTTTTTACTTAAGCAAAACACATGAAATCTTTTTTTAGTACCGGACGTAGCTACTCCAATAATTCATGTGTGCTAGCGCCAAGAAATTGTTGTTGAACTCAATTATTACTCTTAAATGGTCTGCAAGCTACTTCTATAATTTTTGTGATCGTGGATACCTCAAAAGGACTAATCCTGAATCAAATCGCATGGATTCCCACCCTTTAAGGCATTGCCAAGGAATAGCAGTAAATAGGCTAAGGCTAACTACTTTTATTGCTGTCAGTATACCCGTCCGCAAAACTCTAGCTTTCTGCTTGTGCTTTTAGTGGTTAAACGCTGGGGAAAGGATCCTGTTACACATGTGCAAATTAGGATCAAACGTCCTCATTTACAGGAAACGACAGTTTGGTCGTCATTACCAGCGATTTCCCCACTCTGCCTCAGCATACGTGCATATGCTGAGGCAGAAAATGCTAAGTAACGTCTGGTGAGCACATTTTTTATAAGCTACAAGAAAGATCAGAGATAGGTTTTGGCCAATGGAAACTTCACTTTTAAACGGTATTTTGAAGTGTAGAGTCATTGAGTACGGCGCCGTCAGATAAATGGCTCGTATTCTTCTGAACGACACAGCAGTGAAAGTGTAAAACAAAATGTTTGTCCTTCGAAATATGTGCTTCTCTCTTGCACATATAAGTGGGGCATTGCACTATAAATACGAAAGAAAATACCAAACCTATTTATAAGATTACCTCCCTCACCTGTGATGAAGCTATTCTTAGTCTTAGTTTGGCCTCTACAATCCAACTGAACAGCCACTTGCGTAGATAAGAAACCAAGGAGTGTGTTTCTGCAATGCTCAGTGTTTCCTCATCGCCTTGGTCTGCCTGATAAACTGTATGAGGCACAAGAATCCTTCGCACATCTAACATCTCCCGGAGCTCATCAGATAGAAACCCCTTAGTGTCAGGAATACCGGCGTCCTCCAAAGACTCGTACAATATGGTACGAAGGTCTTTATCTGAAGGATGGAGTATCTTCACGACGGCTAGGCAGTGAAGCAGGAGAGCAAACGTATCCACGTCAGTGGCCCCCATGTTAATCAGCAAGCGGACAATGAATACTAAGACACGGATCTTCGGTTTCCAGCTCAAGTCAGCGTCTTCAATGAACATTTCCAAAACGAGGCGCTTCATATGACCGCAGGTCTCTTCGGAAAGAGGAGAGGTTGAATGTAGTTGAAACAGGTCAGCGAACAGTTGGCTGGAAAGTGTTTCGCCATCGGATGCCAACAGTTTTCGAATTAAGGTGGCATTTACATAGCAAGTCACAAAGGCATCTGGTAACTGGCCCGTTGGACAATTTGGCCAATCGGGTGCGCTGAAACATCCAGTCGCCTTCAGCCACTCAGCATTACGGAAAGGCTCTAAGAAGGAGGGCAAAAGGGGCAAACTGGTTGAAAGTCCATCAACTTTGTTCGCGGCTGATATGATTTCATCAAATTCCATTTCGTATGATGACTTTTTGTGCAGGGGTGAAAGCCGCAGAACGCTCCACTTTGATGTCTTATTTGTTCTCCGTCGAGGCTTGAAGGTTATCCCCTTCTCCTCTTGCTCCTTGTCTACTGTTATTGGTTCGAGAGGTGGGAGTTGGACTCGGATGCACGTTTTTTTCATGCATGCGTGCCAGATACGCACCAATTTCATTTATCCCGCCGTCGTAAAAACTACTTCCCCGAATTTTCCCAGTATCAGACACGGAGTCCTCCCAGCTGCTTAGAAAGTCAAAAGAACTGCCAATGTGTTGTTGGCTTTTGAAAATGGTGGATCGCTTTCGAGGACGTCTTGTTGGAAATGTAAGGACGGGGGCCGGAGGCACCATCTGAGGATGTCGCAGCTGAAGGTACGCAGAGTTTGGCTCCCATGTTAAACTCCCGACCGGGAAGAAACACCTCGGACCTCTGGGTAGAGGAGGGGAAGAGGAAGCTGGATATTTGGTGGTCTGTTGTGTCCGCGCCAGAGGTACCCATTCAGGGAAGCCACTGACGTAAACCTTAAAACGCTTGTTTCTGGCTTCTGGCTGCCTTTTTGATGCATTCGACTCCTTTTCGAATGTTTTAAACACCTTGACGCAGGAAGTTAATTTCACTTGTTTGTGGTTCTGGGTTTTCATCCTCTCTGCGCTTCCAGCCTTGCCAGGCAATGCCATTGATGCACTTTTGTGGAAGACCATAGACGACGGCGTAGGCTTTCTCCAAATAAGCCTGGAATGTGGACTCAAATTTGTTGGTATCATTCCTTGAAGCGACAGACCTAGTTGAAACTGTTGAACGGCCAACTGGCGACACCAGAGCAACAAGATCATCCCTTACTGTGATCAGGTTTTGCAAGCTGAGTCTGTACTCCATTTCCAGGCTTTCTGACCAATCATACTCGCGATTTCTCGCTGGTTCAGTGAAACGTCCGGCGGGCGATGGACCCCAGGATCTGGGACTTTTGACCTGTGGGGAAAAACACAAGAAGGCCTCTACAGTATGTGACCAATCTCAAGCAACATGCTGACGGAAAGTGAGACAATCAGTTGTCGGCAACTAAAATGCAGAACAAACCCTACATTTGTTGGCAATCGATTAAAAGCACTGACCATCGTGAATTATTCACCGCTTTTTCAATCATGCTCTAAAACTCATCGTAATCCAACACCAGAAAAATGTATAAATAAATTTAACCAAAGGAATGCTCCCTTAAATACACAAAATACTCTGTTTGCGATCGCACCTGACAATTCTATTTAAGTATTTTATTCACTGATCAGACTGTCAAAATGCGACGTTACGTAGAATTTTATTCATTTGACATCCCTATTGGCGAAATCAAGTAAAAACTATTTGCCTTATTCAACCACATCTCTAGCAACTGACAAAGGAAGAAAGACAGACAATTTTCGTGAAAGCGTGTTAGAATTTATAGCAAACTTTTAGGCTGCTTGCTTTGGATCATAATTGACATAATATTTATTCTTGAAAGATATTTAAGGATTATTTTCCTGCGGATTATTTTTAAGCGTTATTTTATTGGTGCTGATTTACAGAGTTACTCACCTTTCGCATGGTCAGGCTTTCTGTACAGTTAAAACTTAAGGTTACACAATTAGAGCCATTTTTTACGGTTTCGGAATTTTCCGCTTTCCTAGAAAGTTGGTATTTTTACACAACATAATATTAAATTTATTATTTATTTTATGCCGTAAATTCAAGTAAAGTCTTCCATTAGTATTTCAAATCGTTCGTGCATTCATTGATGCCGCTTCATTAATGATGAGCAATCTTTCGTAAATTTTTGTATTAAAGCTTTAGGCTAAAGCCTTGACAGCGGCTTTAGGGGTAAATCCCAGAAACATTTCTGGCCTATTCATCTTCAGTAGCCAGTTCAGTGCTAACAAACCCTACCTTATACCCGAGGTCTTCTCAGGATAGTGTTGGGATTGTGTTGATTGAAGACTGAAAACTACACAGAAACGGAGAGATCACCATCCTTATAAGTTTCCTGAAAAAAGCCCGGATGTTTCAACTTGTCTAATGACGTTCGCTTAGTATCCTGCGAAAATAAACAATGTTAACACTTTTACCAGGACCTTCCTTTGAGTACTATCGTCATTTTTCGTGGCAGTCATTGATATAGGCACCCCCTTTGCAACTAAAATCCGTCTTAGGTATTACGTACTTGAACTTTTTCTAGTAATGGTTAAACACTGTAAACATTTAACCTCGAGCTTACGAGCTGGTCTGAATAAAATTAAATCCTACTCTCTGTGAAACACGAGCGAAATAAAGTGTGCATTGGTCAGTGCCTCTGTTATGCAGTATCGTCAAAAATGCAACCTAAATCATCTTAATTGGGCGATCTCAGATTGTCCGTCTTGGCGATCAACAATCGGCGACTGCGTAACTGGATTGGACTGTGACAACACCATGTTTGCTGACGACCTAAAGATTTGGAAGGTTATCCACAACGCAGCTGATGAAGAAAATCTACAGACGAACTTGCATCGACTCGAGGAATGGTTGCACAACTGGCTCTTCTCATTCAATGCTACCAAGTGCAATATTCTGCGAATCGGCAGAACTCTCTCCATGCACCAGAGAATTTACTATCTGGATGACACACCGCTACCAGAGGTAGAGGCTCAGAAAGATCTAGGAGCATGGATCACGCCATCACTGAAGCCATCGTTCCATAGTTCAAAAGTAGCAAAACCTGCCATGTCAAGCTTGTATCTAATTAAGCGGGCGTTTGCAAAGTTCGACAAAGAGTGTTTGTATAAGGTCTTCGGGAAGTTCGTGCGCCACAATTGGAATTTGCCATGCAAGCCTGGAGACCGTGGTCTGTCAAAGACCCCAACACCCTTGAGAAGGTTCAAAGAAGTGCAACCAAGCTTGTTCAAGATCAAAGCTGCCTGCCTTACGAGACACGATTTTACCATCTTGATCTGTTTCCTCTGGACTATAGACAGCTACGCGGTGACCTAATACAAGTTTTTTGCATGCTGCGGGGTCAGGATTGTTGCCTTGCATCTGGCGACTTCTTTGAGCTGGCCACTACCACTACCTGCGAGGAAATCCTATTAAACTTCGTGTGACTGGTGCAAGGCTGGACACAAGAAGGTTCTTCTTCTCCAACAGAGTGATTAAGGCCTGGAATGCTCTGCCAGCGGACATCATCGTGTCCCCATCCGTTGACACTTTTAAGTGGAAGTTTGACCAGTACAGCCATAAGTACCACCACGACATCAGAACCTAACACATTTCCTGAAACAAATTCCCATCCACAAGTTTTGCGTTGTATAACATACTACTCCCTATTTGTGAGTAATATTATTTTATAATTGTTGTCCGACGCCCTGTAGTGTGACGGGGAGATAACCCTTTGTCCAACGTCCATTGTATGTCGGCCTTTTTTTTACTATGCCGTGTCATTGATATCAATAGGGAGCTCAAAGGCTTCGCCTATATTTCCCTTAATAAAACTGAACTGAAATCTTCCTTTTCGAGAAGAGTTTGAGTGAAAACCCCCTGAATTACAAGCTGAAATCAGTAAATATACGGCTGCATAGAGAATTATACGCAGGTGCGTTTGAAACACCTGTGGCTCATTCCAAGGTGGAATGCGCGTCCCCTTCAGGGTAGTATCGCTTACGTTACACAACCAGCACATTAAAAAATTAAAGGGTTCTTAAGAGCAAGCTAGGATGGCACCTCGACACAGGTCTGAGTGAATTTATAAAATTAAAGTGTTCCTTCCTTTGCAGGACAATTTTACACAAAATTTTGCATTCACTTAAACTCTAAAATCTCTTTTGGTCAATACGTGGACGCCTCTAGTGGTCGTATACAGTAAAAGGGACGTGATGTTACCAGAATTCGTTCTTGATTAGATGCATTGCGTAGCCAGTCGGTGGGATATGAGGGTACTGGGGACGGTACCGACTGGTCGTAGAGATTGGACTTGTTGATTGCAGCTCCTAAATCGGTATCCGAGTGTCCTCCAAAAGTGGTCTGCAGGACAAGATTTGTGTGCAGAAATCGCGGCATACAAAACCTGCCAGGGAAGTATGCAGATATTCTCGCCCCAAGCGAGCACCAGGTCTCCCCAACTGTTTAGAAATCTGACTGCGCTTAAATTGGTGGATTCCGGGACGGATATTTTCATAAGAAGACGGCAAACACCAGCTCTTCGTCCCTTCTTCATGCCGGACTTCTTCCGAGTGGAAAAAAGATCTGGTTTGAGGATCCTACGGGGGTAGATGAAAGTGGAAAATTTCACGCCAACTGAGACAGTTACTCCCATTGTTAAAAACAGTGAGCCAAAACCCGTTACGAAAATTGAATTTTTTAACTTTACACCCCTTTACAAAGACGCATCAGTTTAAAAAATGTCAGAATAATCAGTGTGTGTGGATTAACAGTGGATTTCCAATTTCTTGAAATGCCAACTGAAATTCTGCAATGGGTTTTCAATTTAAACAAATAAAGTAAGTTGCGCTGTCGTATTAATTATCGAGAAACCTTATCCCAAGACATTTAAGTCACAGTAGGATGCTGGCTTTCGAAGAAGCTTCTTTGTCACCGCTTGCCAAAAAGTATACTCGATAAACAATCCTATTTGTGAAGTGTGCAATTTTCTCCTTGATTTTCAATGCTTTTGATAATTATAAAACAATTTTATGGAAATCACGCACATATATATTCTTCCTTTTACTTATTTGAGAGCTATTTACGTCCTTTTTAAACCTTATAATTGACGAAATGTTAAAAACTTCCAAGCAACGGCTTTTAGCGCACCGTGATAGTTTCAAGCGCGTCAGATTGTTTAAAGTGAGGAAAATACGCTGAGCTCTCGACCTCACTCTCTCCCCCACCCCCACAATCAGACAACTGCCTGAGCTGGTCAGTTGTCTGATACGGAAGCGGGCGCGGCTGCTGGGGACCTCGTCTACGTGTACTACGTACACGACCTGGCCCCCAAACACAAGCACCAGGATTTCACTCAACAGGGGGTTGAACGGATTACATCTCACATGTGTGAGATAGCCAGAGGTCACGTTAAGAAGGAGCCATCACAGCCTGACTCTCAGACTACCAGTCAGCCACTCCACACAACACACATTGGACAAAATTCGAGGTATGAGTGTAATTGTCAGTTGGCAACCTTCCAACCGCGGCACTCAATGTTACCGCATTCTCTTCTCCTTCCCCACCTGAGCCCGGTATCATGACACAGTCAAGAAGACCGGAGATGGGAGAGGGCGCATATGACTGGTGCGGCCGGAGCCAACCCTGGGCGTACCACCACACCTAGCTCGGATCCCACAGAGTGGGAGTGCCATAAAGGCCACATTAAGAAGGAGCCATTGCAGCCTGACTCTCAGTTCGCCAGTCAGCCACTACACACAAAACACACATTGGGCTGACCACGCGGTTCAAGTTATCCCGTCAGTTGGCAACCTTCCAAGCCACGGCTATTAGCGCACCGTGATGGTTTCAAGTGCGTCAGATTGTTTATAGTGAGGAAAATGCGCTGAGCTGCTGACCTCAATCTCTCCCCCACCCCACAATCAGATCACCATCCGAGCCAGTCAGTTGTCTGATGTGGGAGTGGGCGCATTGGCTGACGAATCGGCGTACCCTTCTTCGCGCGCCACAGCACGACCTGGCCCCCATAATGCACACACCAGGATTCACTAACTCAGGGGATATGGAGCAGCCATCGCCGTCTGACTCCCAGTCCACTGGTCAGCCACTCGACACACACAGCACATACACTGAGCCGACGGCGTGGTCTGGTGGAAGCGTCAGATTGGCAGACTTCCCAGCCACGGTTTCTAGGAAACCGTGATATACTCTGGTAAATGGTGATTGTGAGGGTGTTGTCGATGTATTGGTGTAGGTAGTGTGCGCTGATGTAGCTTAGCCTCCGGTGGTTTACCGGAGGTTGTCGTGTAAGGCGCATGTGTCCCTAATAGGCACATGCGAAGTGTAAATGTGCGGGAGCAGTGAGGGCAGTGAAGGCGGGCGCGTCGAGTGTACGTCGGAGCCCCAGGCACTGGTTCACCAGCCTCCGTGTGATGGATTCGCAGGTGACCGACCAGGCCGATGCGTGAGTTAAGTTGCGGTCGCAGTGTGGGCAGGAGAAATCGGCAGAGGCTGGGGGATGTCATTCATGGTAGTGGGGGTGGCATTGGTGGTAAGAATGGCAGGAGCGGAGGGTGTGCATGGTGCATCGGTGTTGTCGGCATTGCGGTGAAGTCCGCTGTCATGGATGCGCATGTGACGGAATAGGCCCATGCGATGAGTGAATGCGCCAGGACAGTGAGGACAGTAGAGGCGACGATCTCTGCTGTGTGATGGTGCTCCAGGCACTGGCTCACCGGTCTCTGTACGATGTATTCGCAAGTGAACGACCAGGCCGAGGCGTGAGGTGAATGTGCGGTCGCATTGAGTACAGCTTAGGAGAGATTCCCCATCGCTGATGGTTGTGGTGGTAGTGAAGGCGGTGGTGGTTGCGGTCGTTGGGGTAACAGGCGATGAGTAGATGGATGTGGTCTCTATGATGCTATGAGTAATGGAATTGATGCCAGGAGTGAGGGTGGGAGAGTCAGAAGGAGGGTTGGCCGAATTTGAACTAGAAATTTGAATTGTTGGATTGTTGGTGCATCGCGTCCGAAGATGTCCAACCAGGCCAATTCGCGCGCAGAAGATGCGTTGACAGCGCGGGAATGTTGGCAGGGCCTGGGCATTGGCGGTGTTGGTCCGGGGCGCTGGTGACTTTCATGCCGCTCTTTTGGCCTTGGCGGCGGCGATCCGGTTGGCCTCATAGATTGCTGCACCAGTCTTCACGGATCTTATCCATGCCGGTCTATCCTGTGCGAGTTCCTCCCAGGTCGCCGGGTTGATCTTCAGTTGCTTCAGCGATTTCTTCAAAGTGTCCATGTAGCGTCGTTTTTGACCTCCCTGCCGGCGAGAACCCGTAGCGACATCTCCGTAGAAAAGTCGTTTGGGTAGTCGCTCGTCGTCCATTCTTACCAGGTGGCCGCTCCATGACAGTTGCACTTGCCTCAGCATGGCATGGATGCTGATGTAAATACAGTAAATAGGTAATCACCGATCGGTTGCAGGAATCACTCGTCCTGTAGTGCCTTACGGCTCACTCTTGACTCCCGCCAGCAACCTCATGGTGGCTAATTATATAGGCAGAATTACATGACCGACAACGATAAGGGAGAATGGACTGGCCATTTCTGGCTTGTTAGCCATCATCAGTCAGCCAGCGAGTTAAACTCTCAGGTACGGCATCACCTGGGGTTGTGTATGGCTGGCTGATGACGGCTAATAAGCCAAAAATGGCTATTTCAATCTCCCTTGCCTTTGTCGGTCATGTTATTCTGCTTTTATTATTAGCCACGGTGCAGCTGCTGGCGGGGCTAGAGAGTGAGTCCCGGGGTACCACGGGACGAGTGAGTCCTGTAACCGATCAGTAAGCGTCCATCTACCACTGTTAATATTCCCGATTGAAACCGGCAAGACAACGAGCTTGTGGCACCGTGGGTAGAACGTTGGACTTCTAACGAGCAGGTCGCGAGTTCAAACCTTGCGTGCCACAACACCCGGGGTTTGTTAGGGCTGGCTGACGACGGCTAGTAAGCCAGAAATGTCCATTCCAGTTTTCCTTGTCTTTGTCGGTAATGCTGTTCTGCCAAACTTGTTAAAAACCAAAATATACCCTTTCTTCAAGTTTAAAGTGGACGTAATTTGCTATCAACTTAGTAAATGGAAGAATATTTATGCATGTGTTTTCTTTAAAATATTTTTTTATTATTAAAAGCATTGAAAATCCAGGAGCAAATTACATACTTCATAAATAGAATTGTTTATAGAATATACGTTTTTACGGTGGTGAGAAATATGCTCCTTCAAATGCTAGCGTCATGCTAAGACTGAAATGTCTTGGGATTAGGTTGCACGAGAATTAATACGACAGCACTACGTAAGTAATTTGTTAAAATCGAAAACCCATTTCAGAATTTCGGTTAGCATTTCATGAGGTGATTAATATTTAGTTTAGAAAAATAGACATTACAATCGACACGAATTTGTCCATTGCCGGTCAGAGTGCTGACAATTTGGCACGATGGAAGGAGTGGGGCTTTGGTCGCACAGCTTTCGATTTTCTACTTTTTCGTTCTTGGCGCTTTTTCCTGGCCTGGTCTATTTGAATGGCTTGATAAGTTTTTTGTTTTAAATTTTGAAATCAAATTACTCTTCCTGCCAATCACGCCCGAAGGTGCCACGCTTCCTGGAACGTCTGTCTGCTGCTTTCATGCTGAATATCTCTCCCTCTTTTATGTCTCTAGATCATCTGGAAATTTTCGTTTGACTCCTTAGAGCAACTATGCCAGCCGGACTTGACGATAAGTCAAAAACGAGAGAGACGCAGTTTAACCTAGAAGACGAGAAAATTACGATAATAATGAAGAGATGGCAGTAGTTATTGATATGTTTTGGATGCGTATGCAATGTCTAATGCCCAATGTCTAATGCAAATTTGATTAATCACTGGGCTTCTGAGAAAATTCGGCTGAAAATTTTCGTTTGAATCGAATGCCTACCTCACATTTATGTTTGAGCGCCTAGGCTATTTCCGTACACGTAGTCTTCGTAAATCCCCACCACCGCAACCGCCACCGCCTTTGCCTTCAATACCAACACCAGCGATGGGGACTCTCTCCTAAACTGCCTCAATGCGACCACACATTCACCTCACGCATCGGCTTGGTTCGTCACTTGCGAATCCATTGTACACAGACTGGTGAACCAGTACCTGGAGCACCAACATACAACAGAGCTCGCCGCCTCCACTGCCCTAACTGTCCTCGCGCATTCACTCATCGCATGGGCCTATTCGGTCACATGCACATCCATGACAGCGGACTTCACCGCAATGCCGACAACACCGATGCACCATGCACACCCTCCGCTCCTGCCATTCTTACCACCACTGCCACCCCCACTACCATGAATGACATCCCCCAGCCTCTACCAATTTCTCCTGCCAACACTGCGCCCGCAACTTAACTCACGCATCGGCCTGGTCGGTCACCTGCGAATCCATCACACGGAGGCTGGTGAACCAGTGCATGGGGCTCCGATATACAGTCGCCGCGCCCGCCTCCACTGCCCTCACTGCTCCCGCACATTTACACTTCGCATGGGCCTATTAGGACACATGCGCCTCCACGACAACCTCCGGTAAACCACTGGAGGCTAAGCTACATCAGCGCACACTACCTACACCAATACATCGAAAACACCCTCACAATCACCATTTACCAGAGTATATCACGGTTTCCTAGAAACCATGGCTGGGAAGTCTGCCAATCTGACGCTTCCACCAGACCACGCCGTCGGCTCAGTGTATGTGCTGTGTGTGTCGAGTGGCTGACCAGTGGACTGGGAGTCAGACGGCGATGGCTGCTCCATATCCCCTGAGTTAGTGAATCCTGGTGTGTGCGTTATGGGGGCCAGGTCGTGCTGTGGCGCGCGAAGACGGGTACGCCGACCCATCAACCAATGTGCCCATTCCCACATCAGACAACTGACTGGCTCGGATGGTGATCTGATTGTGGGGTGGGGGAGAGATTGAGGTCAGCAGCTCAGCGCATTTTCCTCACTATAAACAATCTGACGCACTTGAAACCATCACGGTGCGCTAAAAGCCGTGGCTTGGAAGGTTGCCAACTGACGGGATAATTCAGACCGTGTGGTCAGCCCAATGTGTGTTTTGTGTGTAGTGGCTGACTGGCGAACTGAGAGTCAGGCTGCAATGGCTCCTTCTTAATGTGGCCTTTATGGCAATCCCACTCTGTGGGATCCGAGCTAGGTTTGGTGGTACGCCCAGGGGTGGCTCCGGTCGTACCAGCCACCAGCGCCCTCTCCCATCTCTGGTCTTCTTGACTCTGTCTTGACACCGGACTCAGGTGGGGGAGGAGGAGAGAGTGCGGTAGCTGCAACGCAAGGCTACTATCACTTAAAACTAATTCACGTGCAAGTCACCGTCCCTGCACCACCTGGTGTGGAGCATACGGTGGACCTCGTTGAAAACGATGGTCGAACTGTCGTGTCATCGGTCTTCGTAAATCGATAAATTAGCTGTTTCTGGACACAAAAGTATGCTTCCCCATCGGTTCCTTCGACACTTGAATTTCGGATTCAATCGCGCTGTAGTATTCCCGCCTCCATCGCGCGTCCAAGTGGAGCGTAAGATCAGTGACTTTTAAGCTGGTGAATGTAATCATTTTCTTGGAACCCTATTACCCAACCGCCTAACCACAGCCAACTGGTGATCCGTCAAGAGGCAGTTCCTGTTTGTGTGTGTCGGAAAAGGCATTACCAACCGTTGAAAAATAGTCAACAAGCAAAGCGCACCTCTAATCTGACCAGATACCGACAAAGTCAGTTCTTCGAATCACAGCTAACCATTCGACAGTAAACGGACCATGTTCCGCAGTCCAGTCAGCATGGGATCCAATGGATGAAGCGATCAGTGTATCGAAATATTTATTCGTGCGCACTGTTTCCTTTTAGCCCATGGATATCTACAACGGGCTCACTGTCGGATCGCCACATCTGTTTGGCGTCCAGCTGGGTTTCAACTATTCAAAACACTTGGTTACTCACAGCATTAACAATAAAGTGCACGTGGTTTACTAGACACCGATACAAAAGTAGGCATACTCGTGGAATTCCGGCGTCCAGATCCGAAGAGGCCCTTCGATGTCATTCGGTGCAATCGTAGAAAAAAGAATCTGTGTTCCACCGGCGTCACTGCCC
The DNA here is from genome assembly GCA_017591395.1 of Schistocephalus solidus. NCBI lineage: Eukaryota > Metazoa > Platyhelminthes > Cestoda > Diphyllobothriidea > Diphyllobothriidae > Schistocephalus > Schistocephalus solidus. Next base: position 33,101 of record WEDG01001085.1, read on the forward strand.
ACTGCCCGAAGTCGAACACTGGCAACATCGACGATGGGTTTGGTATGAGCTGCAGGGAAAGATGGTTAAATACACTTATAGCCAACTCCCTTGTCATTTCAATCAACTAATAGGCCACTAATATTAGTTATTTTGTGGAAATAGGAGGAAATACGAGTGAGAACATTAGCGATAGAAAAGCACAACCTTTAAAATGCGCGGCATTGAAAGTTCGTGCAAGTATTTCCCGATACAACTGACGCCTTGACTGACATGAACGTACGGAACTACTGGGTATCATGTATGAAACACTCCAATGTCATTGGCTGCACTTCCGTTTTGCTGAAGTCAAATCGTACAGCTGCATTAATCAACTCACTGTCTTTGATAATAGCTCGGGAAGTCTGTTCATGACAATGCAGGTCAGGACGTAGCATTAGCAGCACGCTCTTGGATCCTGTTTACCTAGATACAAATAAAGTTGTTTATCTAAACCAAAACTGATGAGGAGTCGCGTAGTTCAAGCCCCTTTCTGTGTTTTCTTCCACGTGTTTACAAATACCTAATTATCCTTAACTACCATAAGAAATAAGATGATAAATATTATACAGGATCTTAACGGGTGACTTGAACCACATTATATGTGAGCATTCAACAGTGGTGCAAGAGCAAATTATTGACATAATTTATGACTTTTGCAGTCATAGGTTTCGCAGCTAATTGGCAGCAGTCAACTCATATCCGTAATATTTTTCCTCGGAGAATAACTTCGTGCTTTCATAGGGTCCCGGTATTTCCGGATAATACATGGTATTTTTGCCCATACTGAGATATGGAAAATTTTAACGGAGAGCAGGGCTTGCCAATTTACGTGAATGCTTTCGTCTTTAAACATAAGCAACCCGTCCTCCGTCGTCCCTTTTAATTTTAGGAAAAGGGCTGCTGTTGTTTATCTGTTGATGCTACTTTGTACAGTGTGGGGAATTTCAAGTTCCGCCTCGCCAGGAAACGCCAGGACCCCAAAATATCAGAGGATCTGTTTCTTTATTATAGTATTTCATTTCTGGCACCAGTACTTGACATTACTGACGTTTGCATGACTGAAACGCCAGGCGAATAAAACTCTTGCCCCAGTGATAGCATCTACTTCTGCTCAATTAATGACAGCGTCTTTATTAAAACTGCTACTAGTAATGAGAAGTACGTTGACACGTAGAAAAAAATGTTTCAATTTTATGGTTGAAGCGACTGAAAATATGAGAAATTTTCTGTCACGGAGGTTAACCAGCAATGCAAGGACACTGCACCTGCGTAAAATGTGAGCTCAAATTCTAGTTCAATACCAATTTATGCTTAAGCCAGCTTGCCAAGAAGAAACAATCATTAGATTTTTCTAACTCTGCTTGTGCTCTATGCAACGATAAAGATGAGACCAAATTTCGACGCGGTATATGTCAGGTACTTATTATCAATTTTTCCGTTTCTTCTTTTAGTTGAAACATTACACTATGTGAAAAGTAATTATGTGCAAATACCTCAACATGACGGAAGTGTTACTTAGCTTGAAAGCCTCGCGATAACCCCACACTGGCGCCTGTAGTTTGCAGACATCATGATGCAGGTTTCTGTTTTCTGGACAACAGGCTTTAATGGGACAAGGGGTTGTTGGAATAAGGGTATGTTAGAAGAAAGCTCTTTCGAGAGAAAGACAAAGATTACTAATGCCAGGCTGGTAGTCAAGATCGGATTGTGACAATGAGAGGACTACAGTTCTGTCCATTCTGCAACGGTCAGTGAATTCAAGGTTTGCGAACACAATTTCCGGAACAACAAAAAATGCAAATGGCTTCGGATATCTTTAGCCAGCAATCAAAACGTCCTATTTACAGATCATCCCGGGCTTTCCGGTTTGAATGGGCGAAACTTATCTCCAATAATCGGAAAAATCGACTTTCCATCGCCTCTCTCATAGGCACAAGGTATTTCATCTTCGATTGGGTCTGTAATAGCAGTATTGGCAGGCATATCGCTTGCCAATGTCGAAACCAGTAGCCAGAACAAGTTGATGTGCAATCTTGAAGCCTCAAATGACTTTAACATGTCGCATATCTTGTTAAAAAATGAGGATCATAAAGTTCCTGGAATAACGGCCTTGTGCTTCTCTTTGAACACTTCAGGAAGGCCCTACTTGACAAAGACAAGCTTTTCATCGACTGACAGTTTGACCGCCGGTTTCGACTAGGTCTACCGTGTACCCCACGGCAAGGTGATGAAAGGGTTGTGACTTGCACGTGATTCAGACCCTCGTTCTCACACATGAGCAGCAGTAGCAGCAGAACTATTGCCGGACAGCAATGTCACGCTGCGGTGAACAGAGATAGCTCATTCTGAATATTCAGAAACAATCTCATTTGAGCTGACGTTCGTGTCTCATTTAATGTCGACTTACTTATAGTTTCAGTTACTTTCCAGCTATGACTCGTTATTCTACGTCCATTTAACTGTAATACCTATATGCAATAAAGTTTCAAACGTTAAGTAGACAAATTACACAGAAATTCTCTGAGAACCGATATACTCAGCATGATTCGCACAAAACCTTCGGATACCAACTTTTCAAAAACGGCCCACCCAATTCTGTTCACATTCGGATAAACAATAAGCATTTTATTTTAACTGGTGTCTGTTTTAACCAGAGAGACATCAATAGTGTCGATACTGCCCCGTAAACTAAAATATTGCAGTATTCACCTTCTGATAGGGGGTGATCAAGTTGGCTTCCGTCAATAGTATCACATATGATGACGGGGAACATATGTTCTCCTTCTTTGGCTCCCACGACCATTACATATCGTCCAGACGCTGCAAGATGCGAGATGCAGGTTGGCTGAGTGACGCCCCTGGAAGAAAGCATCCGAGGGCGCAGAACCCTTCTGTTGCTTACTGGCCGCAGGCTTGGCACGTAGCTCTGCCGCCGGATGCTACGGGCACCGTCTTGAGAGGCGACCCAGAATCTGATTGCACCACTGGTATCGACGGACAAATATTCCTCCTTGTCAAAAAACTTGATAAGACAAGCCATTGATTCAGGTGCTAGTGGGCGATCAACGTGCACACCTGTATGCTCCAGGTCTAAAAAACATTAAAGCCATATAATTAACGGTACTTTGTAATATTTAGTAGTAAAAGCTTTTTGTGTATATTCGTCAGCATAGGCTTACCCGGTTGCCGCGTCTCTTGAACAGTGGTGTCCGCCTGACCCACTGCAACCGTCAGGATACCTCCACCCTCCGTGCAGAGGTGAGCAAGACTACCATCCGATCTACAAATCACTAGGCTACTGCCAGAAACCCTCGAATTTATTCGATGTTGCATGAAACAGGACAATTGGCCAGATTGGTGAGATGTGAGTCAAGGTATCTGGCAGAGAGGAAATCTGTTTTACATCGGACATCACAGTAATCAGATATGGGCATGGTGAACACCGTGTCGAAAAGGCCGCGAGCGAGCCATCCTGAAAAAAAAATACAATCAAAACATCGCCAAGAGTATGTGGGGCGTCACATAACCGACATGACAATCACGGTTTGGAACAGAGATAAATTCAATAGTATAGTCATAAGCTGGGACTTTCTGAAACTGTAGTTTTCTCTTGTAGTAATCAGAAGAAACTTGTTCGTTGCTGATTCCGTTCAGACTTCTGACGCCAGTTAATATGCGGGCAAGAGCGTAATATGCAACCCAACTCAAGGAAAAAAAAAGTATAGGTCAGCGTGTAATGCGTAACCCTAATTCTATACAGCGTGCTCGTTAGGGTTAGCATACGTTATCGGGTTATTAGGGTCCCACAACAATTCTTTGGCAGTGGGAGGACCGAAGTATCGGGTCAAATAGCAACTTTCCAAGCGGTAACTACTAGGATGCCACGGTCGTTTAAAAACGCATCCATTTTACTTTGATAATGAAAGGTCACGCACAGCGGGTCTCATTCTTGCTCCCGTCAAGGGTCTGAATAAAAGTGGGTCAGGGCAGCTAGGAATGATATCGCGCATATTGGTCAGCGTGAGGTACTAGGATATGGCAGTCCGGGAAGATGGATTACCCATCAGCCTAGCTACTGGATACCCGGTGCATCCACAGGTGGCGGATAGTGGAACGGCCTTCAGTGAAGGTTATCGGCAAAATAAGTAGACTCGGGTCCGGCGATTAAGCAGTCGTGAACCGGCAGCAAAAGTGCTACTAGAGTGCAACGGGCTGAGGTCTGGCACTCTAAAAGCCTTAAAAAAAGCCGCAAAGTCCGATGATGGCACTGTGACATGGCGAGTGTGAACCGCCATAAGTTCGCTCACCCCCGACGCCTTGTGGGCAGGCTCTTAAGCCAAAGCGCTAGAGGAAACAACCTCGAAAAAACAATCCCAGCGGCTGATGGGGGCCCGCCCGTACTCACAATCCCCAAGACACCTCATGAAAATATGTCCGAATATAGCACTACGATTCATGCTACGGCGTCCGCGGGAACCGATGCGCTCCGCAACCCTAGTCCAGTGGTACGGGGGAATAAAAGGCGAACTGGGCGACTCAATCGGAATCGGACCCTTGGTATTGGCTGCTGGAATGTGCGAACGTTCCTGGACCCTGGTACCCACAATCTGACGGCGCGCAGTCTTTATCAGTACAACGCAGATGTGTGCTGCCTGTCAGAAGTCCGAATACCTAACCCAGGCTCTCTGTAAATAAAGATCCCGGGAGCCAACTCACACTTCACTCTGTGCCACAGTGGTCCTCGCGACTTTTCTGGTAGACATGGTGTGGCGATTGCCCTCTCGCAACAAGCAAATTATGCACTGCTTGCTTGGGAACCAGTCAACGAACGGATGGCCTATGTGCGATTGAAAGGTCACTTCAAATATCCCTCTATCGTCTCCGTGTACGCACCAACTTCCTCTGCCCAACAGCGCGACAAAGAGCCATTTTACTCGCAGTTACAAGCGTTAGTTGAAGGACTCCCTCGCCGCGATCTGCTGATTGTTGCTGGGGGCTGGAATGGCCGGACTGGACTTGGTGACACCACAAACAGTCACCTTATTGGCCATTTTGGGCTTGGTTTTCGATGTGAAAATGGTGAGAGACTGCTAAAATTTGCTGCCCAGTACCGACTGTTTGTCACGAACACGGGTTTTCCAGCACCGCAACAAACACCTGCTGATCTGGTTTTCAAACGACGGTCAAACGACCAGTCAGGTTGACTACATCCTAGTCAGTTCATGGTTCCGCAGCTGGGTTCATGATAGCAGATCGATGTGTGGTGCCGAGACTGGTAATGTCTATGGGTCTGACCATGTTCTCGTCCGTACACGCTTAAAAATGCACCTATCATCCGCACCCAAAAATTTAACGTGCTAGCCGCCTCGATGTCACCAAAATTCGGCAACCCGGCATTGCTGAGGCCCTGAACAGAGAAATCCGGTCCTGTTTTACTACCCAAACAGACGGAGAAGGCAGTAGTGAGTGATATCACTGAAAGCATTATTATTTGGGGCAGCTGAGAAAATCCTTGGGTTAACTCAGCGACGCCGCGGTTATTGGATCAGCAACAACAAGGAACAACAAGGAACCTGGAAAGGACGGTATGCATGCTGAAATCTACAAGTCTTGTGTCGACACACTGGTACCCTGGCTACAGCAAATGATTGCACAAGCCTAGAGAGGAAGTTGTTCCGGATGACTGGGCTAAAGGTACCCTTTTGCCTGTCCACGAGAAGGGAGATAAGACGAGATGCGAAAACTATCGGGGCATAATTCTTATCGACATTGCTGCGGAAATCTTCGCTATTGTCTTTCTCAGGCGATTCCAGGCAGTGCGTGACTTTGGAACGAGGCCCAACCAAGTCGGATTCCGTGCTGGGCGTGGATATGCGGACCAAATATTCACACAAAGGCGTATCCTTAAATCCCGCCATAGTTACCAGCAACCGACGGCCATCTGCTTTGTCGACTTCGCCGCCACGTTCGATTCTGTCCATCGTGAATCCTTATGGAGGATGATGACACTAGATGGTCTACCATCGAAAATCATCGTAATGATCAAGGCCTATTACAGTTCAACCACTACACGAGTTTTGGTCAATAACAATCTTTCAAAAGCATTCGATATTCGGTCTGGCGTTCGAAAAGGTTGTATTTTGTCGCCATCCTGTTCAACTACGCTATTGACTGGATTCTTGGGAAGGTCCTGCATGAAAACGACGGTGTTGAGATTGCACCCGGACGCCGGCTGGCTGATCTCGACTACGCCGATGATATCACCTTGATAGCTTCAAATTTTGGTGATTTGTATTCTACGGTGTCGAAGGCGGATAAGGTTGCTTAATTGATCGGCTTGTCCATAAACGCGTGGAATGCCAAATGTTTTTTCAAGCTGCATCCCTGCCCAGGAGAAAGCGCCTATCGAGGTTGATGGTTGTCAACTTGAAGAGGTAGACAGTTTAAAATACCTTGGGGCGACGTTGCTACCGAGTGGACAGAGTAAGGATGACATTGTCTCCCGAATCGATGCTGCTCGTTGGGTTTTCTCAAGCCTTAGAAAGTGCCTGTGGACCCGACGCGACATTTCTATCGCCACAAAGATTCGCGTATACATTGCGTTTGTCTGTTCTGTACTTCTCTATGGCTATGAATACTGGGCTACACGCGTGTAAATTGAACGAAAATGGAGGACCATTCTCCGAGTGAAGTATACAGACTTCGTCTCAAATGAGACAGTCCGCACTCGCTGCGCAAACATCACAAGAATATCCCAAGCCATTCAAGAACAACGACTGAGGTGGTTTGGACACGTTCTTCTTCGCCCACCTTACAAGCTCAGTCCTTGAAACAGCCCCGCTACCCAACTGGAGACGTCGAAGAGGGGTCGGCTCAAAACATGGCTCGACACAGTTCTTCAGGACATGGAAGTTGTTCTTGAACCTTCGGTACTCGGCGTCCGTTGTTGGCGAAGAGAATGGATTGAACTGTCCACGTCTGCTGCTGCTGCAGATCGTCACGCGTGGAGGGACACAATCCGTGACATAATCGAGGTTGGCTAGATCAGGCATAATGGAAGCCGTAACAAGTACGAGTAAGTGAGGCTGCCCACTTGCCGGGGCAACAAACTATTGCGCGACACTACTAACCTCGTAGCTAGTTCTAACCTTAACTAAAACAATGAATAGGGTTGGCACTCTCATTTTCTTCCTTTAGCCCCATCCATAAAAGTCATATCTCCACCGGTCTCGTATTACTCGCTGACCTTTCCCTTGTCCCTCGAGTTGGGTCACGTGCTTGCCGATATGCACTGTGTTTCCCAAAGTGTCACACCATAAATCCATCTGTTACGGTAATAAACTCACATATTCATGTACTGATAATTTGCCTATCCATGCAAATGTTTTGATTTATGAAGAACGCTTCAAAATGATTTATTGCTATCTCATTTCCTTATGATGTCCCTAAGTCGGAATATTGCTGAACTGTTTATTTTTCTAGTGACTACTCTCCAAAATCTGACTTTAAAGTCCGAACCTTCGGTGTCTCAAATGAAAGTTTATTTGATACGACAAGACCACAGTATGCTAACGGCAGTTAACTTGTTGTGAGTGAGATCTACTTTGCTCCTTTGTATGCGTGAAAGCAGCATTTTATTAACTTATTAAACAATTGGAATGGTAGCCTCAGCCAATATGTTGAGCTAAGTCTATCGTTTTTAGCTCTAACTATTCCAATGGTCTTGAATGAGGTAGTGAGCATTCATTGTATTAAGTCAAACAGTGGCCTTGTTGTTGATTCATCCAATTTAATGCCCCAAATGTTTTGTTTTTTTCTTTATTACTACTGAACGTATAATTAGTCCTTCAAAAACAGTAGTTAGTTTTCCGGGTCCTAGTTCACCTGGTGCAGCACAAACAGACGATCGCTGGTCCACTCCCACATTGCTCGCAGGATTGCTTGTTTGGTTACTGCACAACAGAATGGCGTTCCAGCAAAGGCGAGACACATGTGAACACTGTTTGGATGACCCTCGCAGACCGCCAGAATAGTGGCCACTTCTCCGGAATTTCCCAAATCGAGACCAAAATGACCATTGAGGTATTCTGAGGTGACGGACACCACGTCAAGTGACTTTATTCGTCCGGGCAGGTGCGACACTGGTGTAAAGTTCTGAAACGCAGGATGAAAACTGCACTCGAGGTTAGCCCGTGGGAGGATAATTTGAAAGTTAGTTGTTCTGACAAATCAAGAACTGGAACAGACAGCTGTGGTTTTTTAAGCAATTTCAGGTCTACGAGCATATTGGTATAGAATTTATTCAGGCGCATTCAGCCTTCATTCAGCCAATCATAACCCCGACTACCAGTTGGGACTGGAAACACCATCATGCGCTCGAGTACGGCGCAGATAGTCTACACACTGCATCTAGCAGATGGGTCATAAACACTTCATCCAACTGAAGTTCATCAGTACCTCGTCACCTGTTATTCTCTGTCGCTGTAGATTGTGTATTTATTCAAACAGGAATATGTGCACACCAATCTAGTGGCTTCCCGAAGCAAACAAGCTCCGTATGGGTGGCAAAGGTCACGAACTGGCAACCAACTGCCGGACCGATTTATACTTGCAGAGAGGAGAGACGACAGAATATGCGAAAAAAATCGATACAGTCTGTTTCGGGCTTATTACGTCTTCATTCAGCCAATCATAACCCTGACTATCAGCTGGGACTGGAAGCCCAATCATGCGCTCGAGTACAGCACAGACAGTCCACACACTGGGTCTAGCAGATGGGTCGTTAGCACTTCATCGAACTGAAGTTCATCAGTGCCTCGCCATCTGTCATTCTCTGTCGCTGCAGATCGGGGATTTATTCAAACAGGAATAGGCGCACCCCGATCTATTGGCTTCCCGAAGCAAACAAGCTCCTTATGGGTGGCAAAGGTCACCAACAGGCAACCAACTACCGGACCGAGTTAAACTTGCAGAGAGGAGAGACGACAGAATATGCGAGTAGATCGATACAGTCTGTTTTGGGCTTATTCAGTCTTCATTCATCCAATCATAACCCTGACTACCAACTGCGAATGGAAACCCAAACCTGCGCCAGGAGCATGGCGCAAATAGTCCGCAGACTGCGTCTGACAGAAAGGTCATAAGTGCTTTATCGAAGCGAGATTTATCAGGGCCTCGCCACCTGCCCTTCTCTGTGGTTGAAAGCGCGGCTCTCTGTACCACTGGTCTTCAGTAAGCCCAAATAGGGTGCACACACCCTAGCTGAGTCGGGATAGCATGACAGGGCTATGGTCTCCTCTGAATTCTGGGATTGAACATCAGCACCTTTCTCCACCTTTTTCCACGACGGTGGCACCTTAATTCTTATTAAATGGCCTGGAAAACTTGTCATGCCAAACTAACGCCAGGGTGTGGAATATTTCCAGAGCTAACCGGTTCACCGTATCGGCACCCAGGTAGGTCTGAAGGCATTGCCCTCTCACAGTCATTAGACCCCTGAATCTGTTTTTTTTTTCAGCTAGACTTCCTTGAAGGTCAATTTCTACAGCCGCCGTGGGAACTACAGCTAGGCCAACAGGCTGTTCCGTATGGACGAAGTGTCAAGCAGCTTCAAAACTTCTGGGTGTTCCTCCCTGAGAGCCCAAAAATGCCGTTGGAGGTAGATATTAAATAGAATTCCCCTTCTCTGAAGTTTAAATAAGGCATTAAATTTGCCGTTTGTTTGTTTAAATAATTTCACAGTACAAAAGGGGCAAAATGCATGGACTGGTTTCCAGTTGGAGAATGCTTCTTCATTCTAATCTATTAGGCTAACCACGGAGCACTGAATTGGAAGTTTGTATAACCATTTATCTCTGTATTGAAAAAGTCATAAGTAACTGTTTTGTGAGCAAAAATCAACAGAGGCGACCAAATATCTGGCTAGAATGCACTGTAGATGCAGGCTCATACGTAAAGAGGTTGTGCCTCCAAAAAGCGCACTTCGTCCTCATAACAATTCTTTATAAGCTATATCAAGGAGTTAAGCGACTTTGGTCGTCCCGAAAACTATGCTTCTGTAGGCGTCTGTGGTTGCCATCTGGGCCTTAACGTACCGAATGTTGCGTAAGCAGAATTCGCAAACCGGTATCGAATTTACAGTTTTGAGAAATGACTGTTCACTGCTTAATTTTTGCTCCTGACGTAGGTTTAGCCCCCCAGCTCGGTTTAGCCTGATTCGTATTAAGGGGCTGATGACGCACGAAATGAAGAACTGGTCAAAAGTGTGGTGGCAGATCCCAGGTTACAGGTCCTTCTGCAAGACCCTGCACCGCTCAAATACCGAACACGCTATTCCTGATATGTCCTCCCCTTCCTGGCAACGGTTACCTCCGTTTTATTCAATAAAAAATTTGTTGTTATGAGTAGGTAAAAAAGGTTAGTAGAGCACCGGAACAATATGTTTGGAATTTGGAACTCGCGCCGGCGTCAATCATCAGAACTCGAAGCAGCAACGAAACGGCGATAGTTATAGGGGTTATTTGCCAATCAACGATCAGTGACGCCGACGTGGAGGTGGCTGCGCAGAGCTATATCTGCCGGCGCCCAATCGATCCATGATTGCCAATCACGCCCTGTAATCGTCACTTTTTTCTTGCTACTTTTATGGCTGGTGATGGATTTCTGCATGAAGTCGAAAGCTCAGACAATTAAGAAAATTGTTCTATTGCTAGGCCATTCCTACTCATACCGGCACCTGGATTTGGGACATTTACCTCCATGAGTACCGTGCCATTAATAATTCCCCATCTGTATCTATTGGGCAGATTACTTTCACTTGTTTTTACATATATTTGATTATTAAATTTAACTTACTGATTAATTAGTAGGGAATGTGGTCAGATTTGAATAACTCACTTGACCCAAATGTGATTTAACTCACGGCTCTCGATAGGGGCCTCGTAGCTCAGTTGGCTAGAGCGTTGGGTATACTACCGTGGGCTTGAATCCCACCGAGGTCGCCGAGTTTTTCACAAGTGGGTCAAATGAATCACTGATGAATGCTCTTTATTTCTTATTATTTCTCTTAATTGAACTGTTTACTCGTAAATAATTAAGATTTCATTAGTATGATATGACGGAATCGGTTGGTGGTAAGGAATTTTCGATTACTGATAAAATATTTATAGTTAGCAATGCGTCAGTGCACCAAAGTTGTTCCGAAACCGGCCAAAATTTTTAACAACCTTTTAATAGTGCACAACCAGCTAGGACAACAGTTTAATATCGGAAACAGAAGTTTGACGATGCTGGAACCTTATGCATTGAGCCGCAGAGGATGACGGCACAAACCAATGAGAAGCTGCAAGAGCATGTAGGACTTCACAAATTTCTGCTCACAGATATTTCGAGAAAGAAGAATGAAACCTTTCAAGTATAATTTGAATCAAGCATTGAGAGAAGATGATCCTGATAGGAGAATTGAATTCGGCTTCTAAGTAATCGCGACGGAAAGAATACCGATTTCCATAGAAAAATTATGTCCTCAGATGGAGCTTCGTTTTATCACAACGCTTTTGTACGAAAGTATCAGCTCCTTTAATAGGCTGAGTATAAGGAAGTTCGTATGTTATCTGCACCTCTTAAGTCACTGGGACTAACTGTTTGAGCGGATGTTTCAAAGGACCTTGGATCTTGAAACCATGAACAGAGAGTTGTATGTTATTGGTAAAGCTGTTTTCGTTCACTGGAGATGCTAATCAGCACCGGTATCAACACGATATTACTCACTTATTTAATTTTTTTATCGGCTGTTGTGTTTTATTTCTCAGAGCTCGAGTCTTATGAATAACATGGTATTTATTAAAGATACATATTCACACTTGCCTGTTCAGCCCGTATCTTATAGATCCTTGAAGTTGCAGGCGCACAACATGCCACCAGAATGTCCTTTGTGGCCTCATCAGCCTCGTATATGTAAAATGGGCCACGGTAGAGGAGAGGCCTATGGAAACGAGGTAGTTGTTTTGCACTTAACTTAATTGGAGCCTGATTATCGGGGGTAGAGTCTCCTGTGGTTGGAAGCAACCAGCTCTGCAGCAGTCCGTCCATTGAGGCAGTGACTACACTGGCTGGAAGTACGGTGTTCCAGGGTGGGGGGAGTGCATGCTTGCCCTCGACAATGCTCAGGGGATGCGGCCACAGACCGGTGATGGCTGAGGCGTACAATGGAGGTTCACAGGAACCCAGGGCCTGAAATTCACTCGTCCATGTCTGGCGCATTTAAATGGAAGTAAAGTTAGAAGGGGGATTTTCTACAGATTTGAATAATTTATTTGACCCACTTGTGATAATCTCTGTGGCCTCGGTGGGATTCGAACCCACACAAGCAAGGGGAAGGCTTTGGTACAGCCAAAGCTCCAGCCAAATGAGCCACGAGGAACCCACACCCGGAGACCTGAGTTTAAGCACACACGTGGGTCAAGTTACCCGCCCAGCCTACTGCAAAGTATGGAATCCACTGATTCTGATTACAAGTTGACTACCCAAGCATGGTTTCCTAAGCAATCAATCTAGAATCCCTCAGATAACGACCAGGTAGGGGATTTGGCAGATTTTAATAATTCAGTTGACTTTTGTAAAACTCGGCGGCCTCTGTGGGACTCGAACTCACGCTAGCGAAGGGATTGCTTTAGTACAGCCAACGACCTAGCCAACTTAGCTACGAGCCCCATCAGGAGTCGGGAGTTTAATCATACTTGCTGGCGTGGCTTTGAATCCTATCGAGTTTACCGAGTTTTTCACAAGTGGGTCAAAGAAGTAAAATTATCAGTCATTGACAAAAGTATTTTTTAGGTGCGTTTACCAAATTCCCAATTAGCATATTTAAGAGCCTCTTTTAATAGTGAAAATACTTTTGCCAAAAGGATCGTGCAAATGAAGACTGCAGCCCCTTTACCTCAAGTATATCTTACCCCGGATCGTTTTAATGGGTTCCTTGAATCAAGAGTAACTGTGAACGCTAAATATTCATTCAGCACAGAATATCGTGCTATTGCCCTGAGCGCGCCAGTATCATCCCTCCTTGCCTATATTCCTAAAACAACTGCATTATTTTTGTGCAAATTCACGTCTCCCGCATATTGCACTACTTCAAATTATCCCACTGTTTGCTCGTGTCCAAAGGTATACTAGAATTTATTTTTGTAAGTTTACTGCCTGATGGAAAATTAACGCCTAAAGAACAATTTATTTAATAATTAAGTAGTTTTCGTCACACCTCAGCCGTTACTACTAATTCGGTGCTTTTTAAGTTAACAAAACAACTTAGCTGCTAATCTGACCTGATTTATAATAAAACCAGCTGTTCTTTGTAGCAAAACCTAACGCCCACCTTGCACCCCCACCTGTTCCGACTGAGGCGCCAGTTGGCACAATCGCAAACCCGCAGAATAAGACTTGCTAAAATGACTGTTCGAGGTCACATGGGCGTGGTGTTCGGTGATCTGGTGTTGTGTTTCGTCTTGGAAGTTCAGTCTAGATCTCTTACCGACAGGTAGGATAGAGAGGACCAATCAACCCATGAGGATTATCATAAAAAATACAAATGAAGTTTATTAACCATATTCGCTTTATTGGTCACCAGCTGCTAGCTACAACCGCGATATCTTCGTCCAAACTGACCTAAGCTCTAAATGAAAATTTAGTTGACGCTTCACCTTAGGTCTCTACTGGTTGATCCAGGCGTTTCACGTTAATCTGCTGCAATCTGGAATACTAAAGGTCATTTAGAACTTGCAGTTGCCGATATCACCCGACGGAATGTTTGCGATGGGTTTCAGCGTGGAGCACGAACCAGGAGGCTGTCCAAACCTGGGTTAAAATATGGCTGTCGAAGGGCATCCAACAAACCGGAAATGGATACTCCAGTTCAACTGTAGCTGACGGCACTCCTTATACATATCAAGTTGATAAGTTTGGGAAGGAAGTGGATGTAAGGGCCAGCTTCAACCGGCATGTTGGACGTCTTCTGTTTTCGCTGCTGCATGTCACCGCTGCACTCTTGATTGTACTGATCTCTCTCAATTACTTTCAGTCAATTGCAATGATTGATCTTCATTTCTCGATTGCATTCTACTGATCGCCGTCTCAATTGAACTCCTGACTCTGCTCTTCATCCTTGATGTATAGCTTTCTGGATTTGCATTGATCGCCATTCTACTGATCGCCGTCTCATTGAACTCCTGACTCTGCTCTCATCCTTGAGTACAGCTTACAATCTCAACAACACTCGCCATCTAGAAGCTGCGTTTTTCCATCGCCAAGTCTTGACAACCTTGGTACTTTCCTCCGCTTTTGCAACCCCGACGATGGTCTCCAGGTTCAGTTGAGGATAAAGGCGGGTTCTGATAGTTTTGCCTCTTTGATTGGTGGACTATGCAGTCGGCAAGGTCGCATCTCAATGATGATCTCATGACCTTTACTGTCCCGTCTTCGTTTTGACCCTGGTGTCCACGATGAGTCCGTCCTCTCTCACCTCCCCTGGTGATTACAAACAGAAGCTCTGACTGCTATATTATCTCTCACACGACAAGGAGCGTTCCGAACCCTCATACGTTGTCAGCATCATCACAGATCTATCCCATTGCATCTAGCTATTAATTTTTTAGTGAAGCAGATTTTTTCTCCTATTTTTTTTAAATTGGTGGCTCGCTGAACTCCGCCTCCGATTTAACCGTAGGAGTTTTTTTACTGCTTCTTTTCTAGTTCACCGTTTATGTTAAAGATTGTTGTCTATTGTTTTAAATATGGCAAATCTTTCTGAATCGGATATGCCTACCATATTGTTAATTTCTGCTGTTAATATGGCTGCTCACATAGAGCAGCAATTATCCACTTTGTATTTATTTATACCGTGATACTAAGTTTGAAATGACGGGGCTCTCTGGGCCTTAAATATACAATTTATTTATTTATTTATTTAAATATGGCTCTTTTGGATCGCTCCTGAAATTTCGTTGAACATTTGCTTCGAAGAAAATCAACTTTTGCCAAATGCGCCCGCAACATCCGTGCTACAAACAATTAATTAAATGCAAAATGTGTTCATACCGTACGCAGAACGCGTTTATGCAGCAAAAGTCACTTGTCTCAGACCCGAATAATTATTAAACTTTCGGGACTGACCCCAAAAATTCCTGTCCCGGGCAACTAACGCCAAGTCATTCCCTTACTAATGGCTGAAATTATTTCCTTCAATTTTCTCTGGAGTTCCCATAGGAAGACCCCCACTGAGGAGCCAAACCCCTCACAATGTCATCATTTAGCAGTGAACACATCGGTGAAACACACTTCGGGGCTCCCATATAGTAACTATATTTGGAGTCAGTGACTGATCTCTCAAGAGGTCTGCCGAAATGTGTTTACGACTAGTAATGAGTACTTACGTGAATTTTTTACATTGATAAGCGTACACTGCAATCCCATGATATTTCAGATATGCTGGGATGCTGAATTTTGAATGCAAGTCTTTTCGGCTGCTAAAATGCAGCTGTCGATGAAAAATGCTACTTTATATACATGTGTCCTATTGAATTCCGATGCCCTTACAAACTCAATTATATTTTGTTGAAATCGCGCATAAAATATCATTATCTTCACGTATTTGATAGCGAGTCAGGGCTTCTTCAAAGGAAGGCTACCTTTGAGTTTTAAAAAACTGTGATGATACGACAAATCAAGATTGTGCTAAGTCCATTCAAATGGCATCGTATCTGTCCGTTTATTAATGCATAGTTCACATCCATTGTGAAGTTGTATGTGTCTCACGTGGAAATATCTGAGTGACAAAATTGAGTGAAGGATTTTCCTAACATGGGAACAGCTTGTACTGCAAACCCATAAACTTTACTGCAACGTCAGGTCGAGCTCATGAGTTGTCGGGAAATCCAAACGTTTCAGGAACCAAAAGAAACCCTCCTTTTGGGTATAGAAATTTAAAAAAGGTCTAATTGGCTCCCAAATGTGTAAGAGAACTAATTTTTTTGTGCATATTTTGAAAAAAAAACTTGAATTTAAATGAGCAGCAAAAATCAATACTGGTCATTTTTTTAACGAGTGCAGTTTCTGCAGGCGGCCAAATGTAGTGTATGCAAAATTGAACATACTTGTGTCTGAAATACTGTGAGTTATTCTGTACGGTTATCAATATGACAACTCTTCTAAAGATATCCCCCAAATCGTAAACGCGTTTCAGAATTTCGGTATACATTTCACGAGATCGGTCACTCAGTGTAAATACACTATTTACAACTACAGAGAATGCCCGTCTGCAAACAGCTCATAAGCCTCGGTTGGACGAAGGGCCTATGAAACCCCCCAATGGACCTCTTCTGCGGCGTATCTGCGCGTCGTGGAATGAGAATACAGCTTCCTTCATGCGAATAACAGAAAAAACCCGAGTTGGCTACTCCGGTTGCCTTATTCTTTGTTGGTATCAACCTGCGGCTACTGTGGAAGGTCTTGGAGCACATAGCAGCAGAACCAGTTGATTTCGTTCAGGATCTGACCAGTCCTAACAGTTACTTCAGATATAGATACCCTGTCACGACCCATTTCCCTCATTCTTAGCACAACTAGCTCTCGACTATACACGCCTCAAGTCTGCTAAGGTTGTCAAATTGTGAAAGACGATCAAGCAACTATCAACATCCGCCGAAAAAGGGCTCATCACCTTTATGATTCCGATGGTGTCAGCTGTAATTATTGTAGCCGTTGGCTTGTAGTATAATACCGCGGTGATGTTAGCCCGGTGCAATCCACGCCCACCATTACAGGGCGCACTGTGGGAGTAGAGAGGTAGCTTCCAGGCGCCCTCGCCCCAGCTGACGATCAGCTGCGCTGCCGAATCGGCGCAGGCCAGGCTTGTGCGCGGCGGAGCGAGGGCTCCCTCTGCGGTGAAACCCAGTAGACGCCAAAGATCAGTGGTCGTGTCCTGAGCTGTCAGGCGTCCGGTCGCGTCCACAGGCCAGACGACACGCACCATTGTTGACTTGACTCCCCAAGGCGTGACTTGCAGTCGCCATGACCTGAGCAACACTTCCCGTTGGCACATTTCGAGGGTGTAAAATTCACGTCGTTCGTTGTTTGGGATGACGCTGAGAAGTCTGCTCTCCGGGGAGAGCTCCCAGTGTGTTAGCTCAAAAATGGGAAAAAACTGTAATAAACTACATTGAAAAGCAAGCCACAGTGGTGAGTAAACAGGCATTGCAACAGGAATCTTTCCCCTAAATTATCGTGAAGTCGTTCACTGTTAGGAAATCACGCAACGATATCTCCTCATACATGGTCACTTGGTAGAGGAAAAATCGTGCCAAATGCCCCTGCAATGTGGACACGTCTGTTTGGCATGTTGGGGACCTGATTAAATACATTTGTGCCCCTCTCTAAGCTACCAATTTTTTTCGATGGAGCTGATTCTGCCACTAAATCTCACATTCCTCCCAACCGTCGCCCACCCCCCCCCCCCTACCGATGTACAATTTGGGCTGGGATTAGATACTTCCGGAAGACACCAGAAATCGAAGCACTTTGGTAGTCTTTTTATTGAAAAATACTATCGGACACGGAAATATAGACGCCACCCCCCACTATAGGTGACCTCCACATAAAATGGACTGGAGGGAGGGGGCAGGGTTTACCTACTCCTGTGTGCAGACTTAAACTTTAACCTTCATAATCCTAACCCTAATCGTCAACGCCTTACCTTTATGCTTTTCGACGCATAACCATCCACAATACGGTGAGGCTGTCCATATTCCCGGGCCCTACCCGAAAAACGGTCAGTGGAATATAGCCATCGCCCATTATGATCAACCCTGAGGGCGCATCAAGACGTATTTGAGGCTACGCTACTTGGCGATAAAAATATAAATGTTCAACTGTACTTTTAGACAGGGATGTTATTAAGTTAATACTATAGCGTGGCTAGTGCCCCCTAAACGGGCCGCGTGGTAGATGCGTTGGACCAACACGGGGGCCACATTAGGGCACGACAGGTGTTATTCGGGTTGCGCTCCCATAACAAATACCGAACATGGAGGTGTGGTGGCACGCCTAGGGGCGGCTTGGACGTAGGGGACCCAGCCGCGCCAGCCACCTGCGTCCTATCCCGCCTCCGGTCTTCTTGACTCTGTCTTGACACCGGGCTCAGGTGGGGGAGGAGGAGAGAGTGCGGTAGATGCAGCGCAAGTCTACTATCACTTTAAACTAAATCACGCGCAAGTCACCGTCCCTGCTCCACTTTCCCATGGAGCATACGGTGGACATCGTCGGACTACGACGGTCGAACTGTCGTATAGCGTGGCTTCATTGTTTGTTCCTACTTCAGCATACCCTTGAAAATTTTGTTACGAGACATTTTTATACTGAAGTAAAGCACAGTGAAGAAACGGTGGCGGTAAGGTATCTTCTCCGGCATGGTCTCTTAGAAGAGGAAGTGCGATGAAGTGCGAGAAGTGTGATGGGCCGGTGATGTTCACGAAAAGATGGTCCGTAAACAGAATGTGGCGATATGGAAGCGCAGAAGAAGGGGTTGATTAGACTGTTTCGATTACTAAAGAGGGGTGACAAAACCTATCATTATTGTGACTTGAACGGAAGACCGCCGTTGTGTTTAGCTCTGTAAAATTGTTTAGCTAGTCTTTTTGTGATGCAAGAGAATGCCAGTGGAAGAAGTGCGAATTTTACTGATAGATCCCCAACTAATGTAGTTGATTGGTTTGCGTAACACCGGGATGTCTGTTCTGAAGTGCTATATGTCGGTAAGAGATGAAAGCTGAATGAAACGCCAGAAAACCCAATACTTATCGACAAGGTAAGATTAACGGGTTGCCGCAAGTACAATCGTGGCCCCCTTTAGGTGGAGATGAACCTGCTGAAGAAAACGATGGCGACCCAGTACATAATTGTTGGAACTACGTCTTACGCATTGATCATCCATGAGGAATTGGATTTTATCAGGGTATTGATGTTAGGTACTTCTACCTACACAAGCGAGATACAAACGACGTTGATCTCTACCCTTGAACGCGAAGTAGAAGCAGGTTCAACAATACATTCTGATGAATGGGCAGCTTGTCAAAAACTTAATCAGGCTGGGTTCGATGACAAAACCATCATTAACCCGGAAAATTGCGTTTATCCGATAGCTGGGGCGCAAACCCAGGACATCGAGAGAACTTAGTTAGACAGCATGATTGCGGAATTGAAAAAAAGATGTTCATTTCAACAGCATTTACTTCAGGAGCACTTACATGAACACTGCTGGCGTGTTTTAAAGAGACATTAAGACCATTTCCTAGCAATCCTACGCACTATAAAAGAAACCCTTATTGTTTATAATCGTTGTTATTTAAGTCGGAGGTAATCTTCGTCATATTGACAACATATTTTAAATCTGATTTGGGCTTTTGACCAGCATTTCGTAGGTTAGGAATCACGCTATAGTATCACTCAACGCTAAGGTCACCCGGTTTCAATCAAAACCAAGAAATAAATAACAGAAGAACTTAAAATAGTGTCAGACCTCACATTCCCAGCGTTGGCCCTAAAGGTAGTCCCACGCTGATGATGATGTGGGAAAGTGTAGAGTAACGATCTTTTTCAACAAGCGTACACGGCTAATTGCATTTTATGTAAGAAATAATTAACGTGCATCGAATGCAAGGTAAACTAAACCCATATGTATGCATACAGTTCAGTTTTATAAAAAAATCTATTTATGCATATATATGTCCTCGGAAGTTTAAATTGACATACTAATCAATAAGAATGGTCAGATGAGCAGAATACTTGAAGTCAGCATTAGAATGCATAATTCTGTTAAAAATCCGATACTTGCAACATATTCGCATCCAGAAGATGGAGAATATTCCTCTGGGGCGTCCAACCAACCAGAAGATTGGCGAAATTAAGTTTTGCCAAGGCCATCCAAGGAACATCTGTAGCGAGACTCCTCGCATTAAGGAATTTCCTTACCCATCGTATGTACGTCTATTTGGCTCAGCTCTCGGTTCTCAATAATTGTAAGCTCCTGGTTGTTTAGGAGGCAGACTTTATCCCGGAGCCTAAATATCTGAATGTAAATTGGAGAAAAAGTCACGAAGACAGCTGTGGAGCTTAACACAAATTGATAGTAATAAGTCATTGTGAAAGTTGCCAAAAAGGACCATTATACTGTAGGGAACTTCGAATTGCCCTTAAAACAAGCGAAAATTACGTTTTTAATTTGGCCTTTACAGAATGCCATTAAAAAGTAGGCAATAATTACTTTCTATGAAATGAAAAATAAAAATACCTTCTCTTATGACAAATGATGCAAGAAATAGAAAACACTAAAAATTAATGTCTTATGGCGATCTTGTGAGCGAAGGTACATCCAGGAAATTCTGATAAGCTAACTAGAATAAATATGATACTTCCCAGTTTAGATGTTGGCTACTTGTTAAAACTATTCATAAGCAAAATATTCACTTCATATTTTAATTCGAACTTCATAATTTAACTTTTACATTTGCAGGATTTCGCCTTCCGGCTCTGATCTTTTTAACAAATGATTGGACTGAGTTCAAGTTCAACAAAGAAACTGCAGTGTTTATAGTTTTTGAAATATTCTTAGTATTCCTGTACACAAGAAAGCGTCCTGTAAATATGGGTTCTCAACGGCTTTCGAGGGCAGTGGTATGAGTACGTTTCGCAACCTGATCTATAAACGACCCTCTCACGATAGTTTAATATCCGCGATTACATGACCGCTTGGTTGCAACTAATTGGCAGAGCACTGATCAAAGACTCCAGGTTTAAAAGCCAGATTTTCTGCATCGTGGTCCAGTTATGGCTGGTTATCGGCGCCTTCTAAACCAGAAATGACCATTCAAGTCCCCCTTCCTTGGGTGCTCTAAGCGGTCAGTGAATCGGTGAGAGCCGATTAATGTACTCGGTCTGTAGCTATAGAGAATGCCAGTCAGCGAGACACTGGTGAATCTCGGTTCCCTGAAGCTCTATCGATTCATCCAATGAAAACCGTCTGTGTATCTTCTGCATCGTGCGCACTCGCAAGTTCACACCTCTGGTTTCAAATGATGATCAAGTTCAATACTGGCTGAATAAATGCGACACAAGCTTTAACCAGTGTTATTTATAGGAAAAATCGCATTACCAACAGAGATCAAGGGAGACTGGAATGGCCACTCCTGGCTTATAAACCGTCCTTCGGCGACCATATAAAAGCTAAGGATTTTCAAACACTTAGGTTATACCAAATCGCAGCCGACAGGAGAACGAGCCCATCACTCAATAGTTAGGGCGTTGGAATTCTTAGTAGCAGGTCACGGGAGCAAACCTGAGGGGTCGCAAAACTTAGGGTTAGGTATGGCTGGCTGATGACGGCAAATAGGCCAGAAATTGTCATTCTTGCCACCCTTGTCTTTGTCCGTAATTTCATTCTACCCATAATACTATCCACTGTGCGGCTGTTGACGGAGCTCGATGGTGAACCCCTAGGTACACCGGGACGACTGTGTTCCGCAATGCGATCGGTTAGTGCCCCTTGGCCGCAGTACGCAAAGTCTGAAATACCTTTGATCAGGGTTAGAAGAATGGCTGTCTAAAAGCTATCTAGTGCTGTCTTCTATTTTTCCTGCCACTCCGGAAGAGCCCAGGCTTAAAAACAGAATCAGGCTCAACATTCTGTGCTTTATATCGACGATTTTTTGAGGCTGAATCGCCGTTAGATTATGCCTTAAACATGCATATGGATATGAAGCCGACATACATGACTACGTTGTGCAGGTTAGATTCCAAATAAACTTGACGAACGGGCATATTACACAGTACCCCATATCGTACCTGCCCTAATTTTCATATATGCCTCACCGAACGACAGCTGGGATGGAACCCAAATGGAAGACAATGTTTGAGTGACGAGTAGACTACTGTTCTACCTACCCGTGTCTTTGCCGACAGCCCTTCTAACATAGTTATTTCGGTTCCAAATCCAAGTGTTTCCACGCCTAAGCTTGGGTTTCCCTTTGCCTGCATTTCTTTACCGAACATGACCTACTTAAGCGTGTGATATATCACATGAAATACCGAGTGTTAGATGGTGTTCACTTCAAATTTTATTGTGTTTATTTTCTTAGATTTACCAAGGTACTTGCTGTTTATACTTCTTAAATTTAAATTTTCTCACTTAAAATGATGTAAGGGCGTTTTCAGTATCTCCACTCCTCGAAACAATTGTTCCTTCTTAAGAACGCTGCATTAATTTAAATAGGTATTTCATGATACCATTTTACTTAAAGTTACGCATTTGTGCTTGATAATTTTCTTCTGGTATATTTGGGCCGGTTAACGAGAGGTATGTGATTTTTTGAATGGATAGGCGTTTTATGTGCTAGATCATATACCGTGTGTTTACCTTCTTAATTTCCGTAAAATTAGCATGTGAACTTAAGGGTTATTCTTCAGGATGAATCTTTTCAGGTTCAGTTCGGTTCAGTTGAATACTCCAGTATCCTTCACAATAACATGTAAATACTGATCGAATTAAATTCTCATGGCTAATTGCCCAAAGCACAGACACTTGTTTCGACAAACTTTATGTGTCTAAATAACGTCACTAGGACGAAACACACGGTCTCCCCAAATACAGGAATACTTATAGAGCGACGTTTTAGGTAGTTGTACTAACAAAGGATTAAAAATGAGGTTTGCCAAGGAAGACAAGGGGATGCGATGGGATTTATAACTTGCATAGAGTTAATAGTGGATTGTCCCAATTGCGAAAACATTTGGCTTATGACTGCCGGTAGGGCACATATGGTTAGAACATTGGCTGTACAAAAGCGTTCCCCTCGCTGTCATGGGTTTAAATCTCACCGAGACCGATGAGCCCCTATTAATTAGGTACACTTGGTGGATTCTAGACTATTTGCTCAGGAAATTATGCTCAAAAGTTAGCTAACTGTATTAGAATTTGTAGATTCCATATATTGCGGTAGATTGCGCGGGTAATTTGATTCGTATATGACTAACCTCATGGTACCATTTGGGGCTCGTTGTTCAGGTAGTTAGACTGTTGGCTGTACTAAAGCCTTCCCATTGCTGGCATGGGTTCGAATCCCACGAAGGACACCAAGTTCTCTTTCGATTTAAGCCAC
Source organism: Schistocephalus solidus (assembly GCA_017591395.1). Lineage (NCBI taxonomy): Eukaryota > Metazoa > Platyhelminthes > Cestoda > Diphyllobothriidea > Diphyllobothriidae > Schistocephalus > Schistocephalus solidus. The sequence continues at coordinate 56,320 of WEDG01001085.1, forward strand.
TGAAATTTTCTAAATTAAGCTTCAGTTCATACACACCGGAAACTGCATAGTGAATCACTACATCTTGGGCTTCTAGGAAAAACCACTGCTGTTATTGTTGTGAAACCGCGATTTAGAAAGTTAACTTGTATATTTTTCTTGACAATTTTGAAATCTCAAGTGTGTTTTCAGTGAGCTTATAAATTTCCTTGCTAGTTTTATGTTGTCATTTCTATTTCTTTCAATGAAAACAAGCACTTGTGTCTTCTGGGGTACCTAGTGCAGAGGTTTAACAAGTAAACGCGGATAATCTGGAATAAAGATTTTGGATATGACGCAATGACAACCTAGCAGCAAACATATTCCATTTTCCTGTTCTGCTGTATGGTGTTCTTGGAAAACGGTTGTCAATGCAGTTGCAGATAGACAGCAAACGAACATGAGCTTATTAATGAGGACATACAGACTAAGGAAACCTACAGTTTGCAATTTGATCTATGTGACCTTTTCAAAGCACTAACTTTCTCGGTCAGCAATTGTTAAATCTCCAAGAATTCTACAATTCTATTGATAAATTCCCAGGTTGGAGCAGGGTGACATTTAGATCCATTTCGGGGACAAACTATTATGGCCCTGGCTGACTCAATCTGAGTAGGCACTGCAAAACCACCTAGTTTATTTCAAGTTGTAATTTGATGAGCCATTTTATCCATATTATCTTCTTCTGTCTTAAAACCCTTAAGTCATGACCACCCACTAAGAATTTTTTCGAAATCCGCTGGAGAATGCAATGTCTAGGCCCCTCGGTAACTAGATAATGAGTGAAATTCAGCACAAAGCAATGACACAGCAGTTGAAGCACTTGACTACTCTATAACCCTGCCCACATCCAAAATTCACCTTTGATATTTAAAGGTGCAAATGTATTAAACATTTTCTTCATAACAGACTCAAATATATTTGCTTTAACGGTTTTTTTATTATACACAGCTACTATAAGCGCACTATCTATAAGAACTCACTGGCTAATCGCACACGGTTTCCATTAGTTTTGACAGTACCCACACACGCAAACATAGCACATCCTTGTTGCATATTTGCGTCTGTTAGTACATTGGGTAAGAAATTTCAAAATGTGCATGCAAATATACGAATGACGGTGAAGAGGTTGTCAAACCCTCTACCGAGTCGTCTCAGGTACCAGGCATCTGAAAAGTCACGATTTAATTAGATGGTTGGATTATCTAGGGTTCGCGCGTTCCGTTTTAGCTTGTTGAGAACCAGAGGCGCCAAAAATCTTATTTTAGTGTCATACTGCAAATTTTACATAAACTGATCGTGAGCATGGTGGTCCTTTTCTCCTCAACATTGGTGGCATTAATAAATCACACTTACGCAGGACTCTTTTATAAACTCTCCAAATATTTTTTTTCTTTTCGGGCACGCGCTTTTTTCTAGTCATCTTAAATGTGCATTATAATTAAAAGATTATTATTATTTAGGGATTATACCGCAGCCGTCCTTATAATTTTGATTAGGTTTGACTGAATTCTGAAATATTGGAAAAGCTTGTTTTGGAATAAAAACGCACTACTATTCGACAATGCTCAAATAACCTTTAAAATTTACCATTGGCCTGAAAAGAAGCTTAAGTCTTTCCCCCAAAGGAAGGCGATTATCAAACATAAATACGGCAATCATTACACCACAATTTCGCACATGGCAAGCTAATTTAAACTGACGATGTAATATGTACCTAAGCGCTACACCCCATGTGTAAGATGTAAGCGGTGGATTTCACGTTTTACCTTCGTTTATGGTCATGATTTTCTAAATTGTTGATGAACAAATTGAAAGATATCAACATAAAATCCCTGATAGGGTGAATTTATCTTAAAGCAATGAAACTCACTTTGACGTTTTGAAAATTTGCAAATAAATGTCTTTGAGATGGTAAACATGGATTATTAAATTAAATAAGAATACTTATTGCATGGTTTGCCTTTATTAGATTTTATATTAAGCAAGTCTTCAAATTCATCTTAAACTGCATTATCCGCTAGGTATGCTTTGTAAGCCCAAATTTTTTCTGAGGTTAAACGTAAAAGCCATGAAAATTCAATCAGTCCATTGTTTTTAGTGAAAGCAACGCCATCAGGTAAGAAGGTAATAGATTTACTTGGACACTTTTATTCATTTTAGTGGTAATCACCTTCTCAGTTCCTACACTTTGCGTGCATCATTAGTACCCTATAGGCAGATTTATACCTAAATTTCCTGGTGATATTTAATAAACTAACCCAGAATTTTTGAATTTTGATAATTACTTACAAACCTGTTTTGAGGGATATTGCGACGATACGTCAGCAATGTGCTGTAAATAATGTCCGTTCCGCAGTTCGTTTCTGAAGAAAATTTTGTTCACCATATTGCGACATTTTCTGACACTAGCTGCAATACGTTGCCATCGATGTCTGAAATTCTTATGGTAGCATAAAGTAATCATACCTAGCCGCTGCCCTTCTTTCGATTTTCGGAATGCTCAACTCATTTTCAAGCATTCTAGTGTCAAATAAAGCTTGGTTTGTGAAGTTAATAAACAAAAAAGCATTTTGAATGAATAGCGATCATTTTACCCAGAGATTTCCGTTAAAAATCAACAAACATTTGATTAATGCTATCATATGTTGCCTACGTTGAAATGAAAATATGCGAGAAATTTATTAATTTGTCAGGTAATTTATTAAATCACGAAATAATATATAAATTAACGAATAATCAGTAAATAATACACCGTATTTTTGAATATTCTAAAATAGTGTATATGACTTACTGATTACTGATTATTATAGTCAATGTAGAATTCAAATTACTTTTAATACTAAAGTTGCTTTATAAATTGCAATACCTGTTTTGTAAAACCATTTCCTGCAAAAAGCCGTAAAGTTATACGGTTTTTCTTGTTTTATGCATATTTTTCATATAAAAACATGCCTATATGTATGTACCTGAGAGAATTCTTCGTGGTATATGTACCACAATGTCCAACTGCTTTAACGTAAGCCCTTAAACTTCACCAAATCATATAACCATCATTCTTTAAGCAAGCAACAGTTAAAGATTCTAAAAATCTGATAAAAAATAATTGGTTGAACATATTGTCGTGTACCTTTTAAATGTACTACTGTCACCTGTTATTGCAATTTTATATTCCCACTGTAACCGAAATCTTATTTGGACGATTAAAACCCCGGCCGTGATCATCAATGAGGTCAAGGCAAAAGACTATTAATCGTTTGGAAAAGTCAATTATATTTTTGATAAAACTGAGCAACTAACTAATGCATAGTTGCATTGAGGTTCTGACAATTTAACTTCATTAACCTTTACCGTTTCCTTAAAAGTAGGAGGTTTAGACCAAACTTCTTGAGGTGATGATATTAATTACGGTTACTATGTCACCCGGATATTTTTGTGCCACTTCCGATAAGGCTTTTTGTTTATTTTTAATCAATGTAAGTAAATATTGATCATAATTCTCTTATTTTGTGGATGATATCGTTCATATGGACGATAACTCCTGTTCTCACTTACTCGGATGCTTTTAAAACGTCTCTAAGGCGAGCAAAATGGTAAGGAATTTGTCATAAAATCTCAGTTAAGAAAATATAGTGTTCACTAAAGTGATGCATATGTCAGGCTTTCGATTAGTGACATATATAATCAAAGATATATTTCATCTACACCGGGATGTGTAACATGTAACAAATCATCTTCTTGAATGCCCTATTTCTGTTTAATCTTTGACAGGGCTAAGGCTGATAATTACTTTATCTTTTTTTCAGACATTGGCAGAATAAGGGCTATAAAAACATTTTCCCAAACCAATGGCCATACAGCTTGTGAAATTTCGGGCCATTCGCCTGACTTTCCATGTTTATGACTAAATAAGATCTCTCTTTTTGAGTGATGACTTTTACGGTCACCACAACTTCAGAGTGGGATAGGCCATGAAGGACATTGAAAACCTGTCGGAGCAAAAATGCTGGGCCAAAGGTGCACACGTGTCCAATCGAAACGCCACAAGTGATGGTGCCAGATCCGGTGGGAAGAGAAACATCTTAACAAAGTAAAGAGTTGTTGCAGCGAAATCTTGGAAGTTCCTCGTCAGATCTTTCAGCTTCAGCCATGAGCGTAAAGTCGATGGGGTGCGTCGTGACGGAGTTCATCTTGATGCATAATAGTGCGTCAGCAGACACGTTTCCCTTACCTTGGACATATCAGATCTCCAGGAAAACTGATAGATGAAGTCCAGGTGAGGAATCGCGCGAGGTGAGTACAGATCAGGAGTGGCCCATAGAGCAAACAAAAGAGGCCTGCGATGTACTACGAATTCTTAACCCTCGAGAAAGTGTTCGAAATTGCTGATGGTTAGGTAGATAGCAAGAGGTTCTCGGCTGAAAACATTGTAGTGGGTCTCAGCTAACCTAAGCTTCTTCGAACAGAAAGCCACAGGCTGCAGAACATTGCCAACAGTTTATTGAACGGATACACCAACGGCAATGATGGACATATCTGTGATGAGTGTTATATGCACATCTGATTGGGGATGGAGGAGGAGAGTTGTCTTTCGAAAGAGTCGCTTGACGTCATGGAAGGAATTTACGGCCTCCACGGTCATCAACAGCGTCTTCTTTGAGCGAGCCAAGAGGCTGTTGAATGGCTGAAAAATGGTGGCAGAGTGGGGGAGAAAAATGTCTTTGTAGTTCATTATACCAAAAATCGGCGTGATTGGTTGATCGTGGAAGGGACTGGAAAGTTTGCAATGGCAGAAATCTTTTTAGGGATGGGTTGTATCCCATGAGAGTGCACTACATGAACCAAGAAAAATAGGCTGATGAATCCAAACTCCCCCTTAGCAGCATTTATGATAACGCCGTAGGAGTTACGTTGTTCGAACAGTTGTCAATGATAGACCTCGTGTTCAGAAGTGTTCATACTAGCCACTAATAAATCACCGATGTAAGCGTAGACGAAGTCTAGACTTCGCAGCACCTGATCGATAAACCACTGGAATTTTCGAGAGACATTCCTTAGACCAAAGGGCATTCGAGTGAATTCCTATAACTCAAAGGGAGTGGTAACTGCGGTTTTTATCACATCGCTGGCCTTGATTGATATTTATGGTTGGTACGAACAAGATCGATTTTAGAGAATATGGCAAACCATGGAGCGAGAGGGTAAAGTCCTGGATATGTGATATGGGATATTGAGCAGGGATGGTCACTTAGTTCCACACCCCGTAATCGCTACACGGTCGCCAATCACCAGGCGTCTTCTTAGGACCAATATGGAGGGGTGATGATTAGCAACTTTCGGCCTGTCGGATGATGCCGAGCTCAAGCATGTTTTCTAGCTCTGCCTTGGCAATCTTCAAACGGTTTGGGGCAAGACGATGCAGTCGGTGAGACTTTTGAGGTCCAGTGTTGGAAATGTGGTAGGCGACTGTTTTTGATGTCAACTTCTCGTAATGAAGGGTTGGCTAGGCATGGAAACTGCCTGAAAAGTGATGAAAAGGACAGTAGGAAATAGGCATAACGGTAAGGGTGTTGAGGCACAGATTCGCTTCAGACTGACAGCGAGCAGGAAGTTTCGTTAGGCTGTCAACGAGTCGGCGATTCTTTAAATCCACTAGCAGTTCGAAATGAGTTAGGAAATTGGCCCCAATGAGAGCGACGGAAACGTCCGCTTTTATGAAGTCCCATCTAAAAATCAGTCCAAGGCGCAATTTAAGTGTGCTGGAGCGCTGACCAAAGGTGGGGATGCTAGAATTTTTGGAAGCTGTGAAACACAAAGAGTTGCGTTGTTTGCGTTCAGTCGGTGTTGGCAGGATCACGCTCACCTCTGCACCAGAGTTGATAAGAATTTGGTGCCAGCGGCACGATCCCAGAGAAGCAAGCGTCCACGGCAAATGTTACCAGCGTTCCCAGTAGTATTCGCCTCCACTGTAGGGCAGGATGGATTCCTGGAGGTCCTGGGAGCTGACTTGAAAGTGCAGGACTGCAGACATAGTCGCGCTGATGCTACGAATTTTTAGGTGATGCGAGCATATGCCACTCTTTGACTGCTGGCGGTGGCTGGGGGAAACTGACAAAGTCGGCCCTTGTCACTATTCTGCGGTTGTAAATTCGTAGACTTTAGCTGCCAGATGCGTAATTAACGGCTCGAGTCGGTCCAAGCGTATGTTAGATCCTGGATAAATTTGCTTCACGAGTGGCTTCGCTTGAGACGTCATGGTGAAAATTGACGGAAGACTGTTGTTGTGGACAGAAGGTTTGCGAAATTCTAGTATTCAGAATGTCGCAGGTCATCAATGTGTGGTGGACAAGGATGCAAGATCGACTATAACCACACACACTAAGTTCGTTCCATCTTCAGGGTAAGTCAGAAGGATATTAGGAGCAATTCATTCGGTACACAGGTCACGTTACCGTTAGATGGCTCTTTGTTTGTGTGGCAGAACAAAGCGTCCGTTCGGGAGCGTGTCAGCAGAGGTGTGTATTAACAAATTTTTCTGGTGCATGAGAAAGTGACTGTCCGCGTGTGAGGCATGTGATTGGTTGGTTCAAGGACTGAGTTTGAGTTGCATGAGCGCAAGGGCCCATGGGTGAAAAAGCAGGCTGGCTGACTCGCGTAGGATAGCCGCAGGTGTGGATGCAACCATGATTAGGCTCAGGTTAAACCTGTGGTCTGGTCGTGCATTAGCGGTGCGTCCGCGGTTAGCACGCCTGTTGCCGCTGTTGACTGCGAAGAGGGAGGCCAAAGAAGGAGACAAGAGATATGGCTGCTACATGCTAAGAGCTAATGAAAGGTATAATTATGTGCTTTGCATTTGTACCACCTATAGTTACCGCTGGTTCGACGGACTTACAGTCCCCGTCAGAGACCATCATTAGGGAACACCTCGTGCGATTGCCATCTGGAAACTTGGCAACCCTTATTCGGTGAGAGTTCCATTCACAAGCATTAAGAACCGTCCGTCCCACCGTCCTCTCAAACCGGACTTTAAGGTTTAGTATCACCTTTTAGTAGACGGCAAACACAGCGGCGATGACAGTGCAAACAGGGAATCGAAGCGATAATGGGGTGGACGTGACAATGACCATTTTCCGCATTACCAGCACGATATCTTCACGATCAAAGGTGAAGTTTTTCATTTAAGGCACGGTCCGTTTGCCGAGTAGCTTTATATTCATCCAGTCAGCAATGCAAAGAGCCCAGGTTTTTTAGTCGTACGGCAGGGCTGATTTGAGCATACACTAACATTTTATTCTGCTGAACCGCCTGGCGAGACTAAAGGTGTTTCCAGACTCGGCAGTGCATCCACTGGTACTACAAGAGAAACGAGATGGCCAACCTCCAATCATTTACATTCGCTCACTATCTAGAGGAGCCGAAATCTCATTCACTGTGGAGCCATAGAACGGTAATTTAACTGGTCCAGGTATCCAGCCTCGGACAGAACCTGCGGAAGGAAAGGACTACGAGATGACCAGTGTTGTGGAACAAAACGTTGCGGCACGCAAGATGTTCACATGTGGCGTTCCGCTTCCATGATCGTCAGTGCCCTTCCTGTCCGCCTCACACTCCTTGACAATTCTCCTCTGGGACCACCTGCGACTTGGCATCAGTTTTGCGAGCTCGAAAGCAATTGATGATGCCTCGTTTGCCGATTGGCTGCAGGCGATAACTGCGCCTATTCGCCAAAACTCTCCACAACGGACACTGGTTCACATTTGCCTGAAGACCCAGCTGGCTGAAACTGCTTGCAGAGCCTCTCGTACGTTCTTTCTCACAGGGAGAACACGTGCATCTTAACCTGTCTTCCTGGCTTCCGCGTTGGGAACGCTCATGTTATCTATCGATGGGAAGTTGCGTCAACGTCCCATCCTACTCTGACACACGCTATGTTACCGCCATCGCGCTCACGATCATATCCGGTCATCTAGACCTCACTTCGCAATCGGCACGAAATGAACGTGGGACTAGTGAGGCAGACGGGGTGAAAATTTGCTTCATTGCTGGCAGTTACGCGCTGGTGACTGCTATGTCCCCCCGAGAGGACATTGGTGGACCTCATTTTTTTCGATGCGCAAACCATCGTTGTCCCCATTAAAATAAACTTCAACCGACGTTATTGACTTGAGAACCGGTGAAGACTTCAAATTACTTATGAGGGTATGTAATGATCTACAACAAGAAGGTTCCCAAATCACAAGTCACGGGAGACGGCTTGGGCTGGACGAGCTTCTACTGAGGTAACAGAGGTTACATAAGGGGGCATTGGATGTGGCTGCTAAAAGCTAACTTTTTGCATCATACATAACTCCAGTGTTAGAAGATAAGAAGTTCGTTCGGATGACTGGTGGCAAGCTCTAGTCGTCATCTCATCCACAGATTTCTTAAAGGTGCTAACAGTAGACCGATGACCTTTCTGGGAACGAAACACTTCATGAGAGCACCCGCTCTTTCGAAGATTAGCATACACTTTAAGCCTTAGTCAACATGTTGCCTTGAAAAAAAAACCACTTCAATTATCTAACTCAAATGGAACTCTTAACACAATGCTTGATCGAAGCAAACCTACCAAACTGGTCCTCTTCATGCTGAATATGACTTTTCATACCTTCATTCATTGCTCACCATCCACGGATGTGGTATGAGTGCTATATCACCTTTTGGTCCATTATGTGGTTCCTATAAGACTGACAGTAGAAAAATTGCTCAGTTCGACTTGCATAACGTATTAGAGGTGGGATAACTTGGCCTCTGCATAAGCATATATAAAGCAACTTCCTGCAGTGACTGGTATCTCCCTAAAAGAAAGCAAAAATATGGCATTTAAAACTTAATTTCATACCAAAACGCACGTTAGGGATGCCGAGGGGCCCATTGATTATGGTCGAGTTCCTTACAACTGCATTATGCAACGATACGAACCCGCCAAAACAACAAGCTGGGCTTTTAGCTAGTACCTGGGTTAGTTAGTAAGCTGGATAACTCATGATTTTTATACTGCTGGCTGCCCTTTATTTGTTTGTGAATATCACGCGGTTATTGCGTAGAAACAGCTAGAGTTTAGCTCTGATATCCATATCATATTTCGAATGAAATCTAAAAAGGCTTCTTACAGAAAAGTTCCTCCAAGTTATTACATTAATAGCGATGGAAAGTAAAAGCTTAAATGTGATCTCACAACTTCCAGCAATGAACCGTAACTTGCATATTGCGTCAAGAAAGAACTTCGGAAGATATAATTATTCCATTGGTCAGACAGTTTGTGTTTTACTCAGTTGACTCGACCATCACAGTCTTTGCGGGCTGTTTTTAACTCCCACAGCACTCACTTATTATAAGAGGTTTTCAAATCTCACATATTCTATGCAAACGTTTCACTTTAACTTATCTAGTACGTACGGTCGCCGCACGCAAGATTGAATCTGGAAAAAGTAAAGTATAAAAATCTGAAATCTTATTCATCATGCTGTAAATGTAACAATAATGAATCGCCGTGATGGACTTAAGCTTTCAATTGCCTGCAAGTTTTATCCGGTTATACATTGAGGCATATAGTATCTGTAATGTGTATGTTGACCACTTTCCATTTTGCGAAAACTCCCATAAAAAGATTTAAAAATACTACTTGGCGAGCATATGCGCTGCTTTCGATAACTTCTCTTCAGGCCAGTACAGTTATAGGGAAACGTTGGAACGTAGTAGAAATTTAAAACATGAAATCGATAATATTCGTCCATTTGTGTGCGTTGTCTGAGTGGTGTGCATAGGGGGAGGATGATAAGAAACAGTTTGATAAGCGGCAGCGAGTGTTTGGTACAGCCGTTCCAGGGGAAGGGGAGGACAGAGATGGCGCGGAAGAATGCATGCAGTTAAGCGGCCGTTGGCCAAGCTAAGTGCGGAGCTTGTACGAGGTTCTTTTGTGCGCACAAGACCAGCTTCTTCAACCTAATGGCAGTCGCTTCTGCTGCTGCTAGTAGGCGTTGACCCAATGGTTTAGGGGTAGTTTGGTGGGAGTCTGGGGTCCACACTATGTCCGGTGTCAATAAGACGTGCAAGGATGGCGCTTTTTACGCTCTTGACTTCTCCTTTGTTCAGTCATGCTGGGAGGTGTTCTCTTATTCTTTTGGATAGGCGCCGATTCGTGTGACCAATATAACCTGCTCCAAAGGAGCAAGTAAATGAGTAAATGCACATGGAGGTGGTCTGAGCCGACAACCTTTCATTACCTTCGCCTCGTAAAAGAAGGTTGGTTGAGAACACTACCAGAAGTTTCGTAGCTGGGAACGTTTGTGTAATGGCTTGGTTTAGGCATCTTTTCAGGAGTTTACTAGCCGCATCCCGTTGAAAAGGCACTTTGAGGAATATAGTTTTCTTTTCCACAGTAACTTATGCAGGTTTCACCGGTCTTGCGATAAGATGCTTTGTAATAAACCGATCAGGGTATCCATTCTCTCGAAGTAGGTTCTGGATCTTCCTGAGCTCCTCTTCGATTCTTTCTGCCGAGCAAATTTTTATAGCCCTTTGCGCTAAGCAACGAACTAGACTGCGTTTCTGTTGGAGAGGTACGAAACTGTCAAAGTTCGTATATTTCTCAGACCAGGTTTTCTTTCGATAAACGCTTTTCGGATGCTGCCGTCAGGTCTTCTGCTTAGAAGGACATCTAAGAAAGGGAGTGAACCTGCTCTTTTCCATCTCCAACGTGAATTCGATCGACGGATGTGCTTGGTTTACAGCATTTTAGAGTTCGCCTACATTTTATTCTTCTGTGACAATTGGAAAGATGTCGTCGACGTATCGGTTGTAGTGTCTTAGCTTATTGATCTGTCCGCTTAGCTGAAATTTCTCCAGCTTGCCCATCAAGAAATCGGCTAGAAGAGGTCCAAGTGGCGAGCCCATGGCAACGCCGTCTATTTGTCCGTATAGCTGGTTGTCAAAAAGGAACTGCACATTTAACGTGCATATTAGTAATAATTTTTTCAGTGCATTTGTCGGTATCCCTGTTTCTTTCTCACTGATCAATAGGGATTCATAGAGGTAATCGACTGTCTCAGTAACAGGGACTTTTGTAAAAAGTGATGAGACATCCAAAGATAGCATCCTCGTGCCGTTTAAGTTAAGGTTTTTGACGTCTTCAATAAATTCGAAGGTAGCTCGGTAGCTACGTGGCGCTAGCTGACGTTGTACATGCTTTAGTTTCTTTGCTAACCCCTTTGCTATGGCATGATAAGGAGAGTTTCGCATGTCTAAAATCGAACGAAGTGGCAAACCTTCTTTGTGGATCTTCGGTAGACTATAGAGTCCAGGGATGTGTGTACCTCCTGGTCTGAGGCGTTCGAGATCACGGCCGTTAAGAAAATCACCTGCATGGAGTCTTTTTAAGCAGTCAGTCAATTGTGCCTCTACTTCATTGGTGCAATCGTTTTCTTTATGTGCTTCCCTTAATTTCTTTTGGTCGGATAGTATGGAGTGCATCTTCGTTACATAGTCTGATCTGTTCATTATAACGATGCCTGTTCCTTTATCCGGTCTTGTTATCAGGATGTCTTTATTCGCTCGAAGCTGTTTTAACTTCTCTACGTGTGCTTTTGTTAACGATCCCCGAATTTGCGGTCTCTTGTTCAAGTACTGATAACCAGAATTCACCAGTGTGGATTTAACTGAAAGGGAACTCCGTTGGCAACCATAGAAAATTCCTGTCATCTGTGTGCCCAATGGATTGCGTGGTATTATACCTGTTGAGTTGTAACGATATAGAACGCTTTCTGTTACCTTGTCTATATCACAGCCTCTCTTTTAGGGAAACCCTCGATAAAAACCCTGACTGACCCAACTGAAACCGAACCAGATAAACCGGATGTTTTAACCAGGCCTTGCACTTGTGACGCGGGCTATTAAACGTACTGGATGTCAAAAGAGCGTGTTTGGTTGAATCGACCCCTCCTTCGTCGTCCCTCATCGCGGTGTACTGTTTGATGCTAATTTGTTATCGTTACTACGATCGACCCGTAATTTCCGTTTAGACATTCGCTCATCTAGCTTATCACGCCACATTACATTGGTGGCAGCGGTGGGATGACGGATCCCAAAAATGAACATCCTGAACAGTACCTCCCTGTTTCTGGCCCTGGGGCTTCGGACCCATCCGTTATTACTTCGTACGTTCACCCAAGTGTATAAATAGAGTCAGATTTCACCCGTCCGGCCTTCCATCTCCCCCGCAACCCCTTTTACCCCGGCAACGAGTATTCCTTATGGGCGTTTCGTGCCCAAAACTTTCTCTTTGGCGTTCTTCCCAAGGCTGCTCTCTCTTACATAGTCTCACTTTTGGATGACTCGTCTGTTCGACATTTAATAGCTACGGGGATCTCCTTGGATGGATGCCCCTGCCGCTGCGCTTTTCCATACATTGAACAACCTATTTGATCGTAACCAGCCAGCTGCCTTAGCTTTGGAAGCCTTCTGGAGTCGGCGACAACTGATGACAGAGTCTGCCGATGCCTATGTTGGAGCTCTATGGGGGTTGGTGCTGAGGGCCTTCCCAGACGAATCACTCGTTCGGCGCGAGACTAAGGTAGTCAAATGATTTACGTTAGGTGTCCAAAACACTGAATTTTATTCGAAGTTCGTTCGCAAACAGTACATTTCCCTGAAGAAGGCACTGGATGTGGCGCGTAGATACGTGGCTGCGGAGGTGGCCCAGCAGAATGATATTACCAACAAAGACAATGGAGAGTGAAATGGCCATTTCTGGCTTATTTTCCGTCATCAGGCAGCCATACCCAACCCCAGGCGCTGCGGCGCCCGAGGATCGAACTCGCGACCAGTTGGGCAGAAGTCCAACGCTCTACCCAGTCATCGTGTGGTCGAAAAATAATACAGTTAAAGGGCTACTCCTTCGTTGTGAGTAGTATAAATAGATACAACTTAAATGTAAGTGTCAAGCCTGATGCGCGTCCAGTTTGCACGTAAAGGAAGTTAAACTGTTGAAGAGAAAACAGCATCCGCAAGTAGAGAGTTCCACGCTGCAACCACTCTATTGTGGAAGAACTTGCGTCCTTCAATCCTTGTTTTTCATGTGCGTAGTTTAAGGTGATGATCGTGCAAAGTGGGTGTGTTAGCCTTAGTGAAAAATTCCTTGGGAACTAAGAAACAGCCCAGACCATTCATAATGCGAAAGCCTGACCACAGGATGGACACTAGTACTTTTGTTTTGTCCTGAGACGGTAGAATTAAAAACCGTCCTCTGGGTTGCAAATTTGCCGCTGCCCATCCATTACTCGATAATTTCTAAATATTTTTTACCAAAAATTGCTGCATTTCGAGTAGAAAATCAGGATTGTTTAGTACAAGCACGGCATGTAAAGGTTAAATTCCTACAATCTCGATACGCTTTCCAAACTTGACATGCAAAGCAGGATTGTCATAACAGGTTTCAGGTTGCAATTAGGACGGAAAAGTTAATGCTCGATGTGCGAATCCAGACCACCAGAGGTATAAATCCCCTTTGTCACATCGTCTTCCAATAAGTTTAGCAATATCAACCATTTATCCCTACTGTCTGAGAGATAAGGGTCTTCACTATGACTTGAATTGCCTGCCATATTAAAAAGCACCGATGTCTATCTTTAGCAGACTCTGGATATTTCCGAATCTTAGCCGTTTCTTTTGATTCCAATAAGACGTATTTGGATACTCCGTTTACCGTCACCATTGAAGACCTCCATTTACGAATGTTCAGGGTGGTTTTTTTTTACGGTAATGGAGCCAACTGTCACATCTGCGTCATCCAACATGTCTCCATAGTAAGCTAAATTTACCTGCGCATAGTAGTTGGTACGATTATGCTGTCGTCTACACCTGCCATATAAGCGCTGTCTTGCCATATGCATACAATTCGGTCTTCACAAAAGTCAGATTTCTCACTAAAGAAGGTGGCTACAAGGGCCACAACAAGGAGCCACTATTAGTCTCCCTTCAGTACGAGGTCAGTTGAGCCAAAGTTTTCCCAATCTTCGCTAAGTCGGCTAAGATAGCTAGCGAGTAAACGGTTACAAGTGCCGACGCTCCCATTGGCTGGCACACGCAATTTCGTCACTGCACCTCCTCAATCCTGTTGGATTTTATCAAAAGGATTGAGTTGCCAGGCCTCCAATTCACGACGTGTAGATGATCATTATAGGTTATAGCACGCTGCATTTATAATTAGCAAAGAATGCTTGCGCCAGATCTGAATAAGGGCTACTGACGGTGAACTTGGACGCAGCAGCATGCACAGCATAAAACTTTCGCCTACGGCTTGACACATGACATCGTAACACTTCCTTAGTAGCCTGTTTGGCGAGTGCCGCAGATCATTGACGCCACAGTTTTGGTCTCATGTCATGGTGGGGCCCAGGTTGTGAGCCCGATTCGTGCTGTACAAGTCTCTTAACACTACACCGAACCTGGTTTATGTTCTACGTTTGGTGACGGTCGGGTGGGTGGCCCTATTGAGAAAACAGGAGGCAAGAACTCCTGCAATTTGGGAATGAGGTAATCCACTTTTCCGGCACGCACGGACAGCGAAATGCTGCTGAGGAAACCGGTTGATCACTGATGCATTTTATAATAGAGTAATTGAGTAACTTTGGAAGATTTTAAGCAGCTATTACACGGGTTTAGGCATTTAAAAGTTCCTGACATTTATGAATATGCAATGAAAGCACGCGTAGAATCCATCGAAACTGTGAGGAGATCGGTGAATAAGGATGTGTCTAATTAAATATAGGTCTGGGCTATATTCATCTATTCCAGTTTCGCTACCGACGAACAAAGTTTCTTATCTATGCTATGAATACTCTTCTAGGGGCGTATTCCTCTCCTCCTGCCACAAAATCTGATTAATATTTCAAAGTTTATCCCGCATTAGTTGAAAATGAGAGTTTCCTCACACTTGCACAACAAGATGGTTAGATTAAACGGCCAATTTAACAAAAAGCCTGCCGCAAGCATTTTATTTTAGTCTGCAAGCAGCAAGCTGTCACCTTCAGCCGTCAGCCATACACGCCTCTGGTGGACTGGATTTGAACGTTAGCCACGCCTGCACAATAACCATGCCATAATTGAGACGACCACGCAGCTTTGTTTGAATAGACACATGTTCTTTATTATCGATCCTACCCTCGGGGTACTCCGCGGGCGCTGTAGTATAGTGTGGCGCTGCTGAGCGAGCGCACGCCATGTATTGCTCAGATACGCAAACCCTGTGTCAGCGGACCGCACCCAAGGAGGCGGTCCCCTGCTTCCCCGAACAGGTCTACGCTGCAAACGATGGCGTCGAGACGGGCCTCTCCACTATCGGGTTCCGTTCGGGCCGTTATGCACCCTCGGAGGCCCAGGAGTCCATTGATCGACGCTACATGCAGAGTCACTTGGATAATGAAATCAGTAGGCAGACACGGGAGGACAGCAAGGATCTGATGCGCGAGACGAATGCACTGACGGAGGCTGACTTCAAAACTACCACGGATCGCCTCAAGGAGAGACTCACGGATCTCCACTTCTGGAAGTCGGAGTTGGAGCGCGAGATTCTTGACATGATAACTACCATAGATAAGCTTGTTCAGTGTAAGGTCCGCGTGGAGAAAGCCCTACTGGCGATAGACGAGGCTATTCTAATCTGCACAGATAATTTGAATGCCCGTCAACGCCGATTTGGTGAAGACTTGCAACAGGATGCTGTGGAACTGAGCCTGATTAAGGTATGTTTTACCGACTTTAGTTTTCTATTACCTAGCAAAAGATGGAATTCGGAGAAAAAGTCATCTCACAAACCAGTTGCCATCCCTTTCAACTTAAAAAAAAAACATTCGCTTTCATGAAAAAGGTCATTCATTGAGAAATTTCTTGGTAGCATAGCATCAGAATAACGCTTTTAATGTCCTGATTTAGCCCCTGTGCTGTTCCAACGCATCTACCACGCAGCCCGTTTTGGGGAAATTTGAGGGTGTATTACTTTGAGAAAATTTGTTGTGAGCATTAATGTCGCAGTCAGGAGCACATCAAATAGGGAGACGTGAGGCGAGGAAAGTAGAGAAACAAAGGAAGCGGTTTCATTTAAACCGTTACCTTAACCCTGTGAATGCAGACCTCATCCTCCTTGTCACTGGGAGAAATCCGGAAAGTCTTAGACCATACGGAACGGCCCATCACAGACGATTCTGGTCGGCCTGCTGAAGAACTTTATACTCGAATCAGCCATATGGCCTGAATCCTCACAGCCATTCACCGAATGTTCTCCGTGGACGAAGGCTGCGAAAACGTACTCCTGATTGTGCAGCTGTGTGTAATTGCATTTGGCAGGGTTCGTGGTGCTACCGAGCATCAGCTGCACACTTTCCCCGTCTGTGTGAAGAAGCGCACTGCCCATTGATTGATTGCAAACCAAATCACCTATGTTGGGCCATACCTCTTCATATATTGTAAACATCAAACTCTCCTCAAGATGTTCGCAATTCCCAAAGTCCGTCTGAATGCTTTCCAGGGCGCCAGGAAGAGGATGATGCATAAATTTCGCCTAGACACCCCGTTGAAATTGTCGATGAAAAGAGTGAGTAGTGGTTATTTCTCGTAAAGGACTGTAGAAAATTCCGACAGTCAACAGTCCACAAACTTTTCCTTGATCGGATTTGAATAACCGACCTCCGAACATCACAATCACGTAAGCCGTGTACGGCAGGCAAAAATAACTACACGATCCCTTTAGCTGCTCACTCGATCCTTGACATAATTTTATATGTTCATGGGGCAGCACTCAAATATTCCGATATTCCATCCTTAACATTAGATTTGTGCGTGCCAGGTTTACTACTCGCCATTACTGTACACGTTTCGTACCCCCACCCGACCTGTTTCCTGGAGTTTAGCTTTCTTTTGGTCAACTGATTATGAAAGTATTGGATGGTG
The DNA here is from genome assembly GCA_017591395.1 of Schistocephalus solidus. NCBI lineage: Eukaryota > Metazoa > Platyhelminthes > Cestoda > Diphyllobothriidea > Diphyllobothriidae > Schistocephalus > Schistocephalus solidus. The sequence continues at coordinate 73,321 of WEDG01001085.1, forward strand.
CTGACTCTCGGTGGTCCGGCGCTGTAAAATAACGGGGAAACCTTCCTTATACCCTATACCTGAAGGTTATCATTGCGATTTTGAGAGAGTACATTGGGTTCTGTAGACACGCAGTTTCTGTTTTTTCCTTTTCATAGGAACTTGACGTCCTTAACAAGTCAGCGGCATTGTACAAGCGAACGATCGAACAACTCAATAACCAGATCAAGTAAGTTCTGTTTGGTCTTCAATTATTTTTTTGCTTTATTGGCTATGCAGCCTCTTGTTTCGCTCTATGGTTGGCCACTCTGCAGGTTAGTGATGTAATCTACGTTGCGACAGCTGAATATTGAAAGTCTGCTTTCTTCCAAATGCTTCCCTTTTATGTGTTCATGATTCTACTCCAGTCCGAACAGCATGACTCTTCTCGCTTCTTTATGAAGAGATTTTAGCATAAAAGGTCAAATTCCTGATAGTTACAGCAACATAATTACGTTAAAACTCTTTTGGGAAGGAAGACTTATGTGGGCTCCTAAATAGGAAATGATAACAGGAACCACCCGCAAATCAGGATTCTTTTGGGCCTAATTTTCTAGAAAACCGTGTTGGGGTTAGGAGCAAGTTTAGGGTTAGGCACAAAGTTAGGATTAATTTTGGGTTAAAATTAGTGTTAACTGTATGTTACGGTTTAGGGTAGGGTAATATTTACCGTTCCTGAAATTATATGCTGAATTACATCTACGAATTAGGTGGGGCGCTCCTAATACTGTGTCCTGTTTAGGGAGCCATGTAAGTAGCCTTTTCACATTTTACTATGATTATTTGAGGCTATTGTTGCTGAAATTATAATAATATTGCATATCAAACCGAATCCATTGAAGCAGCACTGACGTTAGTAGTAGGATTCGTCGCCGTAATATTAATTATACTACTAGTAGTCTTATTAGTAGTAGTAAAACATTTAATAAGTATCGATTTTCGTGTATGTAATCTTTTTATTAGTTATGTTTTTAGTTTTGCCCTAATTCGGTCATAATCCCTAGAAATATACTAGAACATCAATTTAATATGTCCGTTTTATAGACAGACTGGATCGTTTTAAACTAAAATACTTTATAGCAGAGCGCCTTTGGATTTTAATTATGAAACTGACGTTCGGATAAGTATTCATGTAATCCACTTTCCATTAGTTTTTTCATGCTTCATGCAAAATATAAAATTAATGTGAGTTTACTGCAAGTAGGCCTCCTCAGGGTAATGAAAGAAGATAAATGAATTTGGTTACCGTAGAGACTACTTCATCTGAACCACATATGAAGAAGGCGGTGGCCTCGGTTAGCTTCGAATCTACGACAGCAAGTGCAAGTGCTGTGTACAGCCAACTCTCTAACTCCCTGAACAGCGAGATCCCGCCCAACCTACTGCAATGTGTGCAATTCATCAGCACTGATACAGTAAGCTGGCTGCTCAAGCAGGATTTTCTGAGCTGACATTAAAACTACGGCTCTCAGTCTTGGTCTCATAGTTCCGGTGGTTAGAGTGTTCATCGTACACTAGAATTGCGCTTACTATTGTGGCTTAGAACCCCGCCGAGTTTCACATATGGGTGGGTTCGATTTGGAATCCGAACCGTCAGACTAATAAAGTTCTAGTCCCAACGACCGCGTCTTATGGCCGAGTTTTTCATGACTGGATCAGATTGATTCTGAAAATCTGCCGAAAAAGTTACCAAAGTAGACAGTATGCAGTTTTAGAACGCAAGGAGCACACAACCACTACCACCTCATTTAATCAGACAGGTTAAATTGTTTAACCAACTAATACCAAACGTATATATTTCCAGTAAAATATTAAAAAAGATCGTTCCACAAAATGAGTATGAGATATGCATTTTCTGTACATCAAGGGTTTTAGTTATTAAATACATAGAAACATTAAAGGAAACCCCTACCCAGATCAAATATTTATTCTTCATCCAGGTTAATTTTCAGAATTTTCTGAACGAGGTCTGCCCAACACTTGGCATGCTGTCGTGTAGGAAGTAACTTAACCTCCATGTTATTTAGCATTGCAGAAGCACGTTCGTAGTTTTATATATCTGACTGCATAATAAAAAAAACGCCAGGTCAGCGTTTTATTGGTTTTAAAGTCTGACACAGGCATTGGACTAGGGAGAAACTTCACGTTTGGGGAGAAGTGCGCTTTATTACTGATGACTCGTCCGCTTATTGCAGCTTCCTGATATCTGAGAGCAATCCACATGTATAAAAAAGTGGAATTTATGTGATATGGAGGTGGCAAGGATTCACACTAGTTAATGAACGCTTTCTTCCTGCGTCATCAATAAACGTAGTAGATCGGCAGTTACCCGCACCCTTACTGTCACAAAATATGCGTTTTTGTCATAGTACTTCTGACGTGGTTTATGCTGGTGCGTCCTCTCCAGGAGTTCACTCCGATCGATTCTGAGCAGCAGCGGGGGTAGCCCCCCCCTCCCTTGTGTAACTTAGAGGGGGACATCAAAGGTCAACATCACTTCGTCTGGCAACATTTTGCGGCCGTGTTATGTATTTATGTAAACTGGCTGGGCTCTTTTTGTCGTGATACTACCAGTATATGCCCGCCCTGTGCCCCCTAAACGGGCCGCGTGGTAGATGCGCTGTACCAACCCGGGGGCCACACCAGGGCACGGCAGGCGTTATTCGGGTTGCGCTCCCATAACAAATGCCGAACATGGTGAGGCGTGTGGTGGCACACCTAGGGGCCCCAGCCACGCCAGCCACCTGTGCCCGCTCACATCTCCGGTCTTCTTGACTCTGTCTTGACACCGGGCATAGGTGGTGGAGGAAAAGGGAGTGCGGTAGATGTCTTGCAAGTCTACTATCACTTTAAACTAAATCACTCGCAAGTCACCGTACCTGCACCACCCTGCTGTGGAGCGTTCGGTGGACCTCGTCGAAATCGACGGTCGAACTATCGTATGCCCCCTGTTCCTCCCTCTCCTTAATGGACATTATGGTAATCGGGTTGAACCAAACACAGGCTCTAGATCAGGCAGTAAAGGCGGTATTAGGATGCGCTCCCATAACAAATGCCGCCTATGGTGGGTGTGGAAGCATGCGTAGGTGCAGGCTCACGCCACGCCGGCCATCTGCGCCCGGTCCCGCCTCCGGTCTTCCTTACTATGTCTTGACACCAGGAGCAGATTGGTGGGAGAAGCGAGCATGTGGTAGATGCAGCGAAAGTATACTCCTACTCCAGGTGTCGTGGTGCACACGGTGGACCTCGTCCGATACGAATGGCAAACTTTTATAAGGTCCTCTGCATAAATCACCCAATTCATTGTATCTAATTGGGGTTTAAATCCTGCTTGCTGTGTATTGGTTTTGAGTTTCCTTTTGATTGGTCCCTCCCACCGAAATACGCCTTCGTAACTGGCTTTAAAGGTGGCGAGTCAAGCGAAAGGGTTGGAGCCTTCGAGTATGGGGACTGCCTTGCTATTCTAGGTACACTGTGAGGTGTTTACCACTCTGGGTTTGATCTCGACATGGAATGCGGACCCTCCGCCTAGAGGTGATCTAGTGAGCATTGCTTACTGCTAAGAACCCGCTTGATAGCTTATATCTGCACTGCTTGACTACCTATGCGGTTTACCCTTGCATCAATTGCAGACGCGATCGTGACGTAAAGCAAGACCTCGAGATGGCCTGGAGCGATAAACACGAGGCAGACATGCTGGATACTGAGGGTGGCCACCTTAAGCCCACCTCCACCAATAAACAGCATTATCCTGGCGAGGCACGTGCCTACCCACAAGCCGCTCAGTCTACAGTTGAGTCCTGGACCCAACACCCCCACGACATTATTCTGCGAGCGGAGCACGAGCGTATGGCTAGTGAACAGTTGCTGCATCTCGCCTCAAACATCATTAATGATGTCACGCGGGATGTTATTCACCAGAAGGATATCGTCAATGCGGCCTTTCAGAAGAGGCTTGATGAATATGAGGCTGATAAGTTCAGACTCACAGGCCAGCTCAAAGCGGTGAGCAGAATATTGTATTAGTAGATCTGATTGCGGAAAATGCCCAGTTTTAAATTCACAAAAAAGTTTTCTGGGCAATTTTGCCCTGGTTGTGTGCAAATTTTTTAGTGACGAATGTTTCTACAGTCCCACGTAGTGGGTACCTTGTTGTGTGTTTACTGAAATGATTTGAGTAGGCCTGATTACACTAGCCTGAATTCTCTTGTACAGTCATGGACAAGGGTTTTGAAGTTTGGTTAGAGAGTTTAGAATTAGGCAATTTTGGGAATAAAAGTATGAAATTAGTTTAAGGGGAGTTGAGCTAGAGATTTGGTTAAAGATTGGAAGAGAATCGGGGTTTGGTTTGAGGCTAACTAAAACTACTAGCTCCAACTACTAGCCCTAACTACTAAACCCGACTGTTACTCTTAACTATTACTCCTAACTACTAAGCATATCAACTTGCCCTAATTTCTATTCCTAACTACGTATCCCCAACTAAAAACCCTATTTACTAAGTCAAACGTCTAACCCTTACAAGTAACCTCAATGACTAACTCTAATTACTATTCATAAGCATGTAAAGTCAAACCCTCTAGCTCCAGCGGGGTCAAACCCCGAATAAATAACCACTGCTCTAAGCCTAGAGCCCCAATCTCCTGACCCCAACCCTAAATCCCATTCCCTGGCCCAAACACTCTTAAACCTAAACACATACCAATGTTCATAAAATTGTATAATTTTACAGTAATGACTACTCAGATCAGTTAAGTAATACATAATTGTATAACCATGTCCTCTGGCCGCAAACCAAAAGTCTAAGCCATAGCCTAAACTTACCACACACCCCTATTCGCAAAATTACCTAATCCTGAACTCCAAATCAACCCTAAAACCTTTGCCTATAACTACCCAGTAGAATAAAAAAAACCTTAATTAGTACTGCCCAAATCGTTCCTGTACGCATTTAGTGAGGTATCCATGGCTTGGGGCTGTAGGATTACGTGTTACCAGTTTTTTTTAATAAAACTGACTCTCGTAGCATCTCCGTTAGTTCCTGCTTTTCATGCCTGCCTTGCACTGATTGCGGGAAAAGGTAAGGACGGTAGGCCATAGGCATGGACGGGCGCGTGACATACATGACCCGTGTCAGGCGTTACTGAATGAGTCATAGAGTTCTCTTCAGGAGAGGGTGCCATCGACGCCGCATCCACATCAAGACTTGCAGACTGGCCTCCGCTTCAGTGTAGGCTTGAATTATCTTGTCATTTGGCAACTTTCCAAGTTATCCCAGTTGGCGTGTCGTGCTGGCTTCGAGCGCTCTAAATGTCTGCCAGTGAGAAAGGTGCTGGATTACAACTGAAAAGAGAGTATTAGTACGCAATTCACACTCCGATCCTGTCAGCTGATGAGAGGAGAGACTGACCACAGCGCTTGGGATGGTGTGAACCCTTATTTAGGAGCTGTAAACCGGTAGGAAACTGGAAACCGAGGACAGTGGTTAGATATTCCATGCATGCTGATCCATCCCGTATTGAGTATGTAGTTAAATCTGATTCTCTTGATGGCCGCAACTGAAGAGATCTCTGAAGCCGACAACGTTGTGAGCTTAATATTTAACACCAAACCTATTTCCAAAGCCAACTCCAACCGATCCCACAACCCAATAATCCGAACGCAAACACTGTTGGTAACACTTGAGTTAGGCTTGAAGGTGACACCCATTCGCTCCTTCCGGAGAGATGCACGCCTCAGGTATTCTGCTTGACGGGCTCTATTAGGATCATCTAATCAGGCAGTTTTTTCCCGGCTTGATCCTGTACCCATTGCACTGACGTGAGCGCACCCTACACTGTCCGGTCCTCTAGTAGGCTGCAAACCAGTCAATAACTATACTTTGCGGGGAGGGCCTCGAACTATCGGAACGTGTACCCAGCAATCGTTAAAAACATACGATGAGCTGCTGAGGAATTGAGCTTAAGTAATGCTGTAGACCTATCGGTCCGAGTTCATCTATGTACTGCCCACATAATTCACGCCTTCTTTGCTGGCGTTTCTTTGCTGGCCAGTTAGAAACGTGTGCCCGGTGTGGACTGGCTAAATGAAGGCATACCTAAATTAGGAACAGGGGTAATCTCAGTCTGCTTGTCGCTGCTATTGGTTGCTTGGTCTTTTCGTGGCCTTTGCTACAGTATTCTGCTCTTATCCTCTGCAATCCTCGTTGGAGCTGATTTATTCAGGGAAGTTGACCAGGTGGACATGTGCCTCCTTCTATGGGAGGTGCTAAAACCTTTCCCTCTACACTGTCTGGCTGACGGTGCGACGCTGATGAACTTTATTTCGGTGATGCTGATAACTCATTGGGTATACCCTATCTGTCGCCTGCTTGCGCAATGGGAGTGTAAAATTTTCTGTATGTAGTCACAGGTGTACGTGGAATGGGGCGGGGGTTGGTAACAATATAAGTACTGGGACGCACAAAATGGCTAAGATTATTTATATATGTTAGCCATTACACCGTGGACCGAGCTTAGGACAGCAGTGGAAAGTGCAAGACCAGCAGCAGAAAAGGCTTACTGTAGACCGCAATAGATGCGGACGGGACCAAGGTGTTCATTGAGTGTTAGTTCATGTCCGAGCAAAGAGTCCATGTCATTAGTGGCTCATGTGGGTTAGTGGGAGCTAGGTGCAGGTGCGTTATGGATGATCAGACGCGTGCGGGCTCCCGTTGCACCTGGGCAAAACGATCGGTTGGACCGTCCAATCTGCGAAATAATACGGGATCATCGAAATAGATTTATTCATATGCCAGTGGTTCGAAGAGCTTGGTCGGCTTGCCATTGTCAAAGCGTCAGCTGCAGCGAATCGAACAAAAATTGAATTGGTGTGCCCTGACCTGTTCGGGCTGCTCGATTTTTGTTCGTTGCCTCGGCCCTTAGGAGGATGTTTGGTGAGCAGTTTAGGTGCGTGCGTTACGAGTCACCCCCTCTATGGGAGAAGGAGAGGGCTGTTGAAACTTCGACAGTGTCTTTTGGTCAGGTGGTCCTTTTTCTTCATTGGGTGCATCCATTTTGCGGCTGTGACTGTGCGGCTTTCGTAAGTTCCGCTTGACCACCTTGTTTTGGTCTTTATGTACGCAATGACGCAAGACTTTATAAGCTGCAGGAAGGTCATGGTGCCTGTTGGTATAGTTGGCATTTGAATACCACACCTAAATTGTTAGCCGTTTGTCTTTAAGTTGCCTCGGCCTAAGATGGTTGCTCCTTAAAGATCGGAAGAAGGGTCATTTTCTCGAAAGTGCGTTGCGTATTGAGAGTTTGTGTCTAGCGTGCGAGCTGCCGAGTTTTGCTCCTGTAAACGGGTCTGCGATTTCCCCCGGTTTTCCCAACGTAACTGTCATCACAATCGCTGCAAATTGTTTTGTAGACAACAGCTGGGTTGCTTTGGGTCTGTGGGCTGTAGCAGCCCAGGGAATGGTCATCCAAACGTCAGGCTGCTGTTCCCTTGACCGTCGTCTGTTTGGTTATCACCTTCTTTTATTGATAAAATGGTTAGGATATTCATTAACCTTGCGTCTCTGGGGCTACCTGCAGTGACGGTGGATGAGCAAGCCGGGACAGGATCATGCCCTAAGACGGCGGGTGGCAAATGCATGTGCTCTTATGGAAAACATATTATGTACGCGTGTTTTCAATACCGCTTAGCGTGAGGCAGCCTCAGAAGTTACCTTGTACAAGTTATCTTTTCTTTTCAGCGGCAGTCAAATTATTATTTTATGCGTATCAATTAATATAAAAATGCATATTTTGTTCATTCGGCCCAAAATTAGATCGTTCTGAACTCCCTGTGGCACTGAGAGTCAGAACGATGCTTGCATACTTCGAAATGTGCAGAGTGCATTATTTAAGAAGTGATGCAGGTCCACGTAACTGCGGTGTTGGGGTTTACCTTCGATTTCAGACTTGTGATGAGATCGCAGCTATGGAGAAGAATATTAAGGAACTCGAGCTTGCCATCGCAGCCAAGGACGCCTACGTTCAGACTGTTCAGACACGTCTGCACCTGCACAATAAGAGACCAAACGTGGAAAATTGCCGGGATCCACCACAGAAGGCGTAAGTTTTCTTTAACAAGTCCAAGGCCTGAGTCTGTTCTTAGCTATACCATACCCGTTTCCTTTGCTCTTGGAGGGATACCAATTTAAAACTAGTCTTGGAAAATTCGCTGGGGTAGGCGCCATTGTGAAGACCGACGTGAAAGCATACCATAAAGCATACAAAGGGGAGGGGGAAGGGTTGGGTACAGCCACTTGACAAAACTAGCCACCTTCAGCACCGCTGATTTGTCTCCAAACCCGTGCCAGGGGTCTAACGTGAGCATAGAAGCGTCCCTGCATAGATCTGATCCTATCCCCCACCCCTCTCATGGTGTTCCACTGGAAAGACCAGGTTAGGATTGATGTCGAGGACGCAGAACGTATTGAATGACCAGAAGATTTCCACATTTACGCGTTTTAGAACCTGATTTTTATCCCTCTGACAGCTAATTTGCTTGTAAAAAAGGCAAAGTTTTGGGCAAGTCTTTCTAGTACATGTGCACGCACACAGATTAGCCCAGACGCATTTAGTTGTCTATTATTCACCCAGTCTCCCGTCAGGCCGCCCGTGGACAACCCCTGTACCACCAGTTTCGGTGTATTTTATCGTCATTTGGCATCTTGTTCGGTGAATCTAATCTTCCTCTTGACTAAAGTCACCAGTTTGAAAGAGTCGAATGGGTCAGTAGGCGAAATAGGGCATCAGATAACGGCCTTCACCACCGAAGGGCCTCATTTTCTAACAAGTACCCTCCAGTTTGTGTTTATTCAGGTTGCCAGCTGAAGTCCTCGCGGCAAGTTAAATTCATTGGTTTCACGAAACACTGCACAGGCATACAATGCCAACAATGTAGCATTTAGTTTACAAGTAATTACATATTCAAGGGTATATATTCAGACCACAGGTACGAGGAAGTTTCGCCCGCAACAGGAGTAAAAATCCGATGATGTGTCAACAATAATTTGGACACATGTTGAATGCTGCCATAGCTGTTTTCCTAAGAGTTCTTCCTTTCGTTCTTTTAGGATGCTTGATGAGTTGACTGATATTCAAAATTCCATTGACCGCCTTCGTGACAAGTTAAACCTGTCGGAGAACAATTTGAAGCACCTCCAGGATACACAACTCATGTTGGAAAAGGAAATACACATGAAGAATAACTCGATTCAGGTGGATAAGGATCATTGTGTGCGCCACCGCATGTCCTTCCCGGACGCTGTGAGACTTCAAGGTCATTAAAAGCGAACTGCTTCGGTTACAAGAACGTGAACCATACTTCAAGCATGTACAAATACCGTTCATATGATGTGGACGATTGGCTGTCGCGATTTATGTCGAGTTACTTAAACCGTTTAAGTAGCATTCATATCTAAATTGTATTGTACGTCGCACCTCTTCAAAGTTCGTCGACAATGTTTACAGGACAAATGAAATGGGCTAAATAAATGTTTCTTCACATTTTCTGCATCAACCAAAGTGGTAAATTGAGAAAAAAACGAGCTTCGCATCGGACAGTTGATATTAAAATTTAATGAGGATATAGCCCCCCTAGATTAGATAACTTCAAAACACGTTCTTAGCACTCAATTTAAAACCTTGCGAATGCTCCGTTTGTAAGTAAAACTTCCACTTATTGGATTCTGCAAAATGAATTGTCATCTACTAGAGATCACGGGTCGGTTTGTGGGACACGCTTATAAAACAAATTTAGATCTTGGATCCGGGACGCGCTATATTCTATAGCCGATTTTTCCAACAGAAATTCCAGGTCCAGCCAACAAACGACATATAAAATATGACAATCTCATTAGGAGGGGGGAGGACAGCGTTATCTGCACATTTTGGATGAAGGGAGGAGCCAGTATTGGGACACATACTTTTCAAAAAATTTTAAAGGATCGAAATACCCGAAGAGCTCTTAAAATAAACGTACCAGTTTGCTAGGGGCCTACAAAGGTCTTAGACTGAGCCTGAAAAAGTTTGTTCGGAAGTAGCTACTACAAGTTCTCGTATTAATTTCTTCGAAAATTAAACACGGCAGCTAAAAAATCTTTATTTATTACCTATACTGTCAGTATGGCAAGCAATTTCGTAACTTGTGAGGATTATGCGGCCGGTAAAAATGGAAAACTACGCTCAGAATATCCTTCGCAAGTAAGCATACACTTGCTTTGTTTTCACCATGGCACAACGCATTAAAGGAAGAAATTCTCAAAAAGTTTCGTCCTCGCTATTTCTAAAGGTGATAGCTTGATGGAGACCATGTTAAACTACCGAATTTTTCTGCGATATCAGTCCTCTGGTTGAAAGGTAACAGTCAAACTCCACAGGTTAGACCCACTATAAGTATTGTCGTTTGAAGTGTAGCCAGAATTTGACTAACTTTTAGCAGCTTGCTAACAATTATCCTTAGACCATCAAATCCGGATACACGACAGTCCCGGGCTTAAACCAGAAATCTGGGGAGTTACGAAGGTCTGGTTCAAAGGGAATACTTGAAGCTAATACTTGAAGAAGTTCTCTACCAGTTTTGCCTACCTGTGGTCAGCGTGATTTACCATATTTATGCCTCGTTCAGCACGTGCCGGTAAAGGCCATGAATAGAAACAGATTGGCAATGACGGCTCCTCAATCTTAAATCCATTGAAGTTAAAGTCCTTCACTATTCCCCCCACCCTACCGCGTCGCGCTTACGGCTAAGTTGAGAAGTTCTCAGCCCTTCTCAAGCTGCTACTGTCTCGCTCTTCTACCTTGTCGCCATAATTCTTCCCTAATTATTGTACGCACACACGGGGAACAAGTACGTTTGTCCCCGCTCGAGTTCGTTCAGTCAGTTAAGGCGAATGGGACGTGGACATAAATTAAGAACTACACTGGACCAGATGCCGGCTTGATAAGTCTGTCGATCTTTCTACGGGTGCCGGCACACCTCGGGCATCTACCCTGTTTTCACCTCTCCTCACCACCTTCCGCTCTGCCTTGGCGCCTGGGGATGTCCATCTGCGGTCGGGTTTGCGCCAGGGGTAAACAAAATCTCTCGTTCCTTTTTTTCTCGTTGGCTCGTTCTCCTTTCCCCCCCCCTCCCTCCCTATGATTCTTTCATCAACAGCGGAGCTATTGTTTATATCTAGGTCTGGAAGTGGGTTCTAGTCTGGCTCTGAGGCCCTCACTCCCACGGAACTCCAGCTGTCACTGGTAAAAATCGTGGTCACTGCCGTTCGGGCAGGGTGTGGTTGGCGGTGGGGCTGGGAAGGGGGGGAAGGCGATGACGAGAGATCCTTTGCGGGACCGATGATGTGGTCTCGCAAAGGATCTCTCCTCATTTTAGGGTAGTGCGGGTGGTACTGATGAGTATCTGTTAGGGTACTAAGATAGTGTGGATGACGACTACATGGGGAGAGTGATGAGGGCTTATGCAGTAGCTCCCCTGCATTCTCGCTCTGTGTGCCCATTTTTTCGCAATGGCGCGACTGGGTCAAAACAACCACACAGGGTCCTGAGGCTCAGGCATTAATCCAAAGGACGATAAACAGACTTACGGCTATGTTCTTCGCCATTGTCACCAGCACAAGTACTGCCTAAAGGCACAGACACTAGTTTCGCCTATATTCTGCTGCTGACAAGAGTGCGGCTCAGTAGTGAGGGTTCTGTCTGGCACCTACTCAAGTTTTTAAACGGCTGTTTTTTTAATTTCTTCGGAAATTTAATGTCAGTGTCCAGGTCCATCCAACATGCCCACACTGTCAACGCACCTTCCGCGCGCGAATCGGCCTGGTTGGACATCTTCGGATGCAATGCACCGACAATCCGACAATTCCAAATTCTACGTTAAATTCTGCCAACCTTCCTTCGGACCCCCCTCCTCCCCCAACCCTCACTTCTAGCATCAATTCTATTACTCCCACCATCATAGAGACCACATCCAAATACTCATCACCTGTTACCCCACCACCGCTGCCGCCACCACCACCCCTATAAGCGATGGGGACTCTATCTTAAACTGTCCTCATAGCAACCACACATTCACCTCACGCATAGGCCTCGTCGGTCACTTGCGAATCCATCGTACAGAGACTGGTGAGCCAGTGCCTGGAGCACAAAGACGCAGCAGAGATAACCGCCTCCATTGCCTCACTGTCATCGCGCATCCACTTATCGCATGGGCCTATTCGGTCACATGCGCATGCATGACAGCAGAAATCACCGCAATGCCAACAATACCGATACACCATGCACACTCTCCACTCCTACCATTATTACCACCACTGCCACCCCCGCTTCCATGAATTACATACCCCCAGCCTCTCCCGATTTCTCCTGCCCATACGGCGCCCGCAATTTCAACTCACGCATCGGCCTAGTCGGTCACCTGCGAATCCATCGCATGGAGGCTGGTGAACCAGTGCCTAGGGCTCCGGCAGACAGTCGACGCGCCCGCCTCCACTGCCCTCACTGCTCCCGCACATTTGCACACCGCATGGGCCTATTAAAGCGCATGCGTCTCCCCGAAAACCTGTGGTAAACCACCGGAGGCTAAGCCACATTAGCACACACTACCCACACCAATACATAGAAAACACCTTTTCATCAGCATGGAAGACTGCTAATGTGATGCTTACACCAGACCACGTCATCGGCCCAGTGTATGTGCTGTGTGTGTCGAGTGCCTGACCAGTGGACTGGGAGTCAGATGGCGATGGCTCCTCCATATCCCCTGAGTAAGTGAATCCTGGTGTGTGCGTTATGGGGGCCAGGTTGTGCTGTGGCACACGAAAACAGTACGCTGACCCGTCAGCCAATGCGCCCACTCCCACATCAGACAACTGACTGGCTTGGACGGTGGTCTGATTGTGGGGGTGGGGGAGAGAGTGAGGTTAACAGCTCAGCGCATTTTCCTCACTATAAACAATCTGACGCGCTTGAAACTATCACGGTGCGGTAAAAGCCGTGGCTTGGAAGGTTGCCAACAGACGGAATAACTCGGAACGCGTGGTCAACCCAATGTGTGCTTTGTGTGGAGTGGCTGACTGGTGGACTGAGAGTCAGGCTGCAATGGCTCCTTCTTAATGTGGCCTTTATGGCACTTTCACGCCGTGGGATCCGAGCCAGGTGTTGTGGTACGCCTAGGGGCGGCTCCGGCCACGCCAGCCACCTGCGCCCTCTCCCATCTCCGGTCTTCTTGACTCTGTCTTGACACCGGGCTCATGTGGGGGAGGAGGAGAGAGTGTGGTAGATGCAGCGCAAGCCTTCTATCACTTTAAACTAAATCACGTGCAAGTCGCCGTTCCTGCACCACCTGATGTGGAGCATACGGTGGACATCGTCCGACTACGGTGGTCGAAATATCATGTGTGTGAACCCGATTTAGTATCCAACGAAATCAGACCTTACGTCCTAACCTTAAACGCAACCCTATGTTCCCCTGGAATTCGGCACAAATAAACCTCTTTTTGGTGGTTCCTACTCGCATATCCTCTTAAGAGGACCACATAAATTTCCTTCTATTTAAATAGTAACTGAATACAGAGTTTTTCAGATCCAAACACGACTTGAGAAAAATTGGCTTGCTTGCATGCCGTAACAAGGACGTTTCGTTCGGATACTCAGTCTTGATCTAGGGTAAAGTGTGAAGAATAATTACTAGCTCAGTTATATCAACGACATAGTTAATGGGGACTACTAATATTAATAGTACTATTACTACTACCAATACCGTTAATACTATTAGTACTGCCACTGCCAATAATACATCTACTACAAGTACTACTAGTACTACTACCGCTCCTTATAATACTTTTACGACTACTACTAATACTACTACTACAACTACTATTAGTACTACTTTTACTACTACTACTGCTAATTCCAATACTACTACTCCTACTACTATTCATACTACGACAACTATTACGGCCGCTGCTGTCACCAATACATTGCTACCTGTTGCCAGCAATATCACCACGAGAGGTATTATACACACGGATCAGTTAAAACTGTCTGGCGAGGATTAATAGGCGAGAAACAATCCTGTAAATGTACCCTCCCTTGGCTGACAATATGTCTAGAATACATATTGTTCATCAACAGACAGCCCTCTCTAGGACTATAGACAGGAGCACTCAGGAAAAGCGGACCGTTTGCGGCAAATCCGCAAGTTTCTGTATTGTTTTCGGCTCAGTACAAGTACACCTCTACCGAACCCCTGCCACACAAGAATCAACCGTACCAACGGTTTCAGGAAAAAGGACCTCACACGTTGAATGCAAGACTCGGCTACCCGAAGGAATGGCTCCCGGTCGGCGCAGAGTATCCACAGACACTATACGAGAAAATAGGTGTCGTTGACTTAACATCCCTTTGTCTATCGTTGACGCAGGTTTTTTGTACTAACAAATATTTACCATAGAAAGATCAACATCAAACTTTCTTTTCTGCATCTCACACACGAAATACGCATACTCTTGCTGCCTTATGGACGCAGGCGAGTCGCAAAGACGGACTGCGTTTTGGCGTTAGCTATAAGCAAGCTTCACAGGTGTGCGTGCGGGACAGCCTTAAGTAGAGGTCGAACACGAGATCCGCCCTCATCTTCAGTTGGCTTGGCCTGGGTGTACCATTAGGCATTTGAGCCTGGTTCTTGTGCATGCCTCAAACGGCACGTACATACGTAATACACCTGGATAGGGAGCATATGCCACATCAGATGCTACCCTCACGTCCTCTCCGTGCTTCTTGACTACTCACTAGATTTGGCGAGAGAGTGGAAGGCAGTTATGCGTAAGTCTCCCTCACCAATTGACGATTCAGTGGCCTTGGGCTACATAGCTTTCAAAGGGCGCACTTCCGGTAACGCCAGTCGATGCCTTGACACTCGCCTTAGTGAGCATTAAATGACTGTCCAACAACACTAGCTCTCCAACCCACTGTCCTAGCGTACGCACGTGAAGGAGATCGAGACTTCGAGTGTGCTCTCATGGTCGCACGGAACGAGAGTGAGGAGGTTTCCAGATCTAGCAGTACAGGGTAGATGGCCTTAACCGTTTTTTGACCCTGTCAGGGTCCATCAGTATGCCGAAACACCAAGTAACTCACGTTTACCTACCTGCCTTCCAGCTGACCCAGCATCCATGCCGTCACCCTTCGCGCCTGTTCATTTAACCCGATTGCTACTGACCTCCCGCAAAGGCAATAATATGATTTGATTTTCCCAGAGAGTCCTTATTTGGCTTAATTTCGCCCCCCCCCCCCCCCTCCTCCCCACAGTTCTATCAATAGCTCTCAGAATTTGAAATTAACATTTGTAAATATTTAAAGGTCAGATGGGACTAAGATTCAGTCATCTGGACTGACTGCATGGTAGGCTGTGGAAGTGCTGTTGTAACTTGATGCCGCATCCTATAACCCTCACGGGTTGTCGTTTAGTAACATCTTGTCAGTTATCGGAACGTGCTGTGGGGACGAGAAGAAGAACCTGCAATGGAAATTTTCTGCCTGCTCCTGTCATTGGCCAGACATATCCCAGTCCAGACCTGGAGTTACCTGGGAGTCTGGGATGATTCGGGTTAGTCTCTGAAGTTAAAATTCGACCACTTGAGCCGCTTTAACGTCCTGTAATCGATAATGTTCAAGGTCTGACTTTGCACTTCTAGGATGTTCAAGGTTCTGTAGGGGGAAGTGTTCAACGAGCCAGTCCGAAACGAGAGCATTCTTTTTTTTTGTCTATTGGGCTTTCTGGCACCTCTTTCAGATATTATGTTGGCTTATTTCAAACCATTTCCTGAAACTGGGCCCTTCGCGCTTCTATGCAAGGTTTAACCATTGAATTTCACATTACAAATAGGGTGCTAAAAACCATGTTTATTTACCTCAATAAATTGAATCGACTCCTCATCAGCCATATCAAACTTCGGTTCAGTCAAAGTCTACCCACAACATTTACTCCTATCATTGTGATTTTGATTTTGAACGCAAGACTTGCTTGTTGGTGGTACCACTGCAGGGGTTTTTTAAATGCCAGGTTGTGAATAATCGTTGTCTGCCTCCTTACGCGAGTAGCTGAGATAATTTTCCCTATTACTGTAGGCCCAGTCAAAAGCATGCAGGCCAGACTTCCTCACCCTAATTAAATTGCAACAAGTTACGATTGACTGTCCCCTGCTTTAATCGGTTATCCTTATTAAGCTCACACATTTAGGCAAGATTTCAAAAAAAAAAGAAATATTCTTCCATGAAGACCGGATGTCC
Organism: Schistocephalus solidus; assembly: GCA_017591395.1. NCBI lineage: Eukaryota > Metazoa > Platyhelminthes > Cestoda > Diphyllobothriidea > Diphyllobothriidae > Schistocephalus > Schistocephalus solidus. The sequence goes on from WEDG01001085.1 coordinate 89,664, forward strand.
GGGAGAAGTATCTCTGAATAGCCGCCGCCGCCGCCACCACCACAGCCGTCAATAATACTAAAGTAATACTGCTAGCAATACTAAAAAATCCGTTTGTTCTGCGTATATCTGTGCGCTAGTTAAGGTTATGGAGTGTTGTCATTTTCAGAAGAGCACTTCTCTCGTCAGCGTCACTTTTCTGCCTCTGGCCTAAATAACAGGCGTGCTCTCGGCTTTCTGGCAAAACGACATATAACCTTAGTTTTACAGCTGCTATCTGCACATGAATTGGTTCGGAGCCAGGAGCGGCCGAGAGTGTTTATGTACGAAAAAAACTGAAGTTGAGCAACGCAGAATAATTACTTCGAACTCGCACACATCTTGAGCAGTAAAATTGCCAGTTTCGAAGGACTCCATTAATTATGCCGAGGCTCAGCAAAACTTGTTTTACTCACTGCACAATACTCTCCTATAATCCTCCATCGCATCAGCGAAAAATGCCATGGCGTCAAGGCAAACACTACCATTACTCAAGAAATATTCACCCTGCCCTAGTTAGTTGAAATTCCAACTTCTATAGAGAAACTGTGTCCATCCAGAGTACAAAGGAAAAAGCTATAAAAAATGACACTTCATCCGCAATCCATGCACTACTGTCGTCCCAATTTTCTTCGCTTTCTTGGATACGGAAAAGAGGACTTTCTAATCTCAGTGTTTGTCATATATTTAACAAATATAGGTATATACATTGGGTCAAACCAAGTTCTGACCTGGATTGCCACCGTTAAAAGGAAGAAAAATAGGACCTCGTTATTGCGCATAAATTAGCTACCAGATGACTTGTCCCATTTACCAATGATGCACTCAATTGAAAAGGCCGATGGACGAGATAATGGAGGCTGGAGGGAGGCACCGGGTTCTGGCCGCTCCCTTTCATGCAACCGATGACGGGGCAAGTTATCTGGAGGGGTCATAACCAAATCCAAAGGCGAAGCATCCTCATTCGGATAGTTTGATGGCTCTAATGGCTCCTGAACCTTTGTTGTATTGGGAATCATTAGTTCTGTAACCGGAGTCTGAGTGGGGAGCATGCTTACATGCAGGGTTTTACAGGAGCTGGTCTGGGATCGCTTATAACGTTTACGCCGACGTAGAAAACTTCCGTTTGTGAACATGCCTTTGGAATTAGGGTCCAGTGTCCAGTAGTTTCCCTTTCCTGTGCTCCCTGCTTCACGGGGAACTTTAACGAAGCAGTCATTGAGGGATAGATTGTGTCGAATGGAGTTCTGCCAGGAGGGGAAACGTTCACGATAGTAGGGAAAACGGGACGAGATGAAATCGCAGATACCAGAGAGCGTCAGCCTACTGTCTGGGGCATTGAGTATGGCCATAGTTATAAGGGCAATGTAAGAGTAGGGTGGCTTGACAGAATGCAAAAAGAGCTCCTTTGGTTCGGTATGATGGCCAGTCGAAGTCTCGGCGGAGTCACAGACGTCCTCGAAAGTCTCTCTCAGTCCAAGCTGTTCAGGAGGACTGTATCCTCCCCCGAATGGGGTTGGTGGGGTTTTTTCGGCCGCATTTGACCCACTACTACTCAGAGCGTCCAGGGCAACTTGGTAGAATATGCTGTCATGCAGGAAACTCTGACTGGTCGGATCCAGCGCTGGCGCATGCCCTCTAAGCACGTCTTGTGTCACAGCGCTGAAAATTTGCATCTGCAGGCGAAGCAGATCGTCACCGGCTTTCTGCCACAGCGCTTCCGGTGCTTGCATTTGCGAATGTGTGAACAGCGGCAGCCTCACCCCTTGCATTGAAACTGATGACGACTGGTCTGACTTCACTCTAGCAGGTACTATTAGGTCACTCTCCAGTCATTGGTCAGTATGCCCGTCCGCGACATTGCTTGTCTTTCGATTGGGCAAAACTGTCCAATTAAGCTGTCCGCACTGCCGCCTCATCTAGGGCGGTAGTTGTAACGCCCACGACCTGCCCGCCATACCAACCAATGAGCACTTAGCGCGAATATCTGACGCACTCGATTTTCAGACTATAGGAGTGGAGGCAAGCCGATGAAGGCGCAAACTTTACAGCTCGGTAGGTTTGCGTTTAGCAGTTTGCAAGATAAATAAGTTATCGGATAAATCTGTCTACCTAGTTAGATGGCTAGAATTAATTGCCTGTACATGGTACCGCAAAGTGACGAGGTCTTGAGAGCCACAGCGATAGATCATGTTACTGTTGAGGGAAACTACCGACAAGTGCGATGGAGAATGGGATGCTCATCTCCGGCTTATTAGCCGAAATCAGTCAGCCTTACCCAACTCCAGGTTTCTGAGAGCACTTGAGGCTTGAACCCGCACTCTTTTTCTTATTAGTCCACAGGCTCGTTTTCCAGTCGGTTGCGATCGGGTGTATGAACAATGGTAGAAGACCTCAGAGATTGCGTTAGGGGACTTACTCGTCCCATTATGCCTTGGCGCTCGATCTAGACCCATGTAGACATTAGCATGGGGAGAATATCAACAAAGCACGTACCATAAAAGTGGTATTATTACAGTAAGAATAAACTGTGTGTAATTCCAGCCACGGCACACACTGGATTTGCTAACTCCCACCCAAACAATATGTGCTATGTGCGATTGGCCAACAGACAGGTAAGTGCAAGGCATGGAAATCTCAAATTTTCCTGCAAAGTTCGAAGACCTACGGTGTCGGAGACTTTAGCCAGCATAGTTAGTCAATTCTACACTTTCCCACACACACCCCTCTTCTCCACTCCTGCTTCATTTTGTCATCATTTTAACTATAATATATTCAGCCGTCAGTACATTCAATCACAGCAAAGGCAGTGCTGACCAGCTTCCCATAATGATGTCCTCTGGGTGATTGTGCCAAACTACCTATCAAATGCTCGCTAAACCCATCTGTAACAGGTTCGGAATTCGAAAGTTCCTGGCCCACAGAGGTCTGAGGCATCTAGATTTTAGGGGAATATTCTAAGGCAGATCCCGATGGGTGTTGTGCAGACGTGCATGCGCAATGTAAGACACAGTTCATATAAACTTTACCCTTCCCTTATGATATAATCGAGTGAGAAGTCGCAACGTCAGGCAGACAAAACCCTTGTTGCAGCGATCGCTCCTCCGGCTGAGCAGTAGGCCGAGACTTTCGTCGTAGCAATACGGCTGAACGCCAGCCGATGGCCAAAGGTGACCCACAGAATGTAAGGAGTCGAAATGGAGTGCACATGGAATTTCGGGCTTCGTCTGATCTCACGCACCCGGGAATGGCAGGCATTGCATTCTGGTGTGGACAGTTTCGTCCTTCACCCATCCAGCACCCGATATTAGCTTAGCTTGCTATTGTTTCTGTTTTTTGTCCGAAGATCATCACGTCCAGATTGTCTCATCATCATTATCATTATCATCATCATCATCATCATCATCATCATCATCATCATCATCATCATCATCATCATCATCATCATCATCATCATCATCATCATCATCATCATCTCATCATCATCATCATCATCATCATCATCATCATCATCATCATCATCATCATCATCATCATCATCATCATCATCATCATCATCATCATCATCATCATCATCATCAGCGGGGAGACTAACTTTTTGCGTGGATGGTTTGCCCATCTAATCCATGGGCAGTATGGGTGTGATCGTTGAATCTTACGGATCACCAGGTCCTTCTTTTTTCTATCCGGCTGAAGTCGACACTGGTTTAAATTTTTTTGACTTAAGCAAAAATAAACACCTGCTACACAGTTTCCCAGGATCGTGTGTTTGAGAAGTGAAGGAAGAGGCTTGTTTGAACCCAGGTCTTGATCAGAGAGAGAGAGAGAGAGAGAGAGAGAGAGAGAGAGAGAGAGAGAGAGAGAGAGAGAGAGAGAGAGAGAGAGAGAGAGAGAGAGAGAGAGGAGAGAGAGAGAGAGAGAGAGAGAGAGAGAGAGAGAGAGAGAGAGAGAGAGAGAGAGAGAGAGAGAGAGAGAGAGAGAGAGAGAGAGAGAGAGAGAGAGAGAGAGAGAGAGAGAGAGAGAGAGAGAGAGAGAGAGAGAGAGAGAGAGAGAGAGAGAGAGAGAGAGAGAGAGAGAGAGAGGAATACGCTTTATTTTGAAATTAAAATTCCAAAACTTTCAGCAAAAATGTCCTCCATTCACCGTGAATAAGGTTAGAACACAAAGCCACACAAAACCGGAAGATCACAAACAACTGGTCAAAGAATGCACATATTAACCTCTGGGCTCAGAAGAATCATTCTTGAATGCATCTCAAAACATCGACCAAATTGGACTTCTTTTCAAAACTGTGCCAGCGTCGTGCGCCGATGACCCTCATTTTTGTTGTTCAAAAACAAATAAGGTTAAGAATCGGTATAAAATGGGTCAAATAGGCTAACCGACATAGATATAAGAAATTTCACATGCGAATGGAGAGCGGAAAAGATGGTGGCTCAATTTCAAAAGCCCGCTTCTACGAACTAGTAACGCTGGGTTAGTTTTTATTTATAATAGTAGCATTAGTAATAAGTTTGCAACGTGGCAGTTGTCATCGGGCTACTAGGTAGCTAAAGACCTTTTCATGCCAAAAGTTAAATCATTGGTGTTCATACTTGCTGCATAAGTTCTAGTAACAGGAAATCCGGATTCATTGTCTAGTATGTTTCAACTATATGTGATTCACATGGAGCACGCAATTTATGAAACAAGTGCATTAACTGTCTAATGTTTGGAATGGTCCCCGTGCAGTATTGAAGCCTAAAGTAAAACTAGATCAAATGGAAGTTTGAATACTATGCGGTTTACCTCAACTTATTCCCTACCAGCATTATGATTTTTTGTCACCGACAGAAACCACTTCAATAGCGATGACTGTACCATATAACCAGCCGTCAAATCGACCCAGGCGAGGTGAATTGATGCGACGATTCGTCAGCCAACTGACCCACTGACTTCCCAATTGCATCAGGTTCTATTCAGGTCGTCTCTGGTCTTCCAACTACCCTTATATCCTAGTTCATGTGGTGCTGATCACGCAAAATCGGGCTAACTGAGCAATGTCAATTTTCAAATAAAGTTAACAGGTATTAAAATGAAATGTTTCAGGTATTACTTGGCCAGCCCTCGATTGCTCATGTTCAGAGTTCACATCCTCCGTAGTTGAATATTTCGCCAGGCTGCTAAGTGAAACCTACTACGCAAGTTATCCCTTGGCTCATTGGTGTTCCATACGCCCAAGTAACTTCATAAAAGTCGCAGCCAACGCATTACCTCAACTATAGACTCTGATTAAATCTTTCCTAGTCGAAGTAGAAGGCAACAACCGATAACTGTAACCCCGCTTTATGTGGGTTATTTTCTTTGTCCTAGTCTGCGGTCCTTCTACTCTCTGGTAGGAAGGGCCTCACGAAAAAAGCCCCAATCAACCACGGCTCCAAAAGCTGGTGCATCTGATACGTGCGTTAGTGGCCATATTCAAAACCGTCAAACAACAACGACTAGCTTAGGAAAGCATTTGTTTGTTTTGGTTAAGAGGGGAGAGGGTGGGATCAGGGGCCTGTAATCAACAGAACACCCCCACCCCTTCACCATGCTGTCCCGGCGCTTTTCCGCACCAGCCTTGGGGTTCCGTCCACTCATAGATGTTCTCGTTTTTGGAAGAGAGTGAAGCGTCCTGACAGCTCTAAGGGGGGAGAGGCGAGAGGCACGGAACACGATAACCTTTTGCTGCCTACTCGTTGTAAACTCAATGTCACAAACGAGACCATGCAGAGGGCTTTTGTCTGCACACGAAACCCCACATTGTCTACTGATCAGGGCTCCAGGTTCTCCAGGTTCACTACATGAATGGTTTGCATTGGGAAGAGGACGAAGATTGAGGGCGGTGGACAATATATAATGATAGCACACTTCCAGGAGACAGCATGACTAAGCAACTTTGTGAGTGGTGATCATACAAATCGTGAAGACTACACGATGACTCCGCTCGAGCCAACGGAGTTTGGCTTTTATTGATATTCGCTAGAAATATGCTTTATCTTGAAAGTGCCATTCCAAAATGTTCAGCAAAAACATCCTCCATTAATTGTGGCTAGAACGCAAATAAATATATGGCAAGAGAGAGCATGGCTCGATGTAGGATTGTATAAGTGCTATTGGGATGGTTTAGGTTTAAGTTTCTGCATCCCAGTTTCTTCACACATCAGTTATCCTGGCAGACATTTTTATATGTAACGGTAGTATACAGAGGTGGGACAAGCGTATGAGATGGAAAACATTGCAGCGATTACTTCTGAGTGAAGAGCATAGATAAAAAATCCAGAAATTGGTCAGCTTTGTGAAATGTTCTGCTACTATAGCAACTACCACTGGCAGCACAAGAAAGGATTCGAGAAGCGCGTTTTAAAGTGAGCATCTCGTTCTTGAAGTAAAGCCGGAAAAACAACGAGAATGAAGTAATAAAATGAGAGAAGGAGAGAATGCAGCTGTGTGTGTGTGTGTGTAATCTAAACTTAACCAAAGAATGTAGTAAGCAATTTTACGAAGGGAAGTAACAAGAATTTCAATGTGAAGAGGGAATGAGAGATATTAGGACAGAATAGCACCAATGTATAAAAAAGATGAAACATACGATGGAATAATTTAAGAGGGTTCAGGAATCGGAGTAGGTCGCAATCGAAACGTATACTGAGCATTAAGCAGAAGACCATTTTATAAAGAGCATACAGAGAAATGATCCAAAGCCATCATTAAAAAACTGGAGTTTATTTCTACTCTAATAGGGTATCTAACACCTACATCGTATATATATATATATAGCCAGTGGCCGTTTGCCTAAAAGGTGGCCTCATCAATTCACCTAGGCTGGATATACGGCCCATACGTCGCTCCTGCAGGTGACCAAAATGGAACATGCTGCGAAGGATCAAGGTCAAATAATTCGTATAAAGTTGAAAGCATACTGTGCAGTGAATTCGGAATTCCTGTTACCATTTTGGCGGGCTTTTGAAATTTAGCCGCCATCTTTTTGCTGCTCTCCATTCACATGTGAACCCTTTTATATGTACGTCGATTGGCCTATTTCAACCATTAAATACTTGAATTTTAACACTATTTGTTTATTTGAACAACGAAAATGCGGTCATCAGCGCACGACGCTGGCACCATTTTGAAGGAAGGCCAAATTGGTCGATATTTTGAGACACATTCAAGGACGATTCTTCACGGTGAATGGAGGACATTTTTTGCTGAAAGTTTCGGAATTTATCTTTCAAAATAAAGCGTAGCTCTCTCTCTTACCAGAGGTTATGTGGGCAATATTAGCACTATGACTATGCTAACGCCTTCCCCTGACTGTCTGGAGTTCGAATCCCTTCGATACCGCTCATTTTTTTACAACTGAGTCAAATGAAATATCAACTCATGTAAAAAACCCTAAATGCTTTAAATGTTGATAGTGGAACTGTTTTCACTAAGTAGTACACCGATGACAGCTGTCACGTCGTACTGTCATTACTAATGCTACCGTTGGTAGTACCAACTAAACCAGTATAAATAGTTCCTGGTAGCAAGAACCCTGACCTATACCTGGATTCAAATGAACTCTTCATTCACTCCCCAGACATACGTGTCAGTAAGATTTGATGATCGCACCACACTGTTTATAAATTAGATGAGCCAACTATCTACAAAAAGTTAGTCTCTTCGCAGATAATGAGACAGCCCGGATGGGAAAGATCTCTGGACAATAACCAGAGAAGATTGCAAGCAAAATTGACATCGGGTGCAGCTTAAACCGCAGAAAAGAAAGTCTATAATTTACAGTCTAAAATTCGAT
>WEDG01001085.1:102500-361252 GCA_017591395.1 Schistocephalus solidus
ACTATAAGGCTATACATTGTATTTATTAGAGTAAGTTATTCTTGGAAATACCCTTTTTGCAAGCAAAATATGTTTATAAATAATTTTATCAGTCAAAACATTTACGAATGTGAGCGGAAATTAACGTTACCTTGCATATCGGCGTTTTTCTATGCTAATAGCTGTTCTAGACTAATTTGCGCATCCTCGTTTGTTTGATTTTGAGAATAAATTAATATAAACTTGTGAGTTTTACGACACGGAAATGGACGCACTTGAAAATTTATTTATTTCGTTACTTACATCACATGAAGCAAGGTGCAAGAAAGCAGGTTATTTTTAGGAACTAAGACGTTTTATAGATTTTAAAATCCCGACTTGCTTTCATGCCCGAAAAAGCCCATAGCATCTACTGAACTTCATTTATTTTTATATCCGAAATTTTTCTGCTTTTCGATTTGCTGTTATATATATGAAGCATGCAGTGGGATACTTTTGTATGATACAGTTTCAGCTACCGCGCAATTTAAAAATGGAACGGACAAAATCGCAGTTTTCGCACTACCTTCGCACTACTGTTTGGCCACTCTGTTGTGCATTGAAATCTAAAAACGGGGACTAAAAGCAAAAATATACGGTGAAAACAGTCCAATATAGAGAGACAAGCTAATTTTTCATTTTCACCAGAAAGACTATCAGCAATTTTCAGGGGTGTCGAAAAACCAGTCAAAAGCCCCCATTTTTACTTAAAGAACACAAGCATTGGTCAGCGAAATATCCGGTTAAAACGCTTTTTAAAAACGATAGCTTGGTAGAGATTGCTGATTGCATATTAAATGCCTATTTTTAGGTTGATGCTCATTCTTCTTGGTAATGAGTTTTCGTTTTTTGTTGGGTCTGAAAATAAGACACAAAATGGTTATTTGCATTGGGAAGCATGTCCAAGTACACATTACATCAGTAAATGCTTGTAAGAAGTCTCTTATTTTTAAGGGTTTGAGAAACACCTGGAACCAATTCTGCATGAATTATTTAGCACTATTTCAAGGACAAACTAAAAAGGCATCGTAACTGAACATCAACAATAGCTATGAAAAAATTGACGAAAGGAGATTTCTCTTAAGATACACAAAATAGTTGGCTTACGATTGCACAGGACATTTCTAGGAAAACTTATTTGACACTATCCGTCCTGTCCACTAGTGAGCATACGAAAAATGTTATTCATGTGACGTCCGTAGCGTTGCAATCAAAGGGAAACCTGTTTGCATCAGTCAAGTGCATCTCAAATAATCTAGAAGCAGAATGAAAACAATTCATTCTATTGAAACTGTGTTGGAAGCTATACTCGAACTGAAGGCTGCTTTTTAACGGCCACTCTTGACATTAAACTTATTCTTGAAGGATATTTAAGTGAAAATTGCTTAAAATGACTTCTTTCAAACGTAGAATGAAAACTTAAGTTCAGTCAGTTACAGCGATTTTCCACCCTTTTGGAATTTACAGCTTTTCAAAAAATAATATTTGCGAACGATCAAGTATTATTTTAAATATTTATTTTATTTCTTGAGTTAGTGTCTTTTTTATTGTTATTTCATGGCTGCGGTATATGCGTTGGTGCCGGTTGGCGAGTGATTAGCAATCTTCCGTAAACTTCGGCTTTTTGCATGATTTAGATTACATACTGCATACGGTATATAACACATGCTTACAATTTGCCTTCTTGTGCTCATTTAGTACAAAATTCCGCCTCGTTTAAACTGCAGGTTTGAAAAAGTCTATTTTTCGGTTGAGAACAAGTTTGCATTTATGTGATTTTTAAGAACGAGAAATGTCCATGCATACAGCATTGCATCTGTCCGTCAATCAATTTTCCTAAAAAATATCCAACATAGTCGAAATTTATCTAAACCAATTATTAAAAACGTGGCGGCCTCGGTGGGATTCGAACCCACGACAGGAAGGGGAAGGCTCTAACCACTTGATCTACGAGGCCCCACGGGAGCCATTAATTCAATCACAGGGGGTCGAGTTAACCGTTCAGCCTACTGCAATGTATGAAATCCAAACATTCTGATACACAAAGCTGACTGCCTAGGTAGGTTATCCGAAGAAATCAATCTAGAATCCACCAGGTGTTCCTGGCACACTTAAGTAATTATGGGTTTTTGACAGATTTGAACATGCGACCCATTTGTGAAATTCTCGGCAGCCTCATAGCCCTAAACTTTTGTATAATGCAGAGAAAAATGAAGGTCTTTACATTGACCGAATAGAACATATAGTTTGGAAACCATAAAACAAGTGCAACTACATGTCGGGTTCAAGATTATTCGTAAGTTTTTTTTTCTATAAAAGATATTTCCATTTATAAGAGCACCGAAATTCAATGTGCAAAAAGGCATAATAATTAAGTAATCAATTTATACTGAATGCAGTTTTTACAGGCAGCCTTCTGATAGGACTGTGTTATCTTCGGACTATGCTGCGCGATGATAAATATCACAATTCTTTCAAATCCAAAATAATTTCAGAATATGTTTACCCTTTCATGCAACAGGCCAGCTACATGCACGGTGTCCGAACGATGAGCAGAAGTAGCAGTCCGACCGCTCTGCTTCATTTCACTCTACGCACCCAGGTTATAGGAAGAGTCAGAAATCTGACCTATAAGTGCGCATGCAAGCTCACAAGGCTTAGTGGAAGTCATGCTCTGGGAGAATACCAACTGGCGCATGACTTGCTCCATGAAATTGAAGGCTGACCTGCTGCGACTACTCCCCAACGTTACTTCGGTAATTAAATTTATATTAGTGGACTTTCGATAATGACTAAAATGGCTATTTCTCACTGCCTTACCGGCTTGAGCGAGAAGTACCCATCTCCCCAGTGTGAATACGTATGGTTTGCATCAGAACTTTAAGACCCATAGGTCCAAAGTTAAAAAAATCCCAATTACCTTTCTGTAAGCAGAATGGATGGACGAATACTAATCATCTGCGGTTTTGAGTATTCATGATCTCATCCAACGGAACGTTTACCCTTCATAAAGCTACCGAGACGTTTAGTAAAAAAATACTAGTTGAGCAATTGGCCCGTTTTCAAATCCTAGATCTACCGAGGCTGATGATGATTGGGTTATGATGACAGCCAAGATAGCAGTGGAAGCGAAGAGGCGAGTTCCAGGAAGCAACTCAGGGTAGGAAGCAGAGGTGACCACTGGAGGTGGGGAGGATGCAAGTGACCAGCAGTCCCGATGAAAGCGAGCCAAATTACCGAATAATTTTCACACCAAGCCTTGCCAACGGTCATGAAATCACGGCCATTGACGACTCGGGTATGGTCCAAAAAGCAATCATCACATCAACTACGACCCCAGCGATGAACACGAGGACTGTCGGCGATAGTAGGCTTGTGGTCGCCTGGCAACCACACCATATAAATACTGTGCCATTTGTGCCCCAAATACCATTTTCCGCAACTGTCTCTGATGATGGGTTTGAGAGAGAATCCGAAACGTCAGGCCGATAAACACCATGTTCTAATGATCGCCTCTTCTCCCGAAACGTAATGAAAGTTTGCTTTGTCTATGTCGGTTAAAATTCTGGATTAAGTAGTCCTCTGGTGAAACTGCGACGCTCATTTCTCCAATCAGAAGAAATCGGTGAATTTCACCGCCACGTGAAATGACGTAATGACTGACTGTGACACTTAGTTGAGTCCCAGCGTGGGCGTGAGACTACTAGATAGAACTGAATGCATCTTGGCTCATTTACAGTCTATTTTACTCCGTCTCGGCATAGGAGCATGCGTAAAGGGAGTGGGGTCGTTACTGCGCAAGCAATTGCTTCCGCCTTAGGTATGAATGCTGGACCTTCTTCAACGTGCCGAACGATATACTGGGCGCTGACCATTTCGCAATGCTTCACTGCCGAGTCCCAGTAGGTCTGCTTGAGTTTCAACGATGGGTTCTCTCCTCTTCGTCACATTTCCGAATTCATAAAACAACTCTACTGCCAACAGCATTTTGACCGGCGTAAGCGTTTTCATAGTCTTCCACACTAGGATGACCGGTGTCCGATGGCATGACAGCAATAGGGGCAGTTCTGAATATCTGGAAATGCCAACTTCAACGTAGACTGAAGTACCGACGACTCACCGGTATGCAAGTTAATGAAGGAGGAGATGCACCTGCCTGACAAAATCCTCAAACTAAGAGACTGCTATTGGTTTTGATCTTTGAACTCCGGTGTACGTCCCCATAGAACCTAAGCCAGTCACACTAACAAACCAGCAGACCAAATTAAGGTCGCATTTCCTTGGTTTTGAATAACCGAGAACGGTAACTAGAGGGGGTTATTGTTGCAGGTCTTACGTGTTTTCAGCCAGATTTATCGATACGAAAAATCTGTCACCCAGAGCCAAGTTGAGACTTACGATTTCAGATCAGAGGAAAAATAATTATGCATAGGTAAGAATGCTGATTGTTTACCAAAGTATCGCATTAGAATCGCCTTGCACATCGCCTGCAAGCACTCAAGCCCTTGTCGACTGTAATTCTTTTTTCGACAGGCGCCTATATGTAACCTTCATCACAAACCTTCGTCAAGGTCCACGCCAAAAATTTATTTAAAATTTTCTCTTCAAGTGAAAAGACAAGTTGAAATGCTCCACCAGCTGAACGTTTAACCTACAGGAAAACATGACCTTAACCGTAATTGTAAACCTTGAGCTGAGGGCAGAGTGAAAGCATAGGAAGTTCATAGGGGTTAGGCAAGGTGCTTCTTATTCGTTCTCATTTAGCGAACTGCTATCGGGTAAGTCTGGTCTAATTAATCCATCCAGACTTAACGTCTGCAATTTTTTACCTGAGTCCGGTCGGACACGGAAATATGGACCCCGCTCCTTCTGAAGGCGACCGCATGCTAGTGTCCAGAGGTTACAGAGTCCCGTGTCCAAAGGTGACACTAACCCTAACATTAACTCTCCCAGTACTAACCACAACTCTAAGGCTAAGATCAACGCTGATACTAAAAAATTCCCGTGACCTATCTTGAGTACCCGTTTATCTCTGACTGATCTGCTCCTCAATATTCTTTTATAGCGACCGTGAGGAGTGGGAAGTTATTTATATCTTATGAGTTCAGGCGCATTAGAGTTAGCCACTGCTTAAAGTACCTCAGAATCTTCCTTTACGAACGTTCAAAGATCGCTAACGGTACTCACTCGTCCTGTTCTGACTTGAGGCATACCCTCGAGCCCCGCCAGCACCCGCCCAGCGGCTAGTGTCATAGGCATATGAAAATTGCCTGCAAAGATAAGGGAGACTGGAATAGCTATTTCTGGATCGGTAGCCGTCGTCAGCCAGTCATACCCAACACCAGGCGGTGACATACCCGAAATTTAAACCCGCGACCTCTTTATCAGAATTTCAACGCGCTAACCATTGAGCCACGGACTCGCTGTCTTGCAAGTTTAGATAGAGAATATTGATATTCGTTGACGAATACCCACCGAATGCTAACGGAACTCACTCGTCCCGTTCTGCCTTAGATATGACTAGCTGAGGACGCCTAAGGAGCCAGAAACGGTCATTCCAGTCTCCCTTTGTCGGCAAAGCTCATTTACCTCAGAGTCTGTCAAGTTGACAACACCAAAGGGTAATTTGGAGCAGTGACTATGGGCCCCTTGCAGACCTTATATTAATCAATCCAACTAATCCCGCTCAAGCATTGGCCTATGTGACTTCTTTTACAAGGAACAGTGTTCACGTATGGAGCCCGATCCACCTTTGATGACCCAGTCTGGGTGAGGATACACACGTGTCCAGCCGGCCGCGACTGCTTTGCGAAGAAGGGGAGGGAGCTAAGGAGCACTGTCTGGCTAACGTTCATGAAAAGTAATCAACCTCACAAACGCAAAGTACCCCAAATTGAGGACATGTTGGAGAGGCTGGTAGGGAAAGTGGTGTGGTCGAGGGGGGCGGATTTCGGAACCGCCACTCCCATGTCCTAGGGACAAGGAAGAGTGTGAAGTTCTATCTCGAACGAGGATAGAAACCGGGATGTCGGAATGCAGTCGGGGTTCATAATGTGTCTGCCGCACCCCATCCACCTGTGAATTGCGGGGACAACAACAGCGCTAATGGATTTGTCATCCAATTCCCCGCGAAATATAAACACTGTCCTGCGAAGAGCTGGGTTGGCCACATTATAGAACTGGATGAAAGTTATGTGTGCTAGAAAGGCTCTTGAACGTGTGCATGCGCACGCATGCTGAAGCCGCAGAGTGTTTTGAGAAAAGGTGTGATTATAAATGGCTAAAAGTGAAAAAAACTTTGAATACTTATATGCAAAACGTCACTCAGTTAGCAGGCAAGGCTACTTTCACCATTGAGCTGGTAGAGCCTGTTGGATACGACTTGTAAGATTTTTGGATTTGAGGGGCGAAAGACAGGAACGAGCAGATAGTAATGGCTATTACAAAAACTGCCTCATTCCATTCCATTATCCGTCTCTTTGTTGGCTTTGTTAATCTGTCTCTACTACTAATAGTTGCTATGTGCCTGCTGGCGGGGCTCGACAGTGAGCTCTAGGACAGAGCGGGACGAGTGAGATCCATTAGCGTTTGGTGAGCGTTCGTCCACGAATCCCAGTATTCCCCATCGAAACCAGCAAGACAACGAGCCCGTGGCTCAATGGTTAGAGCGTTAGACTTCTGGGCAACAGGTCGCGGTAGGGGACACCACCTGGAGTTGGGTATGACTTTCTGATGAAGGCTAATGAACACGAAACCAGTCTCCCTAGTCTTTGTCGGCATTGATAAAAAAACTGTATGTCGTCGCCGCTTAATCTTCGGCTCATGTATTGTTTGAACAGGGTAAACTTGCGAAGAAAGCATTATATTGATCATCACTTAGACGCCGTTGTAACTACCACCCTTCCGTTATGTTTATTTCTGATCGTACCATATGTACATTAGACTTTTAATCTTTGATATACGACTGGTCGATAACCGTCAACGATGAAATCCACAATGTACCCACCAGTGGGCGCAAGACCGGTGACTTGTCCGTGAATTGATTTATGATGAGGCAGACTTGTGTAGTGTCTCAATCCTTATCTCCTCTAGTCGCAAGATAACTGAAAGAGGGCTCGTTTGATGCGGCTAATAAAACGAAAAAAACCGTCCACGCGCGCCACACACGACACGGTCCTGGCTTTTCATGAAAAGGAAGTCCCAGATCTTAGGTGTGTATGGATGCTCTAAAGTGCACATTAAGAGGGAGCAATTGAACCTAACGTTCGATCCTCCAGCCATTCACGGGCACATAGCACTGGACGAGTTATCCTGTCTGGTAGCAGCTTTCCGAGTCAAGACGTTTAGCGAATCGTGATAGATTCCAACGCGCCGGATTTTTTTAGAGCATGGAATGCGCTGATTTGATGTGAGGACGGATTCCTAAGTGTTGGTCTCGCCAAACCCCCGCCCCTTCCCTCTCCAATAAACCAGTCGACTGTCTGAGCTTGATGGCGAAGTTTTGAGGAGAATGGGCTCATTTGTTGATATCACGTGAAGTCTACGCCCAGGTGTGCTACAACACCCTCCTAATGTGCGGCGGCAGTAGTTCTGGTCACTTGCGGACTCTGTAAAGATGGATTAACGCGTACCGTAAGCACATATAGTCCCGTCTCAATCCAACGGAGCCCGTTGTGAGGATCAACGTATAACATACGATCCAAAGGGAATGTCACACTTGAATAATAGTGACCATTAACGTTATTAATCGCTGTTCACTTCGCATGTTCCGTCTTGCCTGAACCTACGCGTGCCCCCTCCCCATGTTCGTCATTGGTTATGGGAGTTCAACCTGAATAACGTCTGCCCTGCCATGATCTCACCTCCGTGTTAGTCCAGCACCCCACCGCGCCAGTCACCTCATCCCGACCCCATCTCTGGTCTTCTTGGCTCCGTGGTGACACCGGGCACAGACAGGTGAGGGAAGAGAGAGAGAGAGTGCGGTACTTGCGGTGCAAGTCTACTATCACTCAAAACTATTCCACGCGAAAATCCCCGTCCCTGCACTACCATGCTGTGTTGCTGACGACGGATAGTGTGGGATACGACGGTCAACCTATCACTTTAATTGCCATCAACCACTTATACGTATTATCGACGCTTGGTGTTTTAGTTAATTTTTTTGCGCTGACTCGGCCCTTTTAACCCGCCCATAAATAAATAAGTTAGGTTGGCTTCCAATACTGGGCTCACTCGCCGTCAGCAGTATCCAATGTCATCTGAAATTGGTGTTCGCCGATCGAGCCTGAAGGCAAAATGAAAGGTGAGCGTTCCGTCTTGCACTGGAGCTTAAAGACATAACCACCTTTGTCAGTTAAACTAATGGCGATCGCTTTTTCGTTATTCTGTGACAGGTTGTCGTGAACCTATTTGTTGCGTGGGAGGGGGTTTCAAGCCATCGTTCTTTCAGTCCATGGGAATACCTGTAAGTTGCTTTTGGACTACGGAGATTAAGTGAAGAGGATAAAAATAGGTCTGCATGAAAACCACGGGGGCGACTACTGTTCTTTCACAATGTGTCTGTTGAGTACTCGCAGTCTCTTTGATTGTCTGAAACCCTTTAGTGTACATGCAACATTGGCGGTTAGCACAAAACTAGGTTAGTGAATTGTTAACCTGCCTAAACACTAAAACCTAACGGGCAGAGTTGTGGAAAAATTCGGACACTTTTAGCGAATTCGTTGAATCGTCGGTTGTTTTAGATGAACACGACTGCGAAGTCAAGCATGCAAAAGAAACCTGTCCTTGAGTAAGTGACCCATACCTCGTTATCCTTTGGGCCAGGCTTTCGGCAGTAACTATCGCAAGCCATCACTTCTAGTCATGAGTTCGAACATTAATCCTTAACTCTAAGCAAATAAACTCGATCTTCCAGCTCCTTTTTATATTGCGCTGCAGAGAAACCTAACCTAAGTTCGTACTGTTGTTGTCCTGTCTGTTCGGGCCCCTTTAAAAAATGAGGACTTCCTCGTTGCTCCACATCTCTTTGGTCTGCTTCTGGGTGTAAGCTGCCATCAATTCAGCCCATCCCACTTGAAGCGGTTCAAAGTATTTTCCACAACCTCCCTACACATAATTAATCCTTAATAATAAACTGCGATCTCAAGGCAACGCACAGTTTCTAATCATAATGCTTCCCTCCACATATGACTTTCAACAAGCCTCCAACTGTAACCCTAGTTTGGAATCTTATCTGGAGTCTCACAGCAAAACCTACTTAAAACATTCACTGCAAACGAAGATGCCACACGTCTGACCAGCTCAAAGTTTAGCCCACAAGACAACGCAGTCCAAACTCTTATCATAACCTTTCAACTGAAGACAACGTGAGGTCAAAAATTCGGGCTGGACACGGGGAAAAGCATCTCCCCGTACTGCATGCTGCCTTGATATAAAGCCCAATCCTAACCTTAACCCCTCCTTGAATTGAACGCAAAGTAAACGGGAGCGGGGGGCTTGTGCACAGGACCTATTGTCATCTGTCGATGAACGCTTACCGATCGGTTACGGGATTCCATCGTCCGGTTCTGCCTTTGGGCTCACACTCGAGTCGTGCCCGCAACCACACAGCGGCTAGTATCCTACGCAGATAAACACTCCTTATTGCGGTTTGAAACGCAGAGTGTTTTCGAAGCGGCCAAAGCACTCGACAGTTTTGTTAAACATGCGCTTAAAAGTGTGTCAGATACCATGTTTAGCGTTTAATCTTGTTCACCTTGAAGTCTATACGCTAGTACCACTGCATGGCGTGCACTTCCATCGAAGACTCAGTATTTAATCTAGCACGTCCGTTCGCCCATGAAGGAAGTGCAATTAACCGGCATGCCTGAAAACGAACCGTACTGTGCTAGTCGACGCAATTGTGAAAAACCCGACAGACTCGATGTGATTCGAAAGCATGACAATAAAGTGAAGGCATAAATATAGTGAACGCTAAGCCAATTGAGCTACGAAGCCCCGCGCTTGGGTCAAGTTATTATGTTAGTTGGTAAGGATGCTTTGTATGGCCGCCTAAACAGGACGTTGGAAAAGGAATCATCCCCAAAGTACATGTGGCTTTGCGCTAAATTCCAAGTAAATTATGTGTGGGATGAACGTGACGGTCAGTGTTAAGTTTAGGGTTTGGCTTACGTGTGAGGCAAAAGACAGATTTGCGGTTAGGGTCATGCTTCCGCTAAGGCTTAAGGTTATTATCGTGTTAACTGTAGGGTTTAGGTTTAGGGTAGGGCCAGAGTTAAGATTAAGGTGACAGTTTTGTTTTATGTTAGGGTTAGGGTTAGCGTTAAGACACGGGAATATGTGCCCTTCCTGAAATGCACCGTAAGGCCACCTATTTTAAGCGGTCGGACGGGCGATTCCTATCCCCGCGTCCTGCTTAGGCGGCCATTCAAGGCATCCCTACCAAGGTAAACACCATGTGCTAGTTTAGTGTTTTTTCTTTCATTTGCGTTCACCCTACCGCGAGCCGAACTGCACAGTCTTTCGGCCAAGAGTACTGAGTGTTAAACAAAGGTGTGACGAATAGTGTGATGGCAATTGTTTAAAAGCGCAGCTGACTGGCCTCTTCATCGCCGGTAGGGTTTTGCCAGGAAGCATAACGATCTTGAGCGTATACCAGGCGGGGGAGATGAGGTGGGATGAGGGAGGGGGGTAGTCAGTTCGGAAGAGAGGCCTGTTTTGTATACCAGGATTAATGATAAGGAACTGCGAGGTGGGGCCAGGGGATGACGTGCGAACACGATCATTAGGTCCTAGTTCCCAGGCCCTCTGTCTACTGAAAGCTGAATACGAAGTGGCTAGTCCTGGCAGGCGGACAAGTAGCGAGCGAGCAGAAGTTACGTTAGGGGCTTCATCGGACGGGTGGGGAGACCTCCTGCTGGGCTGCCGACATGTTTTCCAAACTGACACAACCGGTCGGCCCACGGCGTGGTATGTCTAACAGCACCTGTCAGACCTATTGTATACATTCGCGCGCGCACATGCACTCAGAGGGAGAATGAAGGCGAGACGCGATGCGCTGTGCGTGTGTGTGAGTGTGTGTGTGAGAGAGAGAGATGACAACTTGACCAGCTGCTGCCCACAGTCGAGCCGTTTTGCCTAACAGATTGTAGACCAATCCAACTACTTCCCTGCGGCACACCCCCTCCTCGTGGGAATCTTACACCGGAAAGAGCTCTGGGTGAAAACATGATGACGCTGTGGTGTACAATAGACAGGAGCTACACGAGGAGAAAGAGAGAAGATAAACCATGCTCGAATGACGGGGGTCTCGCGGTATGCTGGAGAGAGGGATCTGTAGATAACCGGAGTGCCTAGCTCGCAACCCACCTTACAGATCTCTTCTTGATTATTTCTATTAACTGACGTCGAGGTAAATGTTGCTATGATTATTGAAACTATTATTATTATTATTGCTGTGGAGGGGGTATTAGTGTAGAGGGAAATAAGTAGGGGATGGAGAGCAAGAATGAGTTAAAGGGAGAGGCTAAATGAGGCACGTTAAGCGCAGAGAGCAGAGAAGGACAGGCCATGCGAACGAATGGCGAGAACAGTATGAAACTGGAAGAAAAGCGGATATGATAGTTTATGTGCTCCACCGGCAGGACGGACGAATAGGGAACTTCCCATAATACAGGTGGTTTCATCCCAAATGCCCGGAAAATTATTGTAGGTAAGCTTACCATGAATAGTCATTAGAAAGGAGTCATAATGATCAAATTCCCGTCATAGTGGAGTATCGAGTTATGCAGTCGGTTGGAAACCTGACAAGCTCCGGCTCTCAGCGAGTCCTGGTAGTTTCAAAGCGCGGTTGATTGTTTGAAGGGAAAAACGGAAGTGTTTGATTCGGGCTGGATTGGCCACTTAGAGTATATTTTTCCTATTCGATTTGTTAGCAGATAGTCCGAGTCAATTTTCCTGAGGAGTAAATCAGGTGAAATTGTTTTTGTGGCGTGAAGTCGTCAGCCGACGCAGGCCAATCATGGCATCCCTCCGAAGACACCGTTGAATCAGCCGTCTTGGCACTCCACCCAACAGTCTGACCATCGCAAACGATGACACAGCGTGGAACAGCACCAGTGACTTGCGCATGAATTAGCTTATAGCGAGGTGAACTTGCGCAGCATCTTTCACGCTCTCTCCCCTTTCACTGCATTGCTCCGATGACGAGACCGGGGGCAAGATGAACGGAGCTGGGCTGGGACGCAGCGGCTGATAAAACTAAATGGCCTGTCGAGGCATTTCATACACGGCCTCGTGATCAGTGCATGTACGAGGCTTCTGTGAGGTTTGAGGGGAACAGCTCAGCTCTTGCACGAGTGAGAGCGGAGTAAAGGCCATATTAGGAAGAAGCCATCTCAATTGTTGTGGTGCTTTAAACTCCGACCCAAAGGAGGCTGAGTGCTGTGTTCTGAGACAAATATGCGACAGAGCTCTGGCTCTTGTCAGTCAAATGTTCAGTCAGCGTATAGCACACAACAGGTGGGGACGAAGTACTAGACCCATCAATGCACATGCCATCACCAGACAATAGAATAAAAACTGAATGAGGGGAGAATGGATGGCGCTGCTCTGTGCAGTTCAGTCTTGTATTAAGCTACAGCCAGTGACTGATCTCATGAAATATAAATGAAAATCATGAGATGGGGTTTCGATAAGAAAGGGTTACTTAAGGGAATTGCAATATGGATTATAATGCAGCATAAGCCTAAGGCATTTCAGCAAAACCAAAATACCGGAATCTGACTGCACGTCTTTAAGTCCACCTGCAAAAATTGTACTCGATCAACAATTACTGTTTGGAATAACATTGCTTTTGATGTTTTTATAAATTGGAAATAAATTTAACAGAACACATATCGTTTCCTGTACACATTTGAGAGCAAAGCTCACCCTCTTCAAATTATACTATCAAAAACCAGTATTTTCTGATTTAAAAAACGCTTGTGATTTGCTTTTTTAAGACTGTGCGATTTCCATTTAAATATCATATGATGTGTCCGTTTACTATGCCCCTCGTGAAGTAAGTAATTCAGTCCAGATCCATCGCATAATTTTAGGAGGCTAACATAGTGTCTTCCTAATGACAAAAAGGAATGTGTACTTTTCTTTGCATGAAAGGCATATTGCTTGTAGTTCGAGAACCCTAAACGCAAATGTAACGGTAGATCGAACTAAAACTTTGGAATTTACGGAACGCTTGATTTTCTACCAGAATTGTGGTTGACATTGTATGAAGTCGATCACTGGCTGTTGTTTAGGTGGCATTCGTTTTGGCAGCTACTCCTATCTTCCAAGTTCCACCGATGTGGGCGGAGAAAAAAGGGTCGATATGGAGACATTAGGAGCCATTGTAAGCGACGATTACAAGGGCGCTTGAGGTAAACATGGGTTGTTTTCTGACCATTTGTGGCGGTAGAATTCGAGAGGTTCTCAGTGTGCAGTCAGCCCTACTCAAAGACGCACGGCTTACGTGGGAAGGACCTCAGAACTGCGCCGTGGGAGAATCAATATACCGGAACTTGTCAACAAACCAAGACAACGTGATTCACGGCCGGAACTTTTCAATATACCGGAACTTGTCAAAAAACCAAGACAACGTGATTCACGGCCGAGAATACGCAATGCAAACTGCGAACCATCCGCTGCCAGTGTGGTCTTGGACCCTGCACTGGCGTGGAGCATGTCTGCCTTATGGGCTACCTCCAAAGTCCATCGATCCTAAAAGAGTACTCTCTCTCTCAGTCACGCACTCTTGTGCTACAAGTTGGATAGCATCCTCTTCATTAGGGCATATAAGCTGATAAATTGTTCAACATCGATCACTGGTATCCCGAAAGTGATAGCCCAACGCTTCTGTAACCGATCGGTTGCGCACCAGTATCATAGAAAATCTGTGTAAGCAATCAAGCCAATTAGGCCTCAATATCATTTCTAACCGAAATGGGTGGGATGACATTAAATTAGGTCAAATAGATTAGTAGCCGGAAAAGGTGTCATGACTTTGCGTTCCAACTGACAGTTGGAACTGCTTGATTTCTGCAGTGCCAAGTAACGAGGGCTCCTTGATCTCATCCTGAAGACTTTGAAGTGGGTTGCAAAAGTCATCCGCGTAGGCTGCTCACAGTGGCATTGCCAGTTTGCACAGGAGGCACGAGTGCATTTTGTTTGCAATAACGTCTCTTTACGTGGGTATTCCTTATTCTGGCCAAAAGACGTTAGGGAGGAGTTCATGGTCCAGAAAAATCAATTGATTTTATTGCCATGGTGTCAGTCTCAGCGTCCTTAAAATGACAAGACCAAATGATGATTTATTTATTGGTTGCCTGTTGCTATGCTACCACTCGCGATGCGTACATAAAGAGGATCTACGCACCTTAGAAGGCACTATTTCCTCTAAGCTTTCAAGGGGTTATCAATATGACAATCCTTCTTTTAATTGTAACTGCAATACCGACAGACATGTAGCAGCATATTTACCTGCTACTACTACTACTACTACTACTACTACTACTACTACTACTACTACTACTACTACTACTACTACTACTACTACTACTACTACTACTACTACTACTACTACTTACTAATTATACCAGACCACACCGGAGTATGATTGCGAAGTTCCCCAACACTTGTGAAAATTTTTACCACAGTTTAAAGTGAGCAAACATTTTATCTGACGGTAATTATTTACGGCCATTCACTTCTTATAGTTGCTACGTAACAGTTAGTACCACGGTAAAACGCAGCATTTTGAAGACGGCGGTATGTAAAGTGAAGTGGAATTCGTAATTAAGTTGCTTTCGGCCGTTCAGTTGAATACGCATGCAGTTTAATAGGCGGAGATCTCTCAAGCCAGGTTATAAAACAAGCCCTATTTGCAGACCGTCGGGCGCTAAATGAGGGTCACGACAGAGTCCCTCGGTAACAGGAAAGAAGGCGGAAATATATTTTCGTGGACAGCACACATGCTAAGCAGACCCCAGGTCTTTAAAGCATGTCGACCCAGTGATCCGGATTTTAATAAAAAATAATTTTCTATGTGTTTTTAAAGTGAAAATGCATCCCATAGCTGCAGTTATGGCACTTCGGGTTCCACCAGAAGAAACGAAGCTACGATGACTCCTTTCTACGCCAAAAGAATGTCTGGGCAGTTAATGGAACTACTTTGTATTAATTCAGTGGCTACTAAAGGGAGCCCTTAAACTCTTTACAATTCACGTCACTGAAGACGAACAGGCAATGGTTTTTGCCTGTTGAGAGAGCGAGAGAGACATACGCTATTAGTTTGAAAGTATCTAAGATTTTCCGCAAAAAACATTCTCCATTCACTGTGAGTAAAATCGGGCACAGAAACCACATACCACCGGAAGATCACAAATGGTGAATAATGGATGAAGACTGCAATTATCGACCTCTCTAATTGTAATTTTCTGTTGAGGTGCGTTCGTAAAGGCTTCTTTTCATGAAAATATTATTTGGTGAGACGTTTGCCAACGGCGAGACAGTTCCGCATGAGACGGCCTTAGTTACCCGTGAAACACAGGGGCCGTAATTATGACTTGAACTTGTGGCTCGGTTTGGAGGGGGGGGAAGCAGGAGGAGGAGGGGGAAGATGGGTTTGGGTTGGTCAGTTTGACTTCCTGAAACGATAATAAACCCCGCGGACCTGTTGCCCTGGCGAGCACCGACACGCATCCCGTGGCTGAGCCCTGTTCACACCACCACATTCAGAGGTGACGTTTGGCTCGATCAGGGGGGGGGAGAGACAGAGACGGTGATGTTCCAGCGACCGGTGAGGGGGTGATTCGACACGGCCAACCTGTCAACACTATCCAAACATGCTCGGCGGCGCAACAACCGTCCGCAGTTGCCAGCGCACTGCAGCAATAAAACCCTAAAAACTGGCCATAAAGAGGAGAAGGATGAAGGCGGCAGGGAGTGGGACTGTCATATAATCTTTACGGAGGCCGGGCCGGGCTGGACCGGTCAGGCGGGCAGCCTAATTTGTTGCAGCACAAAACTGAAACATGGTGAAACGATAAATTGTGGGGTTTACCGGACAGAGACCAGCGCGTGTTAATTTCACTTGGCTGCGTGCGTGCGTGCGCGCGCGCAAGTCAGCGTGCCAGTAAGTGGCGTTCGTCTGCAGAGTCATACTGAACACCCCGAGGCCCGGGAAAACCAATGGAATAATGGGGTGTTTACTCCGGGTGAATAAAAATATCCCTTTACCTGCACTCGAAAACCCCCTAGGAAGAATGATTTACTTTATTTGAGGTGCAATGATCACGTGGTCGTGAGCTCTCGCAGCATCTCCTTTGACTCGGCTGGAGTCACCGTGATGACACCCGGAGCGGATTGCCTTTACGTGCAAGTGGCTTTCACCCCATATATCCAGTTTGTTTGAATTTGCGAGTTCAACGCCGGCCAGGGTGTCACTCACCGACCTACTGAACCGAGAAGCAAACCTAGGAGTTTTCTCCCGGGTTATGACAATTAGAAAAACAGAAGTGGCCATCCCATTGTCCCTAGTGACATTCTGCATCATTTCTCAGGTCATAAATGTTTATTATCTGTTTGCCTACTGCTTGAACGCGTGGTCATTGTTAAACACATTAATTCTACTAGGGCTATTAAATATCGTCCTGAGAGTACGCACATTATTCGTATTGTGACTCACATCGTTTTTTTTCGCCCGAAAAGCTGTCTGGACAGCCGGGACATTTGCAAGTTCACCACCACAACCACTCCCACCACCCCCACTAGACTAGTGCCTAGGCATATTTATTGTCTTACAACAATAAGTTAGTGGTGTTTAAAATTTCTAGTGGTCATCTGATTTTTACTGTTTCAATTCAGCAAATGTAAATTCCGAGGACAACCACCTGGCAATTGTGCTGAGAGAGTACTGGCGATTGAATACTTCTTCTCTACGATTACTACATTTTTAGATTATTTAGCAGTATTCTGTAACTGTGAAGCCAGGAATATCTGCCCGGAAAGTATGCGATGAATTAGCCGCTTATTACATTAGCATGTAGCAGTGCTGACTGATGAATGCCAAACACAACCAGGCTTATACATACATCTAATTAACATGCATTTTTGAGATTCGTACCTCCAGGGCGCACGCAGACTGGAATCACATCACCTAATAACCGAACAGAAAAGATGGAACAGCTTGGATACGAGGCCGAGACTTAGTCAACACTAAAGACGAAATGAGCTGTCAAAATGTTCACCTGGAGACAGGTTCTGCCAAATACTGTAAGCGATGAAACCTTCCAGACCACTGCGAACTTATTGGCACTAGCCATTCGGTGCCATGGTCCGAGGGAATAACCTGCTGGTTACAATCAATACGTTTCCTTTGTGCAGTTTTGGTCGGCCCACCCAACCGAAAATGCGAGATCATGGGAAGTAGGCTCCAGCCCGTTTTCCGGGACCACCACCACCACCACCACCACCACCACCACCACCACCACCACCACCACCACCACCACCACCACCAGTATACCAAACATCTACCAAAATGAACTCAGAGGTAATGGACAAAAACTTGATATAATTCATGAAAGTGTGATTTCGAGAACATAAAATGCTCTGTTCCTTGGTGAAACACGTACAGCCTGCAATAAGGATTCGTCGGTGAGTGCCATCTGACAGTTCGACCGTCGATTTCGACGAGATCCACCGTATGCTCCACACCAGGTAGTGCAAGGACGGTGACTTGCGCGTGAATTAGTTTTAAGTGATAGTAGCCTTGCGCTGCAGCTACCGCACTCTCTCCTCCTCCCCCACCTGAGCCCGGTGTCAAGACAGAGTCAAGAAGACCGGAGATGGGAGAGGGCGCAGGTGACTGGCGTGGCCGGAGCCGCCACTGGGTGTACCACAACACCTGACTCGGATCCCGCGGAGTGGGAGTGTTACAAAGGCCAAATTAAGATGGAGCCATTGCAGCCTGAACTCTCAGTCCACCAGTCAGCCACTCCACACAAAACACACATTGGGCTGACCACGCGGTCCGAGTTATCACGGCAGTTGGCAACCTTCCAAGCCACGGCTTTTACCGCACCGTGATAGTTTCAAGCGCGTCAGATTGTTTATAGTGAGGAAAATGCGCTGAGCTTTTGACCTCACTCTCTCCCCCACCCCCACAATCAGACAACCATCCGAGCCAGTCAGTTGTCTGATGTGGGAGTGGGCGCATTGGCTGAGGGGTCGGCGTACCCGTCTTCGCGCGCCACAGCACGACCTGGCCCCCATAACGCACACACCAGGATTCACTTACTCAGGGGATATGGAGGAGCCATCGCCGTCTGACTCCCAGTCCATCGGTCAGCCACTCGACACACACAGCACATACACTGGGCCGACAGCGTGCTTTGTTGTAAGCGTCAGATTGGCAGCCTTCCAAGCCACGGTTTCTAGGACACCATGATTTTATCAGGTGCATTATGATGATTGTGAGGGTGTTGTCTATGTATTAGTGTAGATGGTGTGCGCTGATGTGGCTTAGCCTCCGGTGGTTTACCGGAGGTTGTCGTGGAGGCGCATGTGTCCTAAAAGGCCCATGTGGTGTGTAAATGTGCGGGAGCAGTAAGAGCAGTGGAGGCGGGCGCGGCGACTGTATGTCGGAGTCCCAGGCACTGGTTCACCAGCCTCCGTGCGATGGATTCGCAGGTGACCGACCAGGCCGAGGCGTGAGTTGAAGTTGCGGAAGCAGTGTTGGTAGGAGAAATCGGGAGAGGCTGGGGGTATGTCATTCATGGTAGTGGGGGCGGCAGTGGCGGCAGAAATGGCAGGAGCGGAGGGTGTACATGGTGAATCGGTGTTTTTGGCATTGCGGTGAATTCCGCTGTCATGGATGCGCATGTGACCGAATAGGCCCATGCGATGAGTGGATGCGCGAGGACAGTGAGGGTAGTGGAGGCGGTGCTCTCTGCTGTGTGTTTGTGCTCCAGGCACTGGCTCACCAGTCTCTGTACGACGGATTCGCAAGTGACCGACGAGGCCTATGCGTGAGGTGATGTGCGGTCGCATTGAGGACATTTTAGGAGAGAGTCCCCATCGTTGATGGTGGTGGTGGTGGTAGTGAAGGCGAAGGCGGCGGTGGTTGCGGTGGTGTGGATAACAGGCGATGAGTAGAGGGATGTGGTCTCGATGATGGTGGGAGTAATGGAATTGATGCCAGGAGTGAGGGTGGGGGAGTCAGAAGGAGGGTTGGCAGAATTTGACGTAGAAATTGGAATTGTCGGATTGTTGGTGCATTGCGTCCGAAGATGTCCAACCAGGCCGATTCTCGCGCGGAAGATGCGTTGACAGCGTGGGCATGTTGGCAGGGCCTGGGCATTGGCGGTGTTGGTCCGGGGCGCCGGTGACTTTCATGCCGCTCTTTTGGCCTTGGCGGCGGCGATCCGGTTGGCCTCATAGATTGCTGAACCAGTCTTCACGGATATTCTCCATACCGGTCTATCCTGGGTGAGGTCCTTCCAGGTCGCCAGGTTGATTTGAAGTTGCTTCAGCGATTTCTTCAAAGTGTCCTTTTAGCGTCGTTTTTGACCTCCCTGCCGGCGAGAACCCGTAGCGACATCTCCGTAGAAAATTCGTTTGGGTAGTCGTCCGTCGTGCATTCTTACCAGGTGGCCGCTTCATCTTAGTTGCACTTGCCTCAGCATGGCATGGATGCTGAGGATTCCGGTCCACTCCAGGACTTCCATGTCCGGGATCCTTTCTTGCCATCTGAACTTCAGTATGCTGCGGAGGCAGCTGAGATGGAGTAATAAAGCTTCCTGGCTTGGTTCGAGTAGAGGGTCCAGGTCTCCGCTCCGTAAAGGAGTGTTATCAAGACGATGGCCTTGCACATCTTCAGTTTGGTGTTCAGATGAATACCGTGGCAATTCCACACGGAGGCCTGAAGCTGGCCGAAGGCCTGAATAGCTTTGGAGATCCGTTGGGCAACCTCATCATCGATTCTCGTGTTGCGCGACAGCGTGCTTCCAAGATAAGCGAGGGTTTCCACGTTTTTGAGTTGAGCACCGTTGACATTGATTCGAGGAGCATTGTATTCCACGCTGGGTGGCGGCTGGTGCATGACAACCGTTTTGGCTGTACTGATTGTTAATCCAAAATCGGCGCAGCCTTCGGCGAAGAGGTCCATGCTCCTTTGCATGTCCTCCTCCGTCACGGTGTTAGGGGTGCAGTCGTCCGCGAAGAGCAAGTCATGGACTGTAGCCATAGACACTCGCGTTGGAGCCTGCATACGCCGACTGTTGAGAAGGTGCCCGTCAGTTCTGTAGGTGATGCGGATACCAGGCTGTTCATCACGGTAGGCGTCTATCTGCATAGCCGAGAACATGAGACTGAACAGGGTGGGAGCCAATACGCAGCCCTGCTTCAATCCGTTGGTCACTGCGAATGCTTCGGATACCGTCCCATTGTCAGTGACGCGCGCCGTCATTCCGCCATGAAGCTGACGCACCATTTGCGTGAACCACTCAGGACAACCAAATTTCTGCATGACTTTCCACAGTCCGTCGCGATTCACCGTGTCAAAGGCTTTCATTAGATCCACGAAGGTAGTGTATAGGTGAGTTCGCATCTCCTCGCACTTCTCTTGTTGCTGGCGGGCGGCAAAGATCATATCGGTTGTTCCGCGGTGTCGGCGGAAGCCAAATTGGCTTTCCGGGAGATGGCCCTGCTGTAGGTGACCGCTCAGACGATTGAGAAGGATACGGGCGAAGATCTTCCCGGCGATGTTGATCAACGAGATGCCTCGGAGAGGGGGGAGGTGGGAAGTTTGGGAGTCAGACATACCGAGTGTGGAGGCACACACAACACCGGAGACCCTCACCTGGTTTTAGCCCCGCCGGTCGTGACGGTTGCCCGGGGTGTGGCCGCTGGGAAGAACCCAACTTCGAGGAGCCACAGGTGAGAGTTGGATAACAGTTAGAGGCGGCCAAAGGAGCATTCACCACCTGTACAAGACAAATGGAGCGACCAAATGCTATCTGTGTGGTGCTACCCCTAACTAGTACCCCTACACTATCTACCATCTACCCAGAGCATCACACACTCTTAAGCTTTTTGGTTTCCCCAGAATTAAATGCACAAACCTGGGGCACGTACTTCGAGACAAAGCTTTTTTATATTCGGTTCGAAATTTGATACGGATATTTGAGTTTAAATCCAGCAGCTTCAACTTAATATGTACAGGCTGCCAACAGAAAATCAGTAGTATATAATTGTTCAATTATTCACCATAATGACATCACAAGTGCTAATTAAAGACCCATTTTGTGTCCCTGGCTTACTCAACTGCGATGGGTTATGGTCACCATTCGAACTGCCACCGTCCCCATGCACGTTATAATTTATACTCAATCTTTTAATGTTGGGTTTTGTAATTTACTCAAAGCGTGATAGACTAAACTGGAGAAAATTCCTAAGGAAAACTCCTACAGGCTCGGTCCAATAGCAGCCGACAGAGGAGGTGGCAGGAGTTCAGGCGACAAAGACGTTTGACTCGAACGCTAAACGACCCACCACACTCAAGTTAAAACATCGGATACATCAGCACAAAATATTGAGCAACTATTGGTTAATGACGGCAAACAAGCCAGTTATGACTACTCAGTCTCTGATTCCCTTGTCGGCAACATTACTTCATATGTTAGCATGTTAGGCATCATTAGGCTCCATTGGTTACACCACAAAATGATTCATAATAACACACTGCTCAAAGCTTTCTAACTGTCTGATTGGTCAAACACGAGGTTTCACAGGTTCCATACTACGACTGCTGTTACTATATCCAATATCTAGCATTCAACTATCATTCAGGTAAGCCTTTCATCGTCTCCAGCTGTGTTGAATGCTAGTGGTAACGCTGGTGCAGTCTCGATCATTAGTTCAGTCTTTATCTTGTTCAAAACACAGTGTTACTTGGACACAACTAAGACCACCGATTAGACAGCCCTTTTTTGAAAACCCATTCCTCCTATCATGACCTACACGTGTGTGGTGAAAAG
The DNA here is from genome assembly GCA_017591395.1 of Schistocephalus solidus. Taxonomy (NCBI): domain Eukaryota; kingdom Metazoa; phylum Platyhelminthes; class Cestoda; order Diphyllobothriidea; family Diphyllobothriidae; genus Schistocephalus; species Schistocephalus solidus. Next base: position 124,592 of record WEDG01001085.1, read on the forward strand.
AGCTCGTAGCTCCAGCCGGGAATATTAAGGAAAGATACCAGGAGCCCAGGGAAGGCTGGTTAAAAAAAACGATGAGACGTTCGCAAGGACAGCATCAGAAGCAGCAGCAGCACAGTCAGTAGCAGCATCCTTTTGAGGCGGAGTACTACTCACACGGAGACCGTCTTCTTTAGAACCGCAGCGAGTTCTCACGCATCAGCCGGAATATCCACCTTACTCATGTCAAGAGGTAGCAACCAAGTAGCCGCCGGACGATACGAGGTGCGCCCATCACCGTCTGCTCCCTTGAGTGAACCACTTACCGAGGTTTGGAGGGGGGGTCTTCAAATCATGACCCCTCCAGTGCACCTCAGCAACAGGATGGTGGGGGGGGGGGGCATAACCACCTCCGGGGGGGGGGGGGGAAAGGAAGCAACAGGTAAAGTTGGCCATAGGCGTCCAAAACGAAAATCACCGAGTCATATGAGAGGGCAGATGGCTGTGCAGACCAATTTAACGCTTCCATGCTTGCTACGTCCCCTCCCACTTAGCTCATAAGTGGTGGTCGGAATAGTATGTCGGATTCCGCAATTATTATTGCCTCTTAACGAGCTGAGTCCGGCAACCGCTTATGCAGATCACGAGAATAGGCCGAATAGAGGTTGAACCCAAAGAGCCGGAGTGGAAGAAAGGGGACAGCCATGACGAGGAATGAGGGAGGACTAGAGGAGCTAAAGGGTAAAATTAATCACTAATTCGCGGATCACTGTGAAAACTGGAACACAGTAGACGGTAGTGCAGCCAAAATGTATACCGGAGGCAGCCGCCGCATAGTTCTCACGTCACTTGACCCGTGGTCCAAAATCGATAAATATTCCGAATGATCTCCCGCCGGTCTATCAATCGAGACGACGACGGAAGGAGTGATCAGGCGTAAAAACAGCCACTATCGGAACAGATCAAGGAAAATTTTTATAGCTTCTGTGTTCGATTGCAAAGCAAAAATTTCAGGAAAATATTTCGGATCCTGAGGCTATAGGAACAGCTAAAACTCATTCGCAATGTTCTAGCTGGTCGTTCGACACTGGCTAGATCTGCCCAAGAGGCACACAAAGTACCAAGATTTTAAGCGAAAATTTTCGAGATTAATTAACTTGAGCAAACAAAAATCTCCCTTTTTTATTTACGTGAATGAAGTTACCCTCATTTAAATGCCGTTGTTTTCGATTCCTGAATTGTACATTCCAACTCGTTCGGCCACGCGAGGCATATATTACTTGCGCTGCATTTTGTTAGTGCTGTTTTCAATCGAAATTATTAAAATGCATAACGTAGAACGTATTCACGAATGGATGTGAAGGTTCGAGTCCCAGGTGTTTGCGTGCTCAAAGGAGAAGTCTGAGCGAGCACCGGAAAAATTTGGTTGTTATTCTGAACTTTCAAACTCGTGCAGGAGACCATCGTCAGATATAGCATCAGAAAAAAGCCAGTGCCTACGCATTCGGCTTCGCAGGACCTAAACTGAAACAACATCAAGGATAGGAAAGGCTCTGCCATCTATGAAGGACGCCTCAGAAGCGACTGAGCGCATTGTTGCCGGACTAGGTGTTGCATTTGCACACCGACCGAAAGCCATCACACACAACAGGGTGATGAAAATAAAAAACCGGCTAGACCCCAAAGAGCAATCTGAGGTAGTATATTTAATCCCATGCCTAAACTGGTCGGAAGGAAAGCATATTTGGATTGCGCACACATGAACATAAGCTAGCTGTACGACGGATGAATCATTATCGCAAGTCGCTGCCAACACAAACGAAACGGGCCATGAGTTCAAGTTCGCAGCTGTCAAGATAACCGCCCACGCCCTAAACAAGACGAACCGAGAAGTGATTGCAACCTGCTCCACGAATCGGAACTCAATCAATCGATGTATAAATTTGGCGTCGGCATTCAGAGCACTGCGCAGTCAAATCCAGACTTGCATCATTGTTCATTGATGGCTTTTTACCCCTTTAATTGTCGTCTTTTTCGTTGTTGCTGCTATCTCTGCCGATGAACTACTGCAGGAGTTCGAAAACTCAGAATAAAAACAAACTCTTCTGGTGCTCGACGTAGAATTTATTAATTGAAAGAGAAACAATCCACAACTTCCTCAATTAGGTAAAAAACTCATTTATTAGATCAAGCTCTTGCTAGAGAGGGGACATTTTGTTATGAATTTTCAACTGCTGTTTGATTGAGAAAGGGTATTAATGACTTGTAATGCCATCAAGCGGATTAAATTTACCATATATTTCTACTCAGGTTTGCAAAGTAGGTGGGTTTGAAATACGTTTTCTTTTACTTCTTTTAGGCCTTTTGGAGCGGCGTTGCTCTCAATATTCGCTAGGTTATTACTAGTCGTGGTGTGGCTGTGTACGTTGCAGCCATAGTTCTTTATTGCCTAAAAGTCACTGTTATTTTTGGGGTTATGGTTTGTTTAGCGGGTTAAGGTTCGTCTTAGGGTCGTATTTAGTTTTAAGGATTCGCGTGAGAGCTGGTTTTAAGTTTATGGTTATTTTTAGGGTAAGCGTTACATTTTGTCGTAGGTTTAGCGTCAGTTTAAAGGTAAGGTTAATGTTGTCGTTATGGATAGGATTATGGCATTAGTTTTAAAGTTAGTTTTACAGTTAGTTTAAGTGTTAGGGTTAGTTTTAAGGAATTTTCATAACGTTGCAACATTTTATATTCAGTAATGATGAAATTAAACATGGTGAATGTTTTGTTACTTATTTAACCAAAGTAGGGCTACAATACTAACAGTTTTCACTGTCACTTTGACTGAATATTCATAAGCCTTCCTTCGGAGGTATTCCATTACCTGGGCTAGCATGAAGCATCAACCCTATGATAGGCCATGAAAATCACACTATGAGCGCGCTCAAAGTTTCACTTATTTAAGAAAACACAATTATCCGAGAAACGTAGTAGGCGTTTTAGGCAGGATTGTAGAATTCCTTGGTCGCAGTTTTGAAAAACTCGGCCGTCTCCCTAGGGGGTTAGGAACCAAGAAAGCAAAAGCAAATCGTACGCACAGCCAACTCTCCAACAGAATGAGCTATGAGGTCCAAACTAGCGGCTGCAGGTTTAACCACACTCTGACCAACTTACTAGATACTAGTTATGTAATTGTTGTTACTGGTCTTTTTTCTTATTCATTATTTCTCATCTTGTTTTTACTATAATCGTTGGTAGTATTTAGAGTTTTTTTTATAGTAAATGGTCATAATTGGTGATAGGGAGATATATTTAATTTTTTAACTTCGACTTACGAAACTGTTATATTGTGTGTTTCGACTTATTGGACATTTTCTGGAATGTTCACTATGAAATAAAAGGCTAGTCTTGGAATAAGTTAGCTGCATCATAAAAACCACCTTGTAAAAGATGGCAAAGTATCATTGGAATGAGCATCGTTATAGCCAAATGGTCAATATATCCCGATAAGAATTTTTAATGTTAGAACACATTACATAGCATTACCTAGGAAAAATGGTTGATTTATTATTCAGAAAATAGCACCGTCTAGGAGCTCAATAATTAAAGGAAAAAGGTTTTGATTTCAACAAATAAAAAATAATTTTAATGCTGAAATAGACATACACATCCAGTATTGCAAAAAATTGTCAAACGACGTTCAAAACATTGTCTTAAGAAAGCTCGTGGAAAAAAAGCCATAGAAAAAGGTATTCTGGAAATCATCAAATTCATAATGGACGGGGATGTTTTTTAAAAATCATTTGAAGTAATACTACTTAAGCTACGTATTAGCAGTGTACTTTGGCAGATTTTAAGAATTCCAAATTGTGAAAATCTTGACGGCCTCGGCGGGATTGGAACCCAGGCAAGCAAGGGGAAAGCTTTAGTACAGCCAACGCTGTAGCCAACTTAGCTACGAGGCCTCACCAGGAGCCTTGATTTAATCACGCTTGGGTCAAGTTACCCGCAAGGCTACTGCAACGTATTACATCCACCAATTCGATACAGTAAGATGACGTCACAAGGGGGATTTCCTCAGCAATCAACATAATATTCACCAGATTACTACAACGCACAATTAATTTTTAGAGGATTTTGGTAGATTTTAGTAATTCCTTTGACACACTTATGAAAAACTCGGCGGCCTTGTTGGGATGGGAACCCACGCCAGAAAGGGGAAGGCTTTAGTACAGCCAAGGCTCTATCCAACTGAGCTACGATGCCCCACCGGGACTCCTGAGTTTAATCAAACTTGGGCCAAGTTATCCGCCCAGGCTACTGCAACGCATGGAATCCATTAATTAAGATACACTAAGCTGACGGCCATTAAGGATTTCTTAAGCAATAAACCTAGAATCCACCAGATGACTTACCAGGCACAATTAAATAGTAGAGGAGTTTGGCAGATGTGAGTAATTCCTTTGACCCATTTGTGTACAACTCGGTAGGATTCGAACCCACGCCAGAAAGGGGAAGGCCTTAGTACAGCCAAGGCTCTAGCCAACTGAGATACGAGGGCCTATCGGGAGCCATGAGTTTAATCACGCATGTGTCAAGTTACCGGCCCAGCCTACTGCAACGTCCGGAATCCACCAATTCTGGTACAGGAAGCTGACTGGGAAGCAGGATTTCATAAGCAATCAATCAATCAATCAATCAATCAATCAAGTAAGCTGACTGCCCATGCAGGATTTTGCTAAGGCATCAATCTAGAACGCACCAGATGATTGCAAGACACAATTAATTAGTAGAAAACTTGGCATAATTGAGTATTTCCTTAGACCCACTTGTGATAAACTCGGTGGGATCCGAACTCAAGCCAGTAAGAGGAAGGCTTTAGTAAAACCAACGATCTAGCCAACCGAGCTACCAGGCCCCACCGGGAGCCGTGAGTTTAATCACACTTGGGTCAAGTTACCCGCCCAGCCTACTGCAACGTATGGAATCCACCAATTCTGATGTAGCAAGTTGACGGCCCAAACAGGATTTCCTACGCAATCAACATAGAATCCACCAGAGGACTACCAGGCACAATTAATTAGTAGACGATTTTGGTAGATTTAAATAATTCCTTTGACACATTATTGAAAAACTCACCAGCCACGGTGGGATTCGAAAACCACCCACGCAAGGGGATGGCTTTATAACAGCCGACGCTCTAGGCAACTGAACTATGAGGCCCTGCCGTGAGCCGTGAGTTTAATCACACATGTTGCAAGTTTATCGTTTAGCGTACTGCAACTTAGGGAAGCCACCTATTCTAATACAGTTATCGGACGGCCCAAGCAGGAAAGCCTAAGCAACCAACATACAATCCACCAGGCACAATTAAGTAGCAGAGGATTTTGGCAGATTTTAATAATTCCTTTGGCCCTCTTGTGAAAACCTAGGCAGCAACGGTGGGATTTGAACCCAGGCCTTCATGGGGAAGGCTTGAGTACAGCCATCGCTCTAACCAACTATAATTCAAGTCCCCACCGGGAGCTGTGTGCTAAATCACAATTCAGTCATTTTACCCGACCAGCCAACTGCAACGTATGGAAGTTACAAATTCTGATACAGTAAGCTGACTGCCCAAGCAGGATTTCGTAAGCCATCAACATATAATCCACCAGATGTCTACCAGGCAAAATTAATAAGTCGATGATTTTTGGCAGATTTGAATAATTCATTTGAACCGCTTGTGAAAAATCAGCGTCCATGCTGGGATGCGAGCCAAAGTCAGAAAAGGGAAGGTTTAAGTACAGCCAAGGTTTTAACCAACTGAGTAACCAGACACTACCCACTCATCCTACTGCAATGTATGAAATCAACCAATTCTGATACAGAAAGCTGACTGCTCAAACATGAGTTCGTAAGCAATACACCAGATGTCTACCAGGCAAAATTAATAAGTAGATGATTTTGGCAGATTTGAGAAACTAGTTTGATTCAATTCTGAAAAACTCGGAGGCCTCGGTGGGATTAAACCCAAGCCAACAATGGGTTAGCTTAAGTACAGCCAACGCTCTAACAAACTGACCTACAAGGCCCTACCAGGAAAAGTGATTTAAAATTCACTACCCATACTCCTGCAACCCATGGAATCCAGGAATTTTGATTCAGGAAGTTGACTGGCTAAGCAGGTTTTCCTAAGCAATCAATCTAGAATCCACCTGGCGGCTATCAGGCAAAATTAATAAGAAGATGATTTTGGCAGATTTGAGTAAAACTTTTGAAACCATTTTGAAAAACTCCGTGGCCTCGGTGGGAACCAAGCCACGCCAGCAAGGGGAAGGCTTAAGTACAGCTAACGCTCTAGCCAACTGAGCAACGAGGCCCAAGCGGGAGCCATGAGTTAGATCAAAATTGGGTCAAGTTCACTGCCCATCCTACTGCAACGTAGGGAATCGACCAATTCTGATTCAGGAAGCTGACTGGCCAAACAGGATTTCCTAAGCAATCAATGTAGTATCCAACATGTGACTGACAAGGCACATTTAATTAGAAGATAATTTTGGCAGATTTGAGGAATTCATTTGATGCAATTCTGAAAAACTTGGTGGCCTTGGTAGGAATCGAACCCAAGCCATCAAGGGGATGGCTTAAGTATAGCCAGCACTATAGTCAACTGTGTTTCAACGCCCCACCGTTAGCCGTGAGTTTAATCACACTTGGGTCAAGTTAACTGCCTATCCTACAGCAACGTAGGGAATCCACCAAATCTGATTCAGGAAGCTGTATAGCCAAGCAGGATTTCCTGAGCAATCAATAAAGAATACATCAGATGACTACCAAACACAATTAATTAGTAGAGGATTTTAGCAGATTTGAGTAAAATATTTGAAACACTTCTGAAACACTCCGCGGCCTTGGTGGGATTCGTAACCACGCCAGCATTGGCAAGGCTTAACTACAGGCAACGCTCTAGCCAACTGAGCAACGAGGTCCCACCGGGAGCCGTGAGTTAAAACAAAATTGGGTCAAGTTCACTGCCTATCCTACTGCATCGTAAGGAATCCACCAATGCTGGTACAGGAAGCCGACTGGGAAGCAGAATTTCCTAAGCAATCAATAAAGAATACATCATATGACTACCAGGCACAATTAATTAGAAGACGATTTTGGCAGATTTGAGTAAAATATTTGAAACACTTCTGAAAAATGCCATGGCCTCGGTGGGATTGGAACCCAAGCCAGCAAGGGGATGGTTTTAGTTCAGCCAGCCCTATAGTCAACTATGTTTCAAAACCCCACCGGGAGATGTGAGTTTAATCACAATTCGGTAAAGATCACAGCCAATCCTACTGCAGCGTATAGAATTTACCCATTCTGATTCAGGAATCTGACTGGCCATGCAGGATTACCTAAGCAATCAATCTAGAATCAACCAGATGTCTAGGAGGTAAAATTAATAAGTAGATGATTTTGGCAGATTTGAGTAATTCATTGATTCAATTCTGAACAACTCTGCGACCTCGGTGGGATTCAAACCCAAGCCAGCAAGGGAATGGCTTAAGTATAGCCAGCACTATAGTCAACTGTGTTTCAAGGCTCCAACGTTAACCGTGAGTTTAATCACACTTGGATCAAGTTCACTGCCCATCCTACTGCAACGTATGGAATCCACCAAATCTGTTACAGGAAGCTGAATGGCCAAGCAGAATTTCCTAAGCAATCAATGCAGTATCCAACATGTGACTAACCAGGCACATTTAATTAGTAGATGATTTTGGCAGATTTTAGTAATTCATTCGATTCAATTCTGAAAAACTCGGCAGCACCGTTGGGTATCAAACCCACGCCAGCAAGAGGATGGCTTTAGTACAGCTAGCAGTATAGTTTCAACGCCCCACCGTTAGCGGTGAGTTTAAGCACACTTGGGTCAACTTACCTGCCAATCCTACTGCAACGTATGGAATCCACCGATTCTGATTCAGGAAGCTGCATGGCCAAGGTGGATTTCCTAAGCAATCAATCTAGAACCCACCAGATGACTACCAGGCACTATTAATTAGTATATGATTTTGACAGATCGGAGTAATTCATTTGATTCAATTCTGAAAAACTCCGCGGCCTCGGTGGGATTTGAACCCACGCCTGCGATGTGGTGGCTTTATTACAACCAACGCTCTAGCCAACTAAGCTACGAAATACCACTGGGAGCCGTGAATTTGATCATATTTGGGTAAAGTTAATCACTCAGCCTACTAGAACGTATAGGATCCACCGATTCTGATACAGTAAGCTGCCGGCGCATGCAGGATTTCCTAAGCAACCAATCTAGAATCCACCAGATGACTACCCGGCACAATTAATTAGAAGAGGATTTTGGCAGATTTGATTAACTACTTTGACCCACTTGTGAAAAAGTTTGCGGCCTCGGTAAGATTCGAAACCACGCCAGCATGGGGATTTCTATAGTACAGCCAACGCGCTAGCTAAATGAGCTACGAAACACCACCGGGAGCCGTGAGTTTTTATCACTTGGGCAAAGTTACCCGACCAGCCTACTGCAATCCACCATTTCTGATATGGGAAGCTGACGGCCCAAGCAGTATTTCTTAAGCAATCAATCTAGAATCAACCAGGTGACTCCCAGGCACAGTTAATTAGTAGTGGATTTGGCAGATTTGAGTAATTTTTTGGCACACTTATGTAAAACTTGTTGGCGTCGGTAGGATGGGAACCCACGCCACCAAGGGGAAGGCTTTAGTTTAGCCAACGCTCTAGCCAACTGGTCTGCGATGCCTCACTGGGAGCCTTTATTTTAATCACGCTTGGGCCAATTACCCGCAAGGCTACTGCAACGTATTGAAGCCATCAATTCGATACATTAACCTGACGTCACATGGAGGATTTTCTCGGTAATTAACATAGTATGCACCAGATTACTACAACGCACAATTAATTTGTAGAGGATTTTGGAAGATTTGAATAATTTCCTTTGACCTACTTGTGAAAAACTTCGCGGCTTCCGTGAGATTTGATCCCACGCCAGCAAGGGGAATGGTTTAGTGCAGTCAGCACTCTAGCCAACTGAGCAACGAGGCCCCACCGGGAGCCGTGAGTTCAATCATACCCTTTGGGTCAACTTTCCTGCCCAGCCTACTGCAACGTATTGAATCCACCAATTCTGATACAGTTAGCTAACTGCCCAAGCAGTATTTCATATGCAATCAATCTATAATCCCTAGATGACTACCAGGCACAATAAATTAGTAGAGGATTCTGGCATATTTGAATAATTCCTTTAACTCACTTGTGACAAACTGGGCGGCCTCGGTGGGATTCGATCCCGCGCCAGCAAGGGGAAGGCTTTATTACAGCCACCACTCTAACCAGCTGAGATACTAATCCCTTCGCATGTTAAAAAAGCGAACAGAAAGAAGGAATCTGAATTTCTTTTACCTTGTACAGTTCTTGAAATGAAAAATACTTTAAGAAACGACGCTAGAGCAGATGATGATGTGATCATACGAACCGGTGTAACACTTGCACAATACAAACGCGTCCACTGCGTCCCAGTGCGGCTTCCATTAACGTTTTTTGAAAGGCATCTTGCTACTGTGGATGGAGCACAGTGATCTTGTTCCAAAAAATGTACCTTACAAGGCCATTTGAGCGGGAATATTCGATGTAACTGCTGCCGGAAAGGTTTACTCACTAATTCTGATTATCTAGACTTCAGGCACCGACACTGTAGCCAGTTGGTCCAAATGTACATATAGGCTATCCCCATTCACATCACTAGGGAAAAATTGAAATAATTACTCACATACTACTCCCGCTAGCCCTAGTTGACGCAAGGTAGACCTTATCAGATCCAAGGCTTTAACCCTATTTTGCGCCAACAAGTGACTACAGCTTTGACCGAACTTGCAATTGAAGCCGTTTAAAGACCCACAGCAGGACAAGTCAGCCTGCCTTCGGTCATCCGGAATTTTGGATCCAACAAAGGCATCCAAACAGAACTTGGGTAACAAACGCTTAGCTGGGCACCTCATAGGCTGGGCCTGGGAAAAGGAACCGTCCGTACTACGAGGAAATTTGAGCTAACTTCCTGGAAAATAAGGGTTAGGCTGAAGATTAGAGGAACGGTTGCGATCTGCCTGACGATGAGGCTAAGGGTACGATTAGGGCTACTTTTACGGTTTGGGGGAGTGGTAGGGTCAGGACCAGGGTGGGGGGGGGAATATTTGCGCTTACGGAAATTTGCCAGGGGAGCTTGCCTACCCCCTATGGGTGCATATAAGTAATTCCGAGCGTTGAATAAGTGCAAAAGCCATTTTCAGATTGCCGTCTGGGAGAAAAAGGTGTGCACATTTTATAAAAAGAATCCCTAATGGACAGCTTTGTAATAATCCTTAATGTAAACACTAGCCAAAACCCAAGACAGGCGGCTCATCAATTTTCCGTTGCCACGTGGCATGTCCTCAAGAAATGCGGCATAGTGGGTCTCCTAGCGTTTACCAAAGAAGTTCTGGCAGAAGTACCATTGCAAGGGACACTGGTAACTGGTAACAGTTCGAAGAACGCTAACAGAGGTCCTAGTAACGTGTATTGTCAGGTCCATTTCTGTTTTATTTTATGAAAGAAATTATAACATTTTTCAAAAATACCGCAAAGGCCTATGCAGTAACAAGAAGAAGAAGAAGACGGTCAGAACAAAATAGCCCAATGTTTTTAAGCAAGAAGTTTAACATTAATGTCCCCATCCAAACAACAGCTTTATTGTACTTTCGAATTTGTATTGGAGAAGTCAACTACCAATATGCACCTAAATATATAAGAGAAAATTCAGTCGGCAGAAAAACATATACTGTTAATTCGTATCCGAACGGAGCAAACTCATTTACTTCTACAATAAAAAATCCAGATCTCTACCATAGTCACTGAACCCCAGTAGATCTACAAGGTAAAAATCTCTGCTGGGAAGTTCTGTTTATCCTGTTTTTTTGAAAGTGAGAGATATTCGTTATCAAAGGAGAGCTGTTATTTTTCTGCGTATAAATTGATCTAGAAGCTTGAAGTTCTGGCTCATTCGTAAAGCTTTTAGCAAGGACATCGGGACTTTCCGGTATCACAATATACTTCATGCGTAACAATGACAATAGAAGACCCCCACTGTAGCATTTGTAGAATTTCCTGTTGAAATAAAGACGCAAGAAGCCTTCATATCTGAATATTCTGAGACAGCAGGTATTTGTCAAATGAACCGACTCCAAATTCTCCTGCAAATGGCTTCATTTTGTGTGCCGTTATTTACTTCTAGTACATGTCATCCCGAATTTGCTCATTTTGATATTTAGACTTAGTATGTACACGGTGACTTGGATACGTCATTTTGAAAAGTAAGACACACTCGAGGCGTGGCCTTTTTTAAACAATTGACAAACCTTCCCAAAAGTAGTCTCCTCTTTTGTAAGCACGAGTTCACTTGTGTAACATCCCTACAGCAGATCTGCGCATTTTTCCCTACAATATATTTGAAGAGCTTACATCTATCACTACGTGCTTTGAAAGCTGCAAACTAGGGAGGGGCAATGGTTCATTCCGAAAATGATCTACAAGATCCTATCACGTACGGTAAAACTTTAACCGCTCTTATCAAAGTCTGGTATAGGAGTGGGGACTTGGTCGTTTGCAAAACACACAGACAGACTGTCTAGCCCTGTCGGTCATGACACCCGCGCTCAGCATGTTTCTAAAGTTGTCTGGACAGGCTGGGTGAGAGAGGCGAGGGTATGTCTGCCTTGCTAGTTACTAGTTCGAGGGCAGGTAGCCACACACTCTGCCGGGCACCTGGATGGTCTACTTATTATGGGATCAAAATCCTGTTTGTAAGCAAGAATTCTTAGTAAGTAACGCTACTTTTTCTGCTGAGTTGCATATGATATTACCGAAATGCGTAGGACCTTCAGATAGAGCAAAGAAAACTCAGTAGTAGAAGAAGAGGTCAAAATGCCGTTTGCTGTACGTGTAGGGGGAGCTTTACCACAGAATGACCGAATGCATCTTCTCACTGCATGCATACTCTTAGGATAACTGACCATAAAAACATAGTTTAGGGAAATCTTTCTGTTCTTAAAGCCTTGCTTGACCTTCAGGTATATACTTATGGGGGTTTGACATATTTGAATAATTCATTTGGCCCAATTTTGAAATGAATTAAAATGCGAACTTGTAACGATAAGCTCCCTCGCCGGAACGAAGACAAGTCACGCATTGCTTGAAGCCGAAGCTCCGGATGAGAACTCGTTCAATCGATGTATCGATCTGGGGCCGGAATACAGAGCCCTGCGCGGTCACCTCCAGACTGATGCTACTGATGTTTGATTAGCTCCTACAACCAATAAATGTTACTTTTTGTGGTGCTGCTGATAATGGATGTCTGCACGAGTTCGATAGCTCATAATAAAAAAGAAATTGCTTCGGTGCTCGACCAATCCTCTTTTTCATTAAATTTATCTATAGAACGATCATGTGGGCAGAATCTCGAGACCCGGCTGAAGGATGAATGCCTGAATTGAAGCGCTATTTTGACCGCTTGGTGTATAGTCCATTTTGACCTAGAAATGAACGAGATGAGGATCTGCATTAAAACCAACTTTACATCCTTGTTCTCATAAATACTCCGGTAAAATTTTTAAAATACATTTTTATATTAAACGCTAGCATGCAGAAGAGCGGTCTGGAAACAGATTAACAGAATTTATCGCATGTAGGCGGCAAAAGTCGTAGTTTAGGGCGATGCATCCCGATTATTCCATCTGCGCCTAACTTCGAACGTTGCCCCGCACCTGTGCGCCAGATGAAGACAAATTGCTAAATTGAATTCCTCTTTTTGCGGAATGACGGCGACTACTTTTCTGTTTGACCACAAAGCAGTTTTTGCGTTTTCTGGGCTTTAGAGAGGCGCCTGGTGGCTATGGAGATCTTTTTCGAAAACAAATAAAAGCGGTAGGAGACTGTAGTGTTTTCCCAAAAAAAGAAATGCGCTGGAGTGGACGATGTAGATGAAGGGGTTGCGCAAACTACTTTTCCCAAAAGAACCACTTACCATAAAAACAACTCGACTGAGGACCAAATATTCACGAAGCATATTTGTTAAGGCGAGGGGAGTTAGATAGTTGGAAAAGGATATTCAAGGAGAAAATCTAGCTGAAGGAATTCACAAGTTTAAGCGTAACAAATGAACTGTTCAAACGCTTTTTACTACTTAGTTCTCAAGGGGACAGTAAAATAACAACCCTCTGCTTTAAATCCTACTGCATTATGCTCTAGGAGGAATTACTCATGAAAATTCCATGATGGCTAATCGTTGAACAAGTAATCTATATGTACTTCCAAGGCATTCACCTCATTTATTCAAGAAGTTCGGAAGTTCATCCAGGCAGCAGGCGATGTTCAGTAGATGGCATGAATCATGCACAATTAACCAAATATAAGAAATATAACAGATGTTGCTAAAAAGATAACTTCAGTTGTGATGTTATATTGAGAACCATATGACACAATCCTATGACATATATTGGACACCGCAGGATGCACATGTTTCTCTCCTCGTGCAAAATCACACTTGCTAAAATCACTAATTAGGTAGTATGCATTTATTCCATTTATTTTGGATGCTCTTATAAATCCAAAAATATTATTTTAAAAAGCATGAAAAATATTGTTTCTTGTATTTGTTATGCAACCGATTACTTCTTACCTAGATTTTCTGCTCGAAGAATGGTGTCGTCCAGCTGCAAAAGAACTGGCAAGTTCCGACATATTTTGAACTCTTTCTGATTTTGCACTTGCCTTTAGGTTTTTCAAACGGTGATCCATGCAATTTTCACCTAAAAATCCATGCATTCTGTATGCCACCACGAATGAACAATCTAGTACTTATAGAATTTTGTAATGGTTCTGGATTAAACGTGTTTTTGGTAACTCATCATCGGGCCGGTACAATTAAATGGATAATGAACATATGAAGAATTGACAGGGTTTATAAGTGTCCTATGGCTAATAATAATCGTTCCTACGCAGGCCGCACGGCAAGGTTGACGGGTTGAGGTAACTGCGACTGGGGTAAGGGCTAGGTAGGGTAGGATGTGAGCAATGTTCGGGGGTAGAGTGCAGGAAATGAATATCACTGTCCAGTACGCGGGCTGAACGACTGTCAGCACGGGGCAGGGATAGCGTACTCACACCACCTGAAGTGGTTGTCAGCCACGGAGGAGAGAGAGAGAGAGCGCCTTTACGAGCGTATTCTGACGGCACAGTATTGGGTTTGTTAGCCGTATAGCCACTGCCTCGGCTGTTGCTAGCACCCATTGGCGTAGACCTTTAGAGAAGTTGGCCGGTGTCCGGTAGACAACCTGAAAGGCTTCCTTGGGATCAACGCGGTGATTGGCATAAACTAAATGGGCGAAAATATAATGATCTAGTTTCACCTTTACCTAACCAGACAGGGATGTGTTAACGTACCCTCTTTTCCAAGCGCTTCGTTTTACAGCCAATTTCCCGCTCCAGAGAAACAAGTGAATGCGTAAATACACACCCAGGTGGCCTTTAACGGGAGTCGGTCTTTACCTAACACACGTAGGAGGGGGGGAGTTCGTAAAGACTACCGGTAGTTTCGCCGCGGGGAACGCGCTCATGGTGACTGTCTTCAGACGTCGTCTTACTAGCTCGCTTGTTGCATTTCCTAGGAAAGGAAGCCGTATGAACACATCCTTCTCTTCTGCAGTTAAGATGGTAGTCTGTGTGGTTCTGGATTAAGCTGTATGCTTTATAAGGGGCATTAATAAATGGTCAGATGCAATGCTATTCACGGCCTTAAGAAATCCCATAATTACAAAAACTCTTCAACTAGGTATACCACTCCTTCCAAGAAAACGTTTGGGTAAAAAAAGAAATATAAGAAAGGATATTTCGCGTATACTTTCCATAAAATATTTTTTTGGTTTTAAAAGACAAGTAAAAATTGAGGGAGGGATTTTATGCTATTTAAACGGTCATGCTTTAGTGAGTGCAATTTTATTTGGCGGCCGCATATACGTACATTCAAAAGCAAAAATCATCATGTGCTTGAAATATCTTGCAATTATACTGCGGAATATTTTATAGTGCAAAATTAATCCTTTCCATCCGCTTGATATTTCAGGGTTGCGCTCCAGATGAGCCATCTGTTGTAGAGCATGAAATACGCGAAAATTTTCGAAAAATCTTCAGCTCATAGGACACCAACTCAAATGTACAAATTGAAGCAATGATTAAAAAATGACAACCATCGGTTAGATGGAAATATAAAAGAGTGCTGGGACTACTATAACATTTATGAGTAGATAAAATTTTAAATAGAAGCGTAGATGTTGAATACGCATCATTTCGTGTCAAAGGGGCAAACCGAACGGGCGAAGGGTGCACAGTGAATACGCATGACAGCAACTTAAAAAAATAAAACAGTATAAACAGAGCAACGTTTAAAAAATCAATCAGATAAACACCCGATAAATATCTCGCAAGAATTAGTTGAAACGCAGTTGGGTAACTAGTCAACCGTTGGGTATTTATTGACGTTTTCGGTTTGTTGTTGTTCTTTTCGTTCAAAATGCAACTGAACCGGACGAAGTGGAACTTGTTTGTGTTGATAGGTCGGAATTTTAGAGAAACCAACTACGATGGACTGATCAAGGACTGCAATTGAAATGTGCCAACTTCAGTATCAGTAGACTTCTCTTCGGTAAAGTCACTTTGTGCTGTTTGCTGAAAATGATAGTAGTAAAATCCTGGTGGCTTTTTTCTTGCATTCACTTGCCAAGGGTTGCTTTGATAAACCGCTCTCGTATGTAGTAGTTTTATCTAATAATCACGCGCAGTTAAGCAACTGAGATCTACCGTATTTCTTAACATAGACAAGAGCCTTAATATGAAAAAGAATTGCTTTCCATCCATAACTGCTTACCATTACGCTAATTAAATGACTAACAAGAGTAATCTGCATAAAAAACACATTTTGTAGAGCATTTGAAGGCAGTAAGTTAAAAGTCCAATGCAAATATTCAGAAATGTGCAAAAGTATGCCTGAAAAATTTCGTTTTCATTTCAGGATATGGATTAGGAATTTGCTTTATCATTAGGCTAAACGGAACGTCAGCATGGAACCATTGAGCACCTCAATTCGATATAACACCCCATTTTTTGCATTCGAAACGTTAGTACATGGTGAAACATGTTATGTATGCCCGAAATTACTAGACACGCTCGTAGTCAAAATAAGAGAGTTTATGTCGCATAACAATCAGCCTCAGATGTCTCCTCCCGAAAATCGAAGCAAAATCCCTCAGGCTTCGAAGATTGCTCATAAGTGCGAGAACGAAACATCCACCTAGTAATACTCACATATGTTAAAACGGGTACAGATTTATTGTTTCAAGGTTGAGGCCCTGGAAAGTCAGGAGACAGAGTTAAAGCACTATACCGAACAAAATAATGACACAAATGTCAGAGCCCTCATCGTTTATAACGAATGGACTTTACTGTCCTCCACTGAGAGTTGAACGCGTAGTTACGTCGAGAATAACACGACCCTCACATGGCAAGGGAGGAGAGAAAAATACGATCAGCTAGTAGTGACAGTTGATATAGACTATGTGCAACGAACTGCAACAACCAAACCATGATATAGGGTTTCTGGATCATGACGACAGTATTTTGTAGTGAGGTAGACTTGCCCCACGTTTGTCTCGCTCTATCCCTCCGTACTCCGATGACTAGGTGAAGTCAAGGTCACCGGAGATGAATGTCATTTTGCCCCATATTTGCGACGTTACACATTTTTATGACATTAACATTGTGGTTCTTTTTGAAGCTGCTGGTAGGAACTTAAGTCAGTAGGTTTCCAAGTAGGGCAAAATAGTAGCATTCGGGAATGCGTGATTTCGTTTCTCTTACGGCGTGAGCTGTATACCTACGCGAACAGTTTACGTATGGAATAGACTATATCGTATGGTTAACACAACGATATACAGGGATGATGATCTAAATAACATAATACATACGATATATTATAATACATAATATTAATCATTTGAAAGTCAGGCCCATAAAAATAAGTTGATTTACTAGACAAAATTGAGCCTGGAACGGTAGTATAAAATGGAGAGCTTTTTGAAGATTCCTGTCCAAAAACTGCTTCCTTCTTTGAACAAGAAGTGGTTATTTTCAGTAAATTGCAAAATCGAAGTTAATATTTACTGTCATAAGGGTAAAAGAGAAAACCCGAATGGATTTGAACTTCAAGTGCTACTTCCAGAAGAAAATTAAGCATGTGTTGAACAGTCATTCTTCGGTTTTCGTTCATATCGAGTAACAAAAGAATTAAGAGCCCAGCACCAAAATTTACGTTACACAGAACTAAATAAATATTTAAACAAAGTAAATACTAAGGATAATTGGTCTTTCCTGCTGGGAACTAGGCCTCGAAGTAACCTCTCTTTAACGAAACAAAGCGAAGTGCTCAACCATAAAGATTTCCACATTAAAATGCGATTGGAGGAAAACAAAATCAGCAGAAAATTCTTGAGTCTAACGAACCCTTTGAAAATTATTGCTAACAGTATCACAAGTATTAAACTAGACGTTCTTTACTACGAAAC
The DNA here is from genome assembly GCA_017591395.1 of Schistocephalus solidus. NCBI lineage: Eukaryota > Metazoa > Platyhelminthes > Cestoda > Diphyllobothriidea > Diphyllobothriidae > Schistocephalus > Schistocephalus solidus. The sequence continues at coordinate 142,225 of WEDG01001085.1, forward strand.
TGTTTACAGCTCCACAATTGACGTTGGAAGTAAATGATACTTCGAGGCAGTCCTTGATTTTTGCAGCCGACCTTTTGAAGACCGCAACTGGGAAACCACACGATCCCCTCGAAGGCACCGCTTTGAAACAGAACACGCTGTCTAGTCTGCAGTAAAGGGTTTTAGCATATACGGGAGTTCAAGCACCGTTAATTCTTTAAAAAACGCCAGAGACTGGGCCGAGGCTCATTTTGTTGTGCATAAAGGGGGAAGGGGTGGAAGGATCGAACAGCGAGAGCAACACCCAGTGCAGTAGGGGGTAAAGACCGATAGCTTTCAAAGCAGCCTCACAGCTAAATATCCATATACCTGTACGCCTTGGGATTAGAAATGACCTACTGGATGCCGAACAGTTACCCTACAAAATAAACCCTGTGAAATGACAAATACAACGCTGGGGCATTCATCTTTATCTTTTCGACTTCGCAAGAGACAGTTGTGCTTTTTAACATTTGCATTCCTTACCTTCCGGAGACTGAAGCGGACCAAAGCTTTTGCGAGCGGCTAACTTAGAGTAAACACATTTATCCATGTACTTTTAGGCACTAGCTATGTTGAACTAACTGGATCATGTCGGCAGAAGATACAAACCAACAGCATCGCTCATTACACCCAAAATTACTAGAAAAAATGTGGGCTGGTTTAAAAACGGTGGATAGGGTTATACAGGAAGATTCGTAAATAATTCAGACATTGGGGATTGTAAATTCTGCCTCAAATTATCTTAAATATTGTCATGAGCTTGCCGGTTCTTTTCCATACGTAAGCATTATCTTCGTATTGGCCGGCATTTAGAGGTATTATCTTTTTTCGGCAACATACTCATAGCTAGAAGTGTATGCATATTCTAAAAAAAGTTATAGGGTTGAGGTCCTGGATTTTGAGTAGCCAAACCTTATATAATGCTGGCTGTCGGACAGTGTTTAACGCGAATCGACGCAGTCAGCTCTTTTGGACCTTGGAGCATGTAGCTTCCGTAGCTTCCGTAGCTACAGTAGCTTCCCCATCTCATGAAATGTCAACCAAAATTCGGAAAGTTGGCTTTCGATTCAAACAACTTACTAAAGTAGGGTTGTAATACTAATTAACATGCCGCCGGATCCGAAGATATTTCAGCAACAGAAGGATACAGGCTTTTGAAAGAGCTTCATTCTGACCACGTAAGAGGCATGCCTTTTTCCTCGATTTGTAATGCCCTTATAAATTAAAATATATTTTATAAAATGCCAGTGGAAATATTGATTTTTGTACTGGTTTGGTAGCAACTTACCTCTTCTTTAACAGTTCTACTTAAAGAAAGGGTATATTTCGGTTTAAAAAACTTACCAAATTGCCGAATAACTTCTAACACTACCCGCCATTGCACTTGCATTCAAGGTTTCCAAACAACATGCCGTCTATATTACGTCTAAGGAAAATCACACATTTCTCTGCGTTATGATGAATTGGTTGCAAAGTTCTCCTAAAGTTTTTGCAGTTTTAAATAAATTAATGGAAAGGATCTACTATGAATAAACATTTAACTGTTTTAAAATATCTCATAATTAAAAACTGTTTTGAAACCAAAAGATACCCTTTATTCAAATAGAAAGTTTGAAGAAAACGTACGTTGCTTCCAAACGGATACCAGAAGCAGTATTTGCGTCCACACTTTCTATAAAATATAGCTAAATATATAAGGACATAGAAAATAAATGAGAACAATGCATGCTACTAAAGTAATAATTTTTAACCAGCAGTTAGAAAGAAGCTTTTTCAGAAGCCGGCATAGTAATGTGACTGAAATATCTTGAAATTTGTTTGTACGATAATCAACCTTAAAAAACTACTAAAGTAATTTGTTCGCCTCGAAAACACTTCAGAATTTCGGTTGACAATTTATGAGATAGGGAAGCTAATATATGTAACCCGCAAAGACAGTCAGCGGGGTCAATTAATTCGGATCTTATTGTATATGTTGTATAATCTGCCCGGCCCACCGTAAGCACAGCCTTGTAAAAGCTACCCTCATGCGATCTTTCGCATTCCAGCTATCATTCGATACGGTGGGAGTGCGGCAGGCAATAAACATAAGCGGTGGAGTTAAAGCCTTGATGCTTCATCGTGCGGTTTCAAACCCTCGGTACCCGACCTCGTTTGGTTGCAACGCCTTGACCATCAAAATGGATCAGGCTGAAGATGCACTGATCCAAAAAAGGATAAGGTTGGCTCACAACACGTGCATGTCTTGCCGCGCTGAGTCCGTGCCGTACCATAAATGCTATCGTTCATATGTGTGACACGATTAAGACGCCAAATTTCACACCACATCGACCCTTGCGCCCAAAAACTTCCCCAGTGGGGTTACAAATTCGAACAGTCGATTGGGACATGGTGGAGGGGGGAGGGAGTGAGTACGACATTCGGAAATTCATCCTAATGGCGCATCAGTGTACTCCTCGCTAAAAGAAATGTGGCGCACCTGAATCTACAACGATGCGTTCCTAGTTGTGGTTTTGAAGGCTCCCAGTGTTGGCGATTATGCTCGGGGGCTCCCTCTAAAGGTCGCACGTATGTGATCTCCAAATCGCATTTATTGTATTCGGGTACATCATGTGTGGCACGCGTATATAGGTTGTTTAGCTTTGTGCGCCACTGTATACGAGCTCGTCTCAGGTAGTTCGGAAACTGTCTTGGTATCGGAGCAAGCTCACGAAGATCGAACTGGCCCTTGAAATAGCACTGAATCATGACGGTAACCAAGCCATAAGTTTGTCATTTCACGCTTAGCTTGAAAACAACTAGAAAGTTCTCGCACACTTGAAGTTTGCGGCGATTAACCGATCAGTTCACAGTGAACAAGGACATTACATGCAATCGATAATTTATGACCATTTTTTCTTACGTGTTCCAAAAGAGCTCATCCTCTATTTAACCGTGATGGGTGGAAGCAGGCTGTGTTCCGAATGGAGTCGAATTTGCAATGAAGTATTTTTAAACAATGCATTTGCATGCATATACAGGCCAGTGTAAGTACGGGACTGAAGCCAGTTTATGCAACACCATTTTCAGACATAGTATGCAGCTTTAAAATGTGGCGGACTGTTTTTTTTATCCAGTTATAGACAACTCTATAGTGGAATGTTTTCGGGGAAAGCACATAAACAGGGCAGGCTGGATTTCTAAAGGGCATGTAGAAGCTGGATTTTAGGTACATGATTAGTTGCTTAAGGAAGTGTCTGTTGCAAGTGGCCAAATGCAGTTCCCAGCACTGCTTACCCCCTTTGCTGTGTCCTAAACAAATGCTTGGTCTCCTGATTTCTATAGCAAACGGTGTCTCGCTGACTGCAAAACATGCAGTCGAAGAAACAATAGACAGCACCAACCCATGTCTGCACCTCTTTCCCACACCGTACCTCTGGGGTCCCATGCACGGGTGAGTCAGCTCATTCTAGCAATCGGCAATGTTCGTTCCCTTTTATAAAATCCAAGGGGCAGCTAATCCAAATGGAAGATGGCACTAGTCGCTCGGGAACAGGCCCGCTACAAGGTGGACATCGCCGCACTCAGGGAAACCTGATTCTCCGAAAAAGGCTAACTGGAGGAGGTGGGTACCGGCTACACCTTCGTCTGGAGCTGCCGACCCCAGGTAGAGCGACGCGACACTGGCGTCATCTTCGCCATTCGGACCGACATCGTGGTACGCCTGTCCTCTCTGTCACAGGAAATTACCAAGCACCTGATGAGCCTCCGTCTGCCTCTACGGGAGACAAGTTCGCCGCCATCATCAAAATGTACGTCCCTTCCCCCCAATGAATAGCTTCAACGCGCAAAAATTTTTTACGAGGATATGCTCACCCTCCTGGCGACTTTGCCGAAGGCGAATAAGTGAATTTTCCTTGGCAACTTTAACCCCCACGTCGGGACAAGCCATGCTAAGTGGAGAGGAGGGCTGGGCCCCATTATCTCGGCAGCTTCAATAGCAAGGGCTTGCTCCTCCTGGATATCTGTGCAGAGCACCACGTCATCCTAACCAATCCCCTTTTCTGCCTTCCGATGCGGAAGAAGGCTACCTGGATGCATCCTGGTCGAGGTACTGACACCTGCTGGATTATGTCCTCGTCCGGAGGCGAGACCAGCAGGACTCGCTGGTGATAAAGGTGATTCCAGGCGCCAACGGGTGAACTGAGCATCACCTCATTATTTCCAGCATGAGGCTTCCTCTGCAGCCACGCAGGAGACCTTAAGGTTAGCGACCACCAGGAAAGTTAATATGGTTTTTTTGAATGTGCTTGCTCACCAGATCCAGTTCAAAAAAGCTGGCTCAGCGGATATTCAGCCTTTCACTCATAAATGAGGACGCCTCCTTGGATAACCGACGATGACAAGTGCGGGACAGTCCAATTCACCTCCCTGGAAAGTCCTCAACCGTGCAAATCGTCAGCACCAGGAATGGTTCGATGAGAGTGACGCAGCCATCCGCAATCTGTTCGCTTTAAAGAACCGGCTGTACAAAGCCTACGTTGAATGCCCCTACAGATGCGAACAAGGCAGCCATCTACCGAAGTCACCACCTTGTGTGACAGCGGCTGCGGGAAATGCAGGACACCTGGATGACTCGCAAGGCCAAGGGGATCCAAGGATATGAATAATTCTTATTGGACATCGTCGGATCAACTGCTGCACCCGGACGACACCAACTGATGCCTTCCCGTCCACATTTGCTCCGCGCCTCAGGTCGATAAACCACGCGAATGGTGCTCCTGATCACCCGACCCCATCCTCGCCTAGCGTCTCCGCCTCAGCTTCTACTGCGATGGCTCCTACTCCCACCACCAATACAAAGAACCATAACGCACAGTCACGCATCAGCGCCACCACCGCCAGTGCCAGTGATGTGGACTCGGCCCCAACCTGTCCCCACTGAAACAACACCTTCATCTCACGCATCGGCTTGGTCGGTCAACTGCGAATCCATCACACAGAGAATGGGGAACCAGTGCTTGGGGCCCTGAAATACAGTCGCCACGCGCGATTGCACTGCCCACACACCGCGTGGGCACACTCCGTCACATGCGCATCCATGAAAACGGAATCCACCGCGATGCCGAAACAACTAACATATCTTGCGCACCCGCTAACACACCCATTACCAATCCTCCAATGAGCGCGATTACCAGAATTAGCAGCACAACCCCATCCGCAGGCTCAGTACATCCCGAAATATCGTGTCCTCATTGACACCGCATATGCAAACCACACATCGACCCGGTCGGTTACTCGCGAATCCACCGTACAGAGACAGGCGATCTAGTGCCAGAAGCACCATCATACACCCGTCGCACCCACCTCAAGTCTCCGCGCTGTCCACGCACATGTCCACGCCACATGGGCCTATCAGGCCACATGCACCTCCATGAAAACCTGCGTAGAACACCACCGGCTATATTACGTCTCTCCTCATTAGCCTTTATATTACGCAAAATCGCACGCAAACCAAATAAAACGTGTTTTCAACCAACATCCCTGACTACGAAAAAAGTAGCATCCATGGTTCCTTCTCCGTGTAGCCCCGCTCCTGCATGTGTGATCCGAGCCTGAGGCTATAACGGTTTACTAAAAGCCGTGGCTTGAAAGACTGTTAACTGAGGCTTTATACCAGACCACGCCATCAGCCCAGTGTGTGCTACGAGTTGAGAGGCTGACCAGTGGACTGGGAGGTCAGGCAGCGATGACTCCTTCTTACTCCCTGGTTTTGGTAATCCTGATGTGAGCGTCAAGAGCGTTCAGGTCGTGCTGTGGCGCGCGAAGACGGGTACGCCGACCCGTCAGCCAATGCGCCTACTCCTGCATCAGACAACTGACTGGCTCGGACGGTGGTCTGATTGTGGGGGTGGAGGAGAGAGTGAAGTCAACAGCTCAGCGCATTTCCTCACTATGAACAATCTGCCGCGCTTGAAACTATCACGGTGCGCTAAAAGCCGTGGCTTGGAAGGTTGCCAACTGACGGGATAAATCAGACCGCTTGGTCAGCCCAATGTGTGTTTTGTGTGGAGTGGCTGACTGGTGGACTGAGAGTCAGGCTGCAATGGCTCCTTCTTACTGTGGCCTTTATGGCACTCCCACTCCGTGGGATCCGAGTCAGGTGTGGTGATACACCCAGGGGCGGCTCCGGCCGCGCCGGCCACCTGCGCCCTCTCCCATCTCCGGTTTTCTTGACTCTGTCTTGACACCGGACTCAGGTGGGGGAGGAGGAGAGAGTGCGGTAGCTGCAGCGCAAGGCTACTATCACTTAAAACTAATTCACGCGCAAGTCACCGTCCCTGAACCACCTGGTGTGGAGCATACGGTGGCTTGGAAGGCTACCAGCTGATGGATAACTCGGTTCCCAGAACTGAGATTCAGACTGCAATGACTTCTTAATGTGGTGTTTATGGCACTCACAGTCAGCTGGGATCCGAACCACTCCCCTCCCCTTTTTGTTGTATAGTTGTTTGTGGTGGACCACAGTGTGTGGACCTGCGCCCTCTTCCATCTCCGGTCTTATTGACTCTGTCCTAACACCGGTCTCAGGTGGCGGGAGTGGAAAGTGAGTGAGGCGGAGTTGCGTAAGTCTGCTCTCACTATAATCCAGTGCAAGCCACCGTCCCTGCACGGCAGTGCTGTGGAGCACACGGTGGACATTGTCGTACTCATCCTTCGAACTGGCGCTCCCAGACATGGCACGGGAATATGAACGTTCCTGCCAAGTGATACAGGTGGCTTTGCGTTAAATTCTAGGAAGGATAAATGTCCTCATGTTCTAACCCAAAACTTAACCATAATCAATATCCTAACGCTAACTCTCATTAGCCTGGGACTTATCACGAATCCATTTTATTAATGGCGGTTCCTGTTCCCGTGTACTGTCGGTAATAGGGCGCCTATCGATGCTTATTGACGAAAACCTATTCCACGATGGCATTATGAAATGCTAGATATATGCAGAAGAAACTAAGTTTTGAGTATCAGATTTTTTGTCAAATAATTAACTGGACAGTCTTTGGAAAGAACATTACGTTAATTAAACGTCTATCGTTTTTCAGATTGCGGTCAATACACGTGACAGCAAAAGAGCTCCAAATGGTGGTCAGCATTTCAGGGTTGATGAATTAACCTAAAATTATTTATCAAACGCGCCGTTTTTGAAATTATACACCAGGGTATTGCTGTCTAAACATTTTTCAGTCAGGGATTCAAAAGCCTCCTCATTGATCTTGCATACAATTTGTTGCCTCATCGTTTTTTTTGGGCATGTTGATCACCAAATATAGATTACACAGGCTCTTACAACCGCTAAAAGGGAACATGGGGGATTTGGCAAATGAAAAGGAACTTTCCGTGGTTACCGCTACAAAGAACGGCAGTTCGACCGTCGATTTCGACGAGGTCCACCGTATGCTCCACACCAGGTGGTGCAGGGACGGTGACTTGCGCATGAATTAGTTTTAAGTGATAGTAGCCTTGCTACCGCACTTTCTCCTCCTCCCCCTCCTGAGCCCGGTGTCAAGACAGAGTCAAGAAAACCGGAGATGGGAGAGGGCGCAGGTGACTGGCGCGGCCGGAGCCGCCCCTGGGCGTGCCACCACACCTGGCTCGGATCCCACGGAGTGGGAGTGCCATAAAGGCTACATTAAGAAGGAGCCATTGCAACCTGACTCTCAGTCCGCCAGTCAGCCACTCCACACAAAACACACATTGGGCTGACCACGCGGTCAACCGCTACAAAGAATGACGAGGTGAAGCAAATACTGTCATTTCTAACATATCTACGACAAATTCCGTCCATATTCCTCAGTCTCCCGAAAAATGCAACATCAAAAAGTTGAGAGCAATATTACAGCTTGCGGCCTAACGGATGGAAGGTTACGAACGTTGCCTTAGAGCTTTGGAACGAACAGGCCACCAATCCTGCCTCCAAGAAAGTTACACTGCTTCAAAGAAACTACTAAATGACCATTCATTAGCTAAGAAATAATTTATTTTAGAGAAAACCACCAAATCACAAGGCGAGTTGTGACAGGTCAACCAGATGAGGTGTAATATAACTGACAGTAGAAAAAGAAAGAATAGTATGATAAAATAAAAAACAAAGTTAGTAAATACAAACTTCACATATCTTGTTGATTGTCCTTTTGCGCATAAAACTGCTGTAATTGGGGATGTTATAGAAGCAAACAAGCTGTCTGCGCCATACTCGAGCAGATGTTTGTGTTTCCAGTCCCAACTGGTAGGCAGGGTTATGACTGGCTGAATGAAGGCAGAATAAGCCCGAAACAGATTGTATCCATCTACCCATATTTTCTTTCGTCTCTCCTCTCTGCAAACAAGCTGTCTATGGTGATCAAATGTATGAAATTATGAAGCACAACATCCACTTTTTCCTGCATTGAGCAGTGCTTTCTGGACTCGACCGAAATTCTTTTGAATAATGCGAAGATATTTTCTGTAGCATTGAGGTCCGGGCTGTTAGCAGGAATAAAAATGATTCACAGTGCGCAGATGGAGAGACTGGTTGTGGTCTGACAAGTAGAGTTCAAGCCTAAGCTTAATCAGAATCATACAACAAGTTACGTTCTCCGAACTTGATGGTCATCCGTGTTGCCAGATGTTGACAGTTCATGAAAATTGCTGTCAACAAAATGTGTTGCCGGAAAAATTCTTCCCACGTATTACCACCTTAGCAAACTTCAGAGACCAATCTAAAAATACGACCTAAGCACAGAAATAAATATTTTGTGGAATGAAAGGTTAAAGGCGACTTGGATGGCCGGCAAACCAGGACACGGAAATAGGATCCACCCGCAATGCATGTGACATTACTCCCAAGTCCGAGAAACTTGGGGTTAGGATGATGGTGAGGGTTAGGGTAAGGTTTAAGGTGAAGCTTAGTGTCTGAGTTAGGGTTCATGTCAGGAGTATGTTAAGGGTTAAGTTCTGGGCTCGTGGTAACTGTAGGGTTTGAGTTAAGGATAGGGCTAGTTGTTATGGTAAACGTTCTGCTTATGTTAGGACCAGTGTTAAGGTTAAGCCATGACCATTTGTCTCCTTGTCAAAATTTATCGCAAGGTCACCTATGATAAGTAGGCGGGAGGCTCCCATTTCGGTGTCCTGATAAGCGGCCATGAAAGGCAAAAAACGTTCTCTTCTCAGTTTCCTGCTCAAAATGGTTTCCATACAGCATTTTATTGAGGGATGCTGAAGATATTCATTGTTTTTCCATAATGCGCAGAGAGAATACAGACAAGGGTTCCCTATGATTATGCTTAATGGACTTAGGATGGTACTTTTTACTGTACGAAAAACAAAATCATTGGCCTGATTGCATGCGAAAGTTTCGGTCTTCGGTTCCTTCTTCGAGGAGCTGTTCTATCGAGAGTGCGGCCTTAGCTAACGACTCTCAGGCAAACTTTCCGCTACCAAATTTCCGTGTGCGTTCAAATCAGCGTCCTATGGGAAGTGCTTTAACGCAGTAAAACACACGGTGTGACACAGAAAATTGACAAAAAAAAATGAAAAAAATTGCAAAAGATGGATAATTTTTAAAGTCAATTCCTTTCTGCTTTCTGAAAAACAATGCGACCTGGGAGACCTGCCTTCATATGATATTCAAGGACGCAAGTTCAGATTTATTTGCAACTTTTCTTTTATGGCACAATGCACAACAATAGATTTTGTTTCGTGACATTCCATGGCATAGGAGGTAGGGATGCCTTGTATGGCCGCCTAAACAGGACACGGGAATAGGAACCACCCCGCCGGCTTTAAATAAGTGCCCTTACGATAAATATAAGGAAGGATAAATATACCCGTGTCTTAATCTCAGCCCTAGCCCTTCCCTAAACCTAAACTGTACAGTTAACACGTTAATAACCTAAACCCTTAGCTTAATCATGACTCTAACCCCAAACCTGACCTTAACCTCAAAATTTAACCTAACCCTAACCCATATCTCAATCCTAACCATAAGATCCTTGGAATTTGGCGCAAAGCAGCGTGTATTGTGGGTGGTTCCTCTTCCCGTGTCCTGTTTAGGCGGCCATAAAAGGCATCCTTATCGCATAGGAAATTACTTGGGTATCCGAAAAAATTAGAGTTCGTACAAATCTGACCTGCTTTCCTTCAAGCAAACATATCGGAAATGCATTCTTTAGTAAAGGGCATTCTGAGCTTCAAACAAATGCTAAAATGAAATATAATAGCACGAAATTTATGCTGACATAACCAGTCAAATTTAGATCAAAGCATGTCATGAGTTAGATCAGCTACTGGAATTAGCAAATAATGTGTTAACAAAAGACTTGTTTCAATGAAATAGAGGACACGTTTTCAAAAATCGTGACAGGTCTCCATGAGGTGGCCTGATGAACCCATACAACGCAGGATATGAAGTTGTGGTTGGGGTGGGCAAGAGAGGACAGGTTTGAATTGGTCAGTTTGACTTCCTGAAACGATAATCAACCCCACGGACCTGTTGCCCTGGCGAGCACCGATACGCATCCACGCGGCTGAGCCCTGTTCACACCACCGCATTCAGAGGTTGGGTTTGGCTCGATCAGGGGGGTGGGGTGAGGTGCGAGTGACCGACGAGAGGGTGAGACACAGGCGAGAGAATTCGACACGGCCAACCTATCAACACTCTCCAGACATGCTCGGCGGCGCAACAACCGCACGGCAGCGAGAAAATGCAAAATTAGACCATAAAGAGGAGATGTGGTGACAGCAGGGACGGGAATGTCATATACTCCTTACATTGGTGCGGGTAGATCGTTCACAGGGTCCATATTCTTCGTTGCAATATACATTGAACCACGGTAAAACGATTAACTTTGGGTTTTAACAAGGAGAACCCCTTTCCACCTGCGTGCATGAATAATTCACGCGAATCGATGTGCACACATGTGAGCGCGTCGCCGAGGTCATAATCAGCATTCACAGGGATCCTGACAGGAGAAGAGGACTTTTACGCCAGGTTAACGAACAATCTCCCTTTCCCTGTTCGTTCATTTCAGTGCAATCGAATCTCCACAGAGGGACGAATGATCTTCCTTTGACGTGTAGTGATCGCGCAGCCCTCGGCTCTCATAAGAACCCGTTTGAATTGACAAGAGGTCGGGCGGGGACACAAAGAACCTTGATTGCCAGAGATGAAAGTGGCATTTATCGATTTCGGAATTGATTTTCGGAATCGATTTCAGAATTTCCGTTTCGTCTGTGCATTCAGACTGTCACTCAGTGCTCCATTAAACTGGGCCTCAAACCTTGAGTTAGCCAGCACACGTGTTTGTGGCATCACGGACTGACAACGATTAATAAGACAGAACCAATTATCGAATTATGATAAAGATGACACTTTTTCAAGGATGGGTTTTATCCCATCAGTGTCCACTACGTAACCAAACTCAAACTTCATAGTTCGCCACACTCATTATAACATCGTGGGACAAAGGCCATTTAAACAGTTGTTGAAGAACAGTCTCTTCCTGGGGGGTCAGAATTTGCCATCAGAAACTGATCGACATAAGCGTAGACGAAGTCAAAAACTTGCAGAATTTGATCCATGAGCCGATAGAAAGGCTGAATGGCATTCCCCAGACCAAAATTTATACGAGTGAATTCAAATACCTCCTAGGGAGTAGTGTCAGTTTTTTTGCCCACAACTGAAACCGACTGGTATTGGGTGGTAAGTACTTACCGGCTACGTCTTTGAGAATTGTAAGTTTATCACATGCAGTGAGGGGGTAAGGTTTGAAATGTGGAACAGGAAACTGGTTAGGGATGGTCACGGTGTTCAACGCCCGGTATTCGCCACACGGTTGCCAATCGCCAGTCGTCTTTGATACAAAATGGGGGCAGTCGGATGCCCAAAAGCTGTCGCATAAAGTCGAGCTCAAGCACAAGGTCTAACTTTTCCTTGGTATTCCTCAAATGATCCGGAGCAAGACAACGCAACCGGCTTAGTTAGAAAGGTTCTGTGGCAGACATGAGCTGAGTGACAGAGGCCGTTGAATGAGCAGGGCTGCAGACATCGTCGTGCTAATATTACGAACTTCTGGTAATATCAGCACACCCTTCTTCGAAACTGTTCTCAGTGGGTGGGCGAACGGGAGAAAATCTGCGGATGATCCCGTGATCATTGTAGACCCCCAGTGGTAACTGCACTGATTTGAGCTGCCAGGTGCACAACAAAATGCTCGAGTTGGTCCATGCGTTGGTCAGGTCTTTGAGGCGCATGTTCGTGTGACTTAGGGAATGAGTCTCAGCGACTGGACGTCACGAACTTCTATGCTTCCTCAAGACACAACCAGCACTGTCTGGACGTCAAGTTAAAGACATTCAAGGAAAAGTGGACGGAGAATGGAAACCTGAAACTTGAGTTCGCTAACGAGCTGCTGCGTCCTTCCAAGCTGGCGTGGCAGTTTCAGGTCGTGAAGCCCTTCGGCAATGCCTCGACGCTAGAGCCTCCTGAAATTGGTCATAAATCTTTTCCAGAGGACAGTGAATACAGGGGTCACAAAGTTCCTCTGCATGCTCGTCAGACAGATTGCGCTGCAGATGAGGAAACATAGTCTCCCGTAGAGTTATGTTTGCATGCTTGAACTTCGACCTTTCAATGCGCAATCTAAAGCTCCCCATTTCGTGACCAGAAAGTTGCTGGTTTGATGGAGTCGTGTGATGTAGAGGAACCGGATGCTGATTTCTCGCCTCGTGATCTCAAGGGGAAATGGACGGAAGACTGATGCTGTTGATGGAATGTCTGAAAAATTGCCCTCTTCAAAACGTCGAGGTCACCCGTATATGGCGATCAAATATATGAGCTCAGCGTCAACCGCACAGACCAAGATTGTCCCCTTCTAATGTCAGAAGTCAACGTGCTGTGGGAGCCGAGTTATTCCATACACAGGTGGTCTGCAGTGGCCGTTTGGGACCGCGTCAATAACGGCGCGTTGCTTACGCGGACCTGGCATGTCTGTGTCAGCACGTGATTGGTTGGTCCATGAGGTGGACACAGTATCACAAGAGCCCCTCGAGAAACAGCCGGCCGACGCGCCTGAGAAGGCGCGAGTGCATTGGGTGCGGCCGTGACTCAGCGCAAGCTGGACAGTCGGCCCAGTCTTTAGCCATGCTTTAGCGGTGTGTCTGCACGGCCATCGTGACCGTTGACTGAGAATCAGACGTCGGAAAATGGGCCGCGGGTGCAGCACCAACATAATCGTTTCTGTTTATTATGCATCGTCAGCCGCTCCTACCCACCCCCCAGATTTGCAGTATGTGATTAAGAAGGCGAATGTTACTGACAGAAGCCACTCAACCAACCAGGCTGATAAATTAAAACGTGGGAAGTAGTGCTCCTCCTGTAGAAGTTTTTCTAAGGCACGGGAATAGGAACACCCCGGTAGGTCAGGTGCCATCGCGCCAAAGTAAATTACATAGTAATACTCCCGTGACATAACCCTAACACAAAGCCTAACCTAAACCGTAGCCTATACCTCACTGCATAAGGCGTACTGATGATCGATAACAACCCTGAAACAGCTGTCTGCGTCTTGCCTGTTGCAATCTTAGCAACATGCCTATGTATCATATGTGGCATGTATCCTATGACAACGTTCGTTATCATAAGTAGAAAGCTGGCGGGCGGACAGAATGGGATCGAGTGAGATCCTAACCACACCAGTGAGGGTCACGCGCTTACTTGACTTCTGTTTATACCTCTCTGAACAAGGTTTATGGCATACTGATGATCGGTAACCAGCGTGAAACAGTTGTCTGCATCTTGCATGTTGTACCCTTAGCAACATAACAGCAACCCGTACTCAAAAAGCGTTAAAGGAACTTTATTATATAAAAATGACTCAAACCTCCATCCCTCTGATTTCTAGTTCAGCCAGAAATAAATATTTCGAAGCGGCAGGCAAGACGCAGGCAGCATGTATCCTATGACACAACGTTCGTTATCATCAGAAGCAAGCTGGCGGGTGGACAGAATGGGATCGAGTGAGATCCTAACCACACCAGTGCGGGTCACGCACTTGCCTGACTTCTATAAATACCTCACCGCGTAAGGCATATGACCTACTGATGATCAGTAATAACTGTGAAACAACTGACTGCGTCTTGCCTGTTGCACCTTTAACAACGTACACATGTGGTTAGTTCTACACTATGAGCTTGGTCCCTATTTTGTCTCTCTTTTGAACTTAGAGTTATCGGCCTTGGGCTGAAAGGATGCACTAAAACATAATAATAATAATAATAATAATAATAATACATAAAAATAAAAATACATAATACATAATAATAATAATAATAATAATAATGCATAATACATAATGCATAATAATAATAATAAGCACAAGTGCCATTACAGGTTATTTTCAAAATTACGCGGGAATTGAAAAAAGTTTTCTAACCAAATCTTACCCCTTCTTCCAGAATAAAGTTTAAGAAAAACGTTTTTTACTAGTAACTCCGTTTTGTGTGCGTTTTCCATAAAATATACTTGAATTTATGATAGCATGACCATTCAATGCCTAAAATGCATACTGTTTAAGTAGTCGTTTGTGTACAGCGTGTGGATTTTGAAGGGGCTAGAAAGCCTTATTCAAGAGACCACAACCTGGCCTGACTGAAAAATATCTTGATTTGATGCTGCACAGTAATCCATTTGATAACCCCAGGAAGGTACCAGACTCCAGTCGAAAACAAATCCGAGAATTTCTTTTAACGTTGCACGATATAGTCCAATTACTCTAATTTCTTATGGGGTTAGCATAAAGGGAGAGGAATTACATTATTTTTAAGAACCAAAAGTTGATTTTTACAGCAACTGAAAAGTAACGAAAAAATACGCATTGTTAAACCAACAATTGCCTTCTGTGTGCAGGCTAGAGATGCTGCTGGGGTAATGCCCAGACATCAGCAAACAGGCTACTTTTTGTGATCTAAGTTATGTTGCCCGATGGTGGGCTTTGCAACCTCCCACAATTTATCCTTTTTACTGGAGCAGGCACATAATAAATATCGAGTTAGTTCCTTTACGGGTTTCAGTGTCATTCATGGCAGAGATGTCCAGGGCTGGTTGAAAAAATTCCCTGAGCAGTATGACAGCTGCGCACAAATCAAACCAGCAGTCAGAAGACTTTCCCGAACTTTACCCTATGGTGTAGAGAATTCTCGCTTCCCTACAATGTATGTGCCCACCCCCCGCCCCACCCGATCGAAAGCCGGGAAACTACACAGGAATCTGCCTACGCCTGAGGTCCCAAGATTAGAAATTCCTTGTGGAGCAATTACGCAAAATCTGTCGGATTCGGGTGACTCGTGCGTGTGTTGCGTAGGAAGCACACCACGGCACCATCGAGGGTCACCTCGTTAGACTCTGGAAAAATGATATTTCCGGGCAGTTTTGAAGTAATTGACTGAAAAAAACCTGATCAAAGTTCCTATGAAGGGTGCTGACAGAAAAGTGGATAAATTACCTAAAACAGGCTTATTAAAGTCGTAAAGCCTCCGGAGTGAAATCAAAGTGATGTTATAGTTACATTATTCATGAAAAGAACATAAAAGGAGCCACACCTAAGGGTTTGGTGGTGCACTTTCACTCTTTAAACCAGGTTGAATTCTTCTAACTGCTTAGAAAATAATATTTTGCAAACCAATGGAATATCAAATTTTGTGATACCACGTTTGAACACTAGCCGCTACACGTTTTGAGGATGGTGGAGAGGTCAACGGCAGATTTAAGTAATAAGTCCAACGAAAAACCTCTATGTTAGGTGGATCTGGGTTCATACACTCAATATTATTAAGGAGAGGGTATAGGCGTCTCATCAAAGCGGAATTACATCCAAAAGGAAAAACGGCAGTAAGAGGATTCTGGGAACAACCGCTTCTGGAAACGATAGCAACCATTAGAAATGGGCACTTTGCGTAGGTAGCGTACAGTGAATGATGACAAACATTTGTACCAGTGGAAGACGGGAGGTAAAATTAGGCAGCTAGGCAGCAAATAGTCTATCCATAAGGATGAAACGCTCCGGATACCACCCAAGACTTTGCTTGTATAATCGGAAAATACTTACATCTACAATACATCTGCATCTCCCAGTACAATTAAGTGAAGCTAGATCGTCCTCTACCCGGTCTTTCAATGGGAGCGTGGTTATAAATACAAACCAATAATGTATTTTTAAAAAAAACAAGGTTTACAGGCAGATGTGGGTAGACAGAAACTCACACCATGTTTGTGATTTTACTAACCAAAGGAGATTCTTCAGCTCAGAAAAATTCAGCCACTAACGTCTGCTCTGAATCAAGTGGTCCAGCGTATTGAAAATAGGCAGTTTCCTTTGGTTTTCCTGGTATTGTAGATACCAAATCACAAACAGGTTCTCAGGAATTCGAAATAACGGGTGTATTTAGCCCTTGACTTTAAACGGAAACATCCTGTACCTGCAACTACGAGTTTCTTGAGACACAAGTAGTTAAAATGGCTACAAGAGAACTCGATGCAAATCTAAAAAGTAGAGCATTCACCATCAAGCGAACAAACACCTGACCGGACCACTAGGGTCTCGGCCACCAATCTGTGCGGTGGAAAAAGGATGATGATTCAGTAGACGCCTCCGTCAGGTATGTTGCGGCGTCCTATTCTAGGATATCGCCAATAAGTATAAAAGGAAGGCAATTCTTCTTTGATTATATTATCAGAACGCGTCCTGTTTCGATCGCGCTTCGGTTTCCATTAAAGAGGACACTTAACATGGTCATAAATCACCTCATGTTAACGCTTGCAGGTACCGTGGGGGGGGGGGGGGGGGGGGGGGGTGTGAAGGGTGAATGGTGAAGTTGTCAGGCCTTTGGAGACCGCTGAAGGAAGAGTTTATTCTGGGAGGCCATCTGTTAATTTCAGGTTTTTGTTGATATGGCTTCAAATGCCTCGATATACATCAACTACCTGCAGGAAAGTCAACAAAGTTGGATTTCCTAGGTTGCGACATTTCAGCTCTGTGCATTTAGAATAAACGTAAAAGATTCCGGATACGCCACCGAGTTCCAAAAAGCTGTACACTAACTTTTAACGGAAAGAGCAAGGTGAAAGACCGGTAAAGCGGGTAGGAAATGCGTGGCACGAGTTGGATTTTGTGTCAGCCAGTAAAAAAGACGATTAAAGTTTGGTTGCTTGACTGACTGGGCCTGATCATTCCTTAAGCGCTTTGAATTTGGAGGTTTGATATATTTTGGTGTAGCAGGGATGACAACTCAATGCATGTGCCCTGTTTAATATACAGATGCTGATGAGACGCAAACGCGACCAAACGATATACGATAAGTACTTTTTACGTATTTTCTGGCGCAAAAATGAAGAGAAAAACTGTGATAGTTTGTAAGTTATCGGTTGCTCGAACGTCTAAGCAAATACCATTTGTGAGATCAAAGGGTCTGCATGTATGACTAGAAATTATGCTAAAAATTAAAATGTGGGCCAACTTGTAATCTTTTTTGATAATTCGCCAAGTAATGTTATGAGAAAGGAGTTACAAATCGCATCGAGTTATTGGACACTTGAATATGGCATACTGATGAAGAAGCAAGGTTTCCCAATTGGATCACCTTGGGTCCCTGGAACGGGTTTGAAGCAAAGGTTAGTTTTTAAGGGTAAAGCAATTACTTTGAAATGATGGCTAATGTCATACTATACTTTTAACCTTACCTAAACAAACGTTTTTATTCCCCAGTGTATTTTGGGGCTATAGGCAGCATTCCATGAGTTTTTGGTTACCGGAAGGAAATGAAGCTGCATGTTTTCTGAAACATTTTTTTCTCAGTTGCATGAAGATTTAAGTGCTCAGATTACAAATGCATAAAAACCAGTTTAATTGAAACCTCAGGAAACATCAATTTGACAAAATAAATCTCCATTCGTCTATAAAAATTCAACGTAAAGTCGTCTTGTTTTTTGCGTTGTTTTTGGGGTAAACACATAATTATATCAAGGAATATCAGAGTTACTTTTAGTCTCGTTTTCTGGAAGTATCTGTTCGAGTATATTGGTTCAATGGAGACTGGGTGCAAATAAAATAATATAGTTAAGGATTATGTTAAAAGACGGGTTTATTTATCGTAGATATAAGGTTCGCCAACGCAATTTCGTTTGATGAACACCCAAGAGTGTGCAGTCACATTGACTGGGTATCGACGTACTGGTAGTTCCAAAAGTCTTAGTGGTTTCCTAACCCGAGTGGCGCATTTACGCTGGATCAACTGGGTGGGTGACTAATTCCGGTGTCCAACATGCATCCAGGCAAAATCCACTTAGTGTCTGCACTCTGACTAGCATCACCTATGTAGTAAAAGATAGACGGCGCCGAAATTTTTTTCGAGTCACCTGGCATGGTCTCAAATCTAGTCTACATGATACTCCGTTTTGTGCCAATTTGAAAGCGGAAGGAAGCGATCAGATCAAATATACGCTTTTTGAGAACCTATGACAGCGTCAGATCCGAGCTCTGTAAAGAGAAGAGAATGGGTGGGACACACACATATGGTTTCAGCTAAGTCAGCTAATACACCCGCACCCAGATCTGATATACGGGAAGGTGGTGGCTGATGGTAGACTATAGAGATAGAAGTCAAGGAAGCCTTCCTCACGACGAATCCAATCAGACTCCACTGCCCATAACTGATCATGTTGAATGGAGTTTATCGTCATAATTTAGGCTCCCAAAGATTCACAGACTGCAAACGATATCCGGATTCAAGAAACTCTATGGAGCCTGATAGAATTGTGATGAAGGGTTATTGTTTCGTTCAACTCTCCTTAGGTTTATTTAAATAATTTAGAGGAGAAAATTTCGGTTAGGCAACGAGACACCGGCGATGTCGGAAACGTTTAGCTATTTTATTCGGATATAAAGATGTTGCCACCAAGAGTGTTTATCTTATCTTATCGTTATGTAAAAATGCGACCAAGTGCTTGTATATTGCACCCATGACTACCGTAGTATGCACTTTAAATAAGAAGATAAGAGGATGACTTCAAGTGCAAATAGGGAGGAAAGTTGTTTGATTGTGTGTGTATGTGTCTGTGTGTGTGTGTGTGTGTTCCTGTGACACGCCGGATGAACTCCTGACATTTGCCCTTTGGGTCATGTTGCTAGGTTCCTTAAGTGGCAATTAACCAGACGAGAAAGGCCGAATGGACATCGGCGCACCTTTATAACCTGCGCGCAGTCCAGTCTGAGGCACCTTCATTAATTTCTGCCCAATGTCCACACAATTCCTCTGATCTCCCTGGTCACGGATCAGTTGTTTGCTTCGAATGAACTACCAACCAACATGGTTTTCTGCAAACGCCTGCTAGGACATACAGCCTGGCCCATACGGCTGAGGCAGGCGGAATTGTGGTCTACTGAACTGCCGTATACAGCTGCAGTTAAACCAGCAGGTACGTGATAAAAGGTCATTGCTCCGTGTCAGGTGAGAACCATCCATGCATTGCAGGGGTAGGTGTTCAGAATTCGGTAAGCCGCGTTAGAACCTTTTCACCCCATGTGTACTTTAACTGCAAACTCACATATTTCGCTGCAATCAACTGAGTTAGGCATCCGAAGTGCACTTACTGTCAAAACGTTACCGTTCGTTATTGTAACAAATGTCAAATCACGCTGGAAGACTGTTGAGTGGCTACCACAGTTGTCGGGCGTAGAAAAAGTAAACATAATGGCACTCAACACAGTCAGATTACGGGAAAAAAAATCGCTCAAGCATCTACACAGTATTCTGGTTAGTATTCACGACCGACATGACAGCGGGCCCGTGGCTAAATGGTAGAGTGTTGAACTCAATGACCATAGGTCGCGGGTTCGAATCTTGGCTGATTCACACGAGGTTCGATATGACCGGCTGATGATAGCTATTATGCCAGAAATGGCTATTCTGGTAACTCTTTTCTTTTTCGGTACCATATTATATATTTCACTTTAGAAGTATGGTGGACACTTGGCGTTATTTCCTCGTCGTTTCAAGCATCTGGCATTTAAAAAAGAACATTAAAACTTGTAGTTCCAGATGTAGTTGGTTGATTACGTTACTGAAATGATCGTGTGAACTGACAAGTTGCAAAGGTTATCAGAATAAGTAATAAATTGTCATTGAGAACCATATGTTACCTTAAATAACGCATTCTATATCTCAAACAATTGTGGGCCCTCTGTTTCACGTTTAAACATGAACTTCACTGGGTTTGGTGCGTTCAGTGGGTGCCGTAAGTCGACAACCCAAAAAGCCACCCAGGCCATCAATTCCAACTGAAAAAGTTAATGATGGTTAGTATACTAAGTATAATAGGATAGAAGTGCACTAAAAGACCTCCGACACCGATCTCGGTCCTTTCTGACCATCAAACCAGCTTGGCGACGTGTATAACTATCCCTCGTACTGCAGTTGACCTTCTGTTTAACCTAAGAAAGTACCCTCTCGCTGTGCGTCCCAACGTTAACTTCCCTCTTATCAAACCTCTCTCTCTCTCTGCAATTTAGAGCAAGACAACCTGTAATTCGGGGTAATTAAACTTATGCCCCACATAAAAATCATGCGCGAAATCTCCATTTCCAACCTGGGGTTTATCAATGGGTTGTTTTACATTCAAAAATAACGTCAACAATTTCAGATGAAGTATAGGAAAGATTGGGTTTCCTGCATGCGCCAGTAGAGGATTAAATGGAAAGGTCTGAATGTGAAAAATGTTTGTTCAAAATTGGTGGACTTTTAAAGTTGGAGACATTGCCGAGGGCAAGTTAAAATAAGTTGAAACTTTTGAAGCTTAGTTAGGAACATGTCGTTGCTTCTACACATTTAAGTATTTGATTGGTTCCAGGATATATCCCGAATACAGCACGAAGCAATAAAAAAGACTTTTACATCCAAAGCGTACATCAAAGCTTAGAAGCTTATAAACATGAAAGGATAGTTTTCGTACTGATGTTCCCAAAATGCACGAAAAAATATAAGAAATATACATTTATCAGCATTTTAAGGAAAAGTAAGAGACGGTGGATAAAGTTCAGACATGCCTAGAAGAAGAAACAAGAGGCCCTGACATTCAAATGATACTTTGGAAGCATACACATCGAAAGCCGGCGCGATTTGATTGAAAATTACTGTGGAAATGTCTTCAGCACTTTTTACTGCAGGCATGCCTTTGATTTATTTTTATTTTACTGCTACCATTCACCTACAGTATGGAGCTTGCATTTTGATTGTATTTCATTCAGATATTAATATATTTTTTGTATTCGTCATCGGGTACTCCACCATACCTTTCCCAAAACATAAGTAAAAAAATATTATAAATTTTGAACTTTAGATATAAGATTAAGGCATCGCTGTAAATAGAGTTGCTAGATAATTTTAAATCTGTAGGACGACAGAAGATGCGTAATTCATAAAACGTAACAACTGAAATTTACAGCACGTCCAATTTTTATAATTTTATTGGTATTTAAACCCAATTCAAAAATGTTTTGCTTATTTGGAATAGTTTACCATTTTTGGCAGAAATACAGGCCATTGATTATTCAGGCGATTACCCACATTATAAATTGTCTTTGCTCATATGTACACTTCTCGATATCAATACTCCACATGGATAACTTGATGTTTCGGTCTTGCGTATCAAGATAAGTAAGACACGAGCTAGTAATCAATTTCGGAAAATCGGAAATCTCGTCTTCTTTGAAGATTACGGTTTAACTCGCGTTAGGTTTTTGACAAAACGTCACCACTAAGGTCCACATCCAATGTTTTATTCAGCGAACCCACTTTGATCTGGTAAATGCTCATATGCCACAGAAACCAAAAGTTATATTACTAATCAGCCCATCGCAAAGTTTGAGCAAAAGGTAAAATATTTTTTGCGTGGTAAAGTTTGTGCCTAAAGTTATTTTATGAAGGAAATGAGCCTAGTGTTAGCTATTTGAGAAATGTTTGGGTACTTATCGTTTCTTAATGTAGTGAATTGAATATCTAGGAGTGGAGGCTTCAAATAACCTAAGGTAAAAAAACCAGTTACATTTGCAACAGAGATATTACCAATTTCTGTTGCGTGTCTGGCAAAAAATTTCACATTTTTCCTTTCGTTTCTTAAAACAAAATTAACTGCACAGCGAGCCATCAGAGAAACGATAATTTATTAGCAAAATAACTTGTAAATTGATCAGAAGCATAATGATTGAAGTCTTTTATATAAGGCTTTAAATTAAGGCAAGTCTGCAAATATGACACAAACTATAATCTGTATAAAAAGTTCAGGCACTCAACACATAAGGCAAAGCTGAAAAGTAATTTTCTTCTTCGATGAGCTTGTAAGGCAAAACTCGTTGAACATATAATTCAGGAAATTTGATTCAGAACACTGAAACCCATAGTACATTCTGTCAGGTTTCAAGAAAGTTCTTGATCTCAACAGAGTCTACCCTTTTCTAAAAGTTAAACAATAAATATTAAAATAAGAGTATTTTATACACAGAATATCTTATTTTTACGATGATGGTGGCTTATATTGCAACTATTCAGTCAATAAACACGGTCATTCCCGTAACATCCTTTTTTGCAATGCCAGGAAAATTCCCTATTCTTGTAGTCAGACCTATCTCTAACGAGGAAAATTAAGCGAATTCTATGGAATTTATATAAGAAATTTCAAAAAATCCAGTCAAAATGCGTGCGATATGGTATCTTATGTTAATTTTGAAATATATTTATCTCGAAAATTACATAACAGCATTTTAAGGCCTTTTCATGTCGTATCTTTAGTTGGTCAGTCATTTGTATGGTGCAGGCATTTATATTCTAAGAAACGTAATTTGCTCCTCGTATCTGAATAGTGTCACAGTCGGCAGTTCGAATTTTAAAAGTATTATTTATCACCAAATAATATTACCTCTACACCTTGTTTTGCATATCGATTTAATCAAAGTCATTTGTTTCGAATAAGAAGTTTTGGTTGAGAACATTTTGCCAATTTTCGGTTCCATGGTGCTTTTTCATGCTTTTTCTTATATTTGATGAGTTTCGCAGACTACCACTTAAGTGATTCAATTTTTGAAATATGTATAAACATGATAGCCATAAAAATAATTAATGAAACTCAGAAAGATATTTTGATGAGATATCCCTTCAGGTAAACAAAGCAGACACACCCGTTTAGTGTGAATAATCGAAAAATTTATCGTACTTAGAGAATTGTCTCCACGAGTAAGTGTTACTCTTTACATGAAGAAACAAGGAAGCCAAAAATTTGAAAATGATAGTTTGGCGAGCTTTCCGCATCTGAATCGCCACACGGTTATTGCGGCGAGAAAAGACTTTGGAAGTCCTTGATTAAAAACGGCGGACCTGTCAACTTGTATCGATAAAGAGCATTCGTGAAGTGAAACAGAAGTATCGTGATTTACCACAGACATAATTTTAGTTTGCGAAAGCACAAAGCTGTTAGCTTTACTTTGTCACGCCGTCCGTAACTGATGTTAATGGTTTCACTATTGTTGCTTATTAAGAGGGCGTAAGGAGCTCTATTTGGCCCATATTTGAGATTCTTAACAATCAAACGGGATCTAGAAATATTCTGGTTAGTTGAACGTAGGACAAACACTAAAAGAAAACGATTTTGTTTATTGGTCATTAAAAGTTATGAATCTGCATCTGTGAATAGGAAACTTTCTCAGGTTCACATTTGGCAGTCATTTGCTTAATGAGATTCGAGGCTTACTGTCCATGACCTTTGTGGAAATTTTAATCTGCACGCCTGTCACTACAAGCAGCATCCTCCTACGCAGTCAATGTTTTTGAAAATTATGAAACTTTACCCGAAATATATCCCACTGAAATTTAAAATGAAATCACTCCTAAAGTAGTTTTCTGCATCTACGGAAAATGTGTTTGATCCACAACACTAACCGAAAACATGAACAGGTAAACTGTGTATGAAATACTTTTGGCTGTGAACATGTGTGAACGAAAATATGAAAAGGCATGTGAAAAAACTATTCAACATGATATACTTTTCAAACATGATTAACCACTAACGATATGTTTATTGAACTAGAAACTATATAAAGATGTAAACATACTATTTGTGCTTTGCGTAATTAGACAATTCCAATGTCGAAAACAGATAATTATGCTCTTCAAATAATCAGTTTGTTATGGAAAATTTGCTATTTTACGCAGAAAGCAGGTAATTTACACGCTTGTATCATTTAAAGGATCAAAGGCCTTTTAGTTACTACTGGCTTCCTGCACAATATATTTGTGTGTATTCGAGGAGACAGTATAGTGTGAGTAGGCGTAGAGAAAAGGGTGCTCAAGGACGAAAGCCTTTTTCAATGACTAAAGTAACTTTAAGTAAATTACTTCTTGTAATGAATGACTTTATAGAATTGAACAGTCTACTTTGCCCAGTAAAGTGGTCCCAAAACTTCTTCATTTCCCCAAAATACAGTATAACGCGATCTATTTATATATTTCAGCGCAAGGCTACAAGTCTCTTTGCTGGATTATTCATACTCGTAAAATAGAATTGCCCTCGGAAAGTAAAATCCCAAAAAGAGTTTGATGTTCGAACAGAAGGAGAGGTTTGACCCACTTGCAGGAAAAGTACGCTTTGTAGCCATTTTTTATTAACCTGAGCAGCCCAATGGATGCTGTAACCGAATTCAGTGGAGAGGTCAAGCAAATATATTTTTATACCTTTGCCACTTTGCATTACATTAAAAACACACACACTGTTTCAAGACCCCTTTCCTACGGGTCGTAAATATTTGGGCCTCATTTAATGACTGTGGGCGAAACGCGATACCCGTGAACATTTCAGAGGATCAGTTATTTAATTCCGACTTGCTGACTGACGGTCTTCACATCAGAGGTCAGGTCTTTTAGAACTTTATGGGACAACAGTTTCTACGTAAGCAACTTCACTGCTAAGGTAAATAAACGGTCGGAAGAAAGTGCACTTATGATTATTAATCATCGAGAGAATAAATATTCAGATACTGTGACGGAACAAAGTATAAGAAAAATACGATAGAGCTTTCTTGTATGGCCGCCTTAACAGGACACTGAAATAGGAACCATCCTGCCTGCTTAAAATAGGTGTCCTTACTGTAAATTTCAGGTTTACGTTAACACTAATTCTACCATAAAACTAAATTGTCAACTTAATCTTAACCCTAGCCGTACCCGTAACCTTAATCCAACAGTTAACACGAGAATAACCTTAAGCCTTATGTTTCTCATGACACTAACCCCAATTCCGACCTTAATCTCAAACTTAAATCTAACCGTATACGTAACCTTAACCCTCACCTTAATCACGCACAAAATATCCATCGAGTTCAGCCCAAAGTCATATGTATTGTAGGTGGTTCCTTTTTCAGTGTCCTGTTTATATGGCCACACAAACATTTTAAACAAAACTAATTTTTACTTAAGATGGGATGAGAAGAATCCTCCCGACGTATCTTCCAAAAGTAAGTTATGGTAAAGTTCGAACCGGGGCGTATTTCCAGTTGAAATGACCGTTTTCTAGTAAAATAAAAAATTGCTTATTTATGTGATTCCCTCTTGTCATTCTTTGGTATAGCAGGTTAAGCGGACCGTCCAATATACTTTATGCAACAATCCATGCCATCAGTCTTTAAGGTGAAATTTTTTCACACCCGGCAAAGGTAGATAACACGCGGGGAAAACCATCTCATTAGAAAAAACGAGCCAATAATGAATGTGTCGGAGTTAATGACCCGACAGGTTTTCCTTATGAAAGAACAAACAGTGAGAGAAATCATTCCTACTTTGGTCAACGAGCACAAGCGTGCAATTATTAAAATCTAAAGATGGTTCAATAAGCTATTGCAGGAGCTTTCCTAAACTAGACCATCGAGAAAAAGTTTCGTTTGCGAACAAATTATGCGTCTTTCTGTTTCAGCGGATCACCTTAAAAATACAGTCTAGGGAAATATTTTCGATATTTTAATTCCTTGCTGGATAGTTGGTTGGTAGTGCTGTAGTACTGAGAGCATTCACGCACTCAGCTCTGTCGGAAATCAAGCGACAAAACTTAAGCTCAGAATTAAATTGACGTAATCAAGAAATATTTCCTATTACGTTGCTCCACTTTTATGATAAAGAATAGTTTTCTATGATGGTTAACTAAAATCTCTAGGAGTGAAACCAACTGAATGTGATGTCTTCGAGAAAAATCAGGCCGTTAGAAAATGCTCGGCAGTAGCATCACCAAATCAATAAATTAATATCCTCGACGTAATTAGTAACTTTATGCTCGTAACTTGAATGTATAATGAAAATAACAACTGTTGTCATATCTGAGTTAATGAAGTTTAAGCCTGACCCAAACCCACACTGATTCTTCAAATTTTCTTGAACATTGTTCACTTGCCGAATAAGCCACGATTTTAATCGTTTGAACGTACCTTTTTTCCAATTGGAACAGGATACCATATGCCAATTGTGGCCTTTTTATATTTTTGATCGGAGGCCATAAGACAGGTGCGCGAGAAATATATATTTAAGAAAATGGTGTTTTACAAAACTTCAAGTTGGAGTATGCCTTTTGGATCACAATAGCCAGATCTGAAAGTGTTGCATCAGTCTTACTATTTTTAACAACAGTTATCTATATTTTAAGTGCAAGAAAAGCGTCAAACAAATCAACTACATATGCCCAGAATGAAAACGAGGGTATTTACTGACTGTGTTCTCAGGAAGAGGTTTTTGTCCAGAAGTTAATAAAAGCATAGGCTACAACTCTCTTAACGGGATTACCTAAAACCTGGAGCATCTGATGCAAAATAATAATTGATTTAAATCCGAGTATAAAAACGGAAAACTCACACAGCTGTAGGCAACATAACGAGGTTATTCTGTCATGCTAGTTACCATCTTATACAAAGTGCCAGGAAGCTGGAGTTTGCAGACAAACGTGCGCTAAATTTAGCCATATGCATCGAGGAATGAAGTGAAGGTTACAGTAGTTTTCATCTAACTCTAATTTAAAAACGTTATAGAAGTCACTTAACTTAAGCCCAAAAAACAGAATATATTATAAAGCTGGAAAACATTTACATTAGCACAGACTGGATGTATTTAATTAGGGAAAAATATCACTATTGTTGGAAGAAGTTGAGGAGCCCATGCATACCAAACGTGTAGGCTGCTCCATCTACAATAGCTACGGAGACGGACCTACTGGTTGTCGCTGTTTACTGTTATCCGATTCGATCCAGCTCCTCAGTCTAGTGATGCATCTGCGTTGATCAAAGTGCTGACCGTCTTGTTTACAATAGGGTGATAATGTTATTTGATAGTTCTTGTAAGACCTGGATAGACTGCATCGTCCATCAGCTAAAACCTTTCGTTACTGTGATGTACTATGGAACCAGAAATGCTTAGAGATAGTGTAGGCATCATATAGCATATGGATTAGATGTTAAGAGGAAAATTATGTCTTCTTGTACCAAATGTGTTCTTGAGAATTAAAATAACTGTAAGCATTGATTGCTAGCCTGTGCGTTAAGACAGTAAAGAGAGCAGCGTCCAGTTTACGAAATAAACAAAATTATTTTAACTGTTCCAATCTTTTTAATGGAAAAGTTTAGTATAAAGTGTAAGGAAGTTACGTAAGCAAAGAGAGCCACAAGGTGGAGGATTTAAATGCAATGCACGTTTGACAGTGTCGGAAGTTTGGTCAAACAAACCCCGTGAATACCTTTACGATTCTAAGATTTTTGAATACTACTTCTAACAACTAGAATAGTATGTTAGCTAACTGATGAAATGCAACGACATTATCATTATTTTGCATTGAAAACATTGTGTCCTTTGCCTATTTTCGTAGCTTGTTCCGGAAAATGTCCTTTATACATACAGTATGTGCTTTTAATTTATCTTATTAGTCAAAATATGTATAAATTTTGGGGCAAGTCTGCGTTACCCTATAGTTGAGCATTTGCCCATGTTGGCAGACGTCCTAAACTTCAGGAGAAGTACATACACTCGCTGGGACAAGAATTTTATTCACCTGACGTTTCACATTCCAACTTGAACCCATCTTCAGAGACAGCATCAGATATGGGTACTTCATATACAGGGAGTTTCAGTATTTTTAGGATACAGTCGCTATGCTACCGCATACCTATGACGATTACCGGCTTCCCCCTTCATCAGGGGTGGTTGTCCTTTGGTGCGATAATTGATTGATGGCAGTCATGCAAGCCGGTAATCACTTAAATTTCACCAGCCGTGTTGAATGTTGGTTTGATGATTGCTTCATCGTCTGGATCACCGACATTAGCGTTTGAAAATTTGTTTGCCTGCGCACACTCCTAGTACCTAATTGCTTTGGCAAAACAAAATCTCAGTTTCGAATATGGGTTGAGGAGATCAGTGCACTTGTTAATAAACTAGAGCCCGTAAACCATGACTGAAGCAACTCGTGGCTTAGGTGATGGTTACCTCACGAGAATTTCAGCTTAATCTAAATTGAATATTTGTTCAGATCTCGTTGAATGAGCCGCGAATTGAGAATTGGCGTCATGTACTGCATGTGACCACGTGCTCGGTAGTTCGCGTTCGGAGGGGGTCTTGCAGTTTTACCGATGTATTTGATTTGCCCATAACCACACTAAATTCGATAAAATTCTCGAGAAATTTCACGCCATTGCAGTGTTTCTTTTGGTCTCGGTACCTGACGCCTAATGGTTGCTTCTGATCTGCGTGTGACTCCAACTTCAAGTTGTATGAGAAGATAACTGCTGGCCTCCGAGACGTCTTTGACACAAGGACTTGCTCGCCAAGATTTGGCGTCGTTAATGGCCACTACAGACAATTTTAGTTTTTGAGTTTTGGTAGTATTCTGACATGCGAATGAAGTACAAGGTAGTTTTGAAATGGTCATTACAATAAAAGATGTCGAAAGCTACTTGTGAGCTGCCCCGTTTTGCTTGTAAGAAATTAACAAGCAGAACTGGCAAAATATTCGCAGTTTGAGCAATATATAAATTTAAAAATGACCACTTTTTTGGGCATTCACGATCGGACGAAAAGGCTTAAAGTTAGCAAAGATAGGGAAAATAACTGCCATATAACAAAAAATGCAATTTCTTAGGCCTGTGACAGAAAAATTATTAATTTTCAGAAAATAGCTAAAAACAGCTTTAAGTGATCATTTTTCTTGGTTCAATCTGTAAAGGGGGAAATCCATGGGCAGCCTTCAGGGAACTACAATATTAAAACACTTTTGACATGGTTATCTTATTAGAGAAAATGTTTCAATTGGTTGAATCATCTTCGTCGTTGAATTTTATTGGGAACATTCATTTCTTTCGGTAACTTGGTTTCATGTTGTAGTGAGTGCTCAAATATGACTCCATCAACAATCTACACAACAAAGAACACACAAGAACTCACTAATTTGGTAAATAATTTTGAGAAAAATGTTATTCTGAAGGTTTTGACTAATATATATCACAGAAACTATCTTGATGGGCGTGGGAATGAATGCATGAAAATCGTAAGTTATATATTTATTGTTTACGGGACACAAAAATTAAGCGGATTCCACCATCTATAAAAGCCGCATATAAACTGACGGAAAAAGCTCTTAGTATACAAAATGGTATGCTTACGATTGCATCTGTTAAATGTATTAAAATGTTATTGTCAATGAGTAAAATGTAAACATGTGACCTGATGGAAACTGGTATTCGTTTGACATCTCTATAAGCGAAAACAAGCACAAGCCTCTTTGCTTCAGTCAGGTACATTTCAGCCAATAAAAAGGAAAACTTCCGTAGAGCTCTCACACAAAAGTGTTTGCAATATATGATCAGACAAACCACAGTTGAATTTGTGCCACACTTTATATAGCATTAACTTAGAGGAAACATAAATAAAACATTTTTAAACGTTGTTTTTCATAAACCCTTATAGTGGTCAGTTAAGTGCATGGAAAAGCATTATACACCCCTGAAACTCGAGTTTATTCCTGCGACACAATTTTTTGTGTTTTTGACATTTTCGAATTTGTGCATATTCCCATGTTCAATTTTAAATGTCAAGACAGCTAACACCTGTTTTCGGTAAGTTATCCTTCGGCCTACACAGTTACATCGATAATGTAAATACGAGAGCTTGATAGACTTTATAAGCATCTAATGGTTAAAACTCATCGTTCACATGCCACCGACACGGTGTGGTCCTTATGACTGGGGTGGGGGAAGGTAAGGTGCGAGCAATGTTCATATGTCGAGTACCGGAGTGAATACCACCATCAAGTGGCAACGGGTGATGAACGGGTGGGAACGATGCGTGTTGTTGACCATGAGACACCAGAATGAGTCCCAAGGCAGAATGGGCCGAGGGAATTCGGTTAACGATCGGTGTGTGTTCAACATCGAAGACTTGTAAACCCAATTAACGCTAAATTTTCTCCCTATAAATGTATCTATATAAGCCTGAGGGTGAATTACCGAAAACATGGCATTTTCGCTTTTCTTAAGAAAATTATTTTTTCTAATTGATGGAAGGGTATTTATAATAATTATTTTGCGTTTTCGTTTACGTGGAGGGCATTTATTATTAGTTCGGTACTTTGATGAATGCTTTCAGACCGGTTGTAGACGGTCTAGGGTGTTTTCGCTAACTAAGGCATCTTTCGTATGGTAGGTCACATTCTGTAGGTTAGGTGTTAATCAATAATGTTTTTGAAAAGAGCTCATCAAACTCTTCCAAACTTACTTCAAACAACTTACAACAATGGATAGGTTTGACGAAGGGGAGAACTTGAACTAAATTGGCACTTATGGCATAGGTGGAGTTTCCGAATAACCATACTCTGGAATGAATCTAAAATCAAACCCGGTTCATTCGGTTTTGGAAGATTAATTATCCCCGCTGGTCAATTGACTGGACTTCTGTCAGCTGCCCCTTGAACTGGATTTTACCGAGTAGATACAATTGCAGAAGGATAGAAAACGTTCTTGTCCTAGAGGTAGATGGCGTAACATCGAGAAACCAAGTAGGGACGGTGGTTACTGAGGTAAATAAAGCATCCTAGTATTACCGACGTAACACGATTCAAATTTCTGTTGACTGTAGTCGGTAAAACCTAAGGTTACACAGGAGTGAGGTCTCTTGGACTGCTTATAGGACGGCACACGAACGGTTACCATACCAGGGCTGCATAATTCATGCGTCTTTGATGCCACAGAACAGTTACAATTCTAAAGAACTATCCAATCTCTCCCATCCCAAAATTCTTAAATATTTTTTTAAGGAGCTAGCCAAGTTTACTTTATGCGAAAAGGCAATACCCGATTGCGATTTTCGCAGAGTTTAATGTACACAAACACATTTCAGTTAGTTAAAACTTAAATTAATGAAGCTTGTTTAAGGAGAATTAAATTTTGGGCAATGTTGACGAGGTGACTGTGCGTTTTCTTTTCAATACGTGATGATGTTTATTATTCCAAAACCTGCTTAAAAGTTGTAAGAAATCTCCGCATGTAGCAGTGCTTTCATCTCCAGACGGAAAGGAAGGTCTGTGACGCCTGTAGAGGTCTACGAAAATAGAGATATAAGGCCTAACTTATTTACTTTAAAGTCTAACTACAGACAAAAAATATGCCTGATACGAAAAAAACTTATGCCAACCAATGGAATTTAAACTCAGCGTGTATAGTTTGTTTAAATAGATGCAAGAGCATTTTAAACTTGGAAATCTTTGAAAAATTATATAAATTCGATCCCATTTTCCTTGCTTTTTATTTTTCTACCCATGTCCCTGGTGAAATTCAAAAGTTTTCTCAGTAATAATCATTCTGTTATATTCGTTTACATGAGTGTTAAAGTCGAAGTCAAATCGGTAAAAGCTTCTGTTATACTTAAAGTGGAAAATCGATTTTTTATGTTCAGCTGGGAATTATTTCTGGGCTCTGGAGGACAAGTTTCACGAAAACCAGACACGTCATGTTGACCCTAATGTGAGTTTTAGTAAATTTTGAATATTTAATGCACAAAAACCGTGGAGGCTAAGCAGGCAAGAAAAGGCGTGTTCAATTATGTAAAATTAAAAGAAAAATCTGCCCGTTAATTCCTAAGAGCTAGTTTGCGCCTTGTTTATTTCAATGGTATTAAAGTTAAGGGAGAGTCTGAGGGCATGAACCCTGATCGTATCACTCAAAGAGCATCCGCAGTGCCGTCTATCTCGTGTAGGTTTTGTTAATAAATGCCATTTTGCTGATAACACTAGCTACTGTGCGGCTGCTGGCTGGGCTCAAAAACAAGCCCCAAGGCAGAACGGTTCGAATGTATCTCGTAACCGTTCGTTGAACGTCCATACATCAATCGTAATCCATCTCAACTCGAGTACACGCACTGGATCTACTATCTCATGAACTAGTACCTGAAATTCTCGCAGGCTTTGTCAATTAGAAATGCTAATTTAACTAGATTTGTAATACAACATATCATACAGATTAATGCAAAATATTAAGCGCGCAACAGGATGCCAGCTTTCGAACATGCTGGTGTCCAGCCGCCAGCATAATTAACAGTTTGGAAATTTATACTTCAGGAGAACGTATTTTTCCCGTGCTTTTCGCCGCTCACATAAACAGGCATAAAATATTCGTTTTTCTGCTCCTTTGGTAGGAACATATTTCTTCTTCAATGTTCATACTTAAAGGAAAAGTCCTGTTTCGTTTCATAAACATAAATTTCGCGGTAACTGTCAACCCAACTTACGGTTACACTTGTATTTACGGTTTAACAAATTCCAAGTTGTATTTTGCAGTTTAAAAAAATTGTATCTTCATATATAATTTTTTAGAAGGGGTTGTGCAGAGTAAGTTAGTTTTGGGTTATTGCACTCATATTAAAGGCATCCTACTAGCGCATAATAAGTTGGCCTAGTAGAAATGAAATCTGGTGATAAACACTTTGCTCCCTCATAAAACAAAATAAGCTTTACAGGATAAACACTACTTCATCCTCCCTTGAGTTAATAAATAAAATTGTTGAATTCCAAGAGAGCATTGGTAAATGATAGAATTAATCAAATCATACCGGGTGGGTAAATTTACACAAATAGTCAAACTTATGAGAACTCGCAGATTTAATTCACATTGGATAGGGAACAAGTGACGAGGATAAAGTGGTGAAATCATAAAATGAGGATGAATAAAAGATAGAACTGAATGAAGAAAACAAGCCCGCTGTGTCTTTGATGGATTTTACAGACATTCGGTAGGCATGCTTAAAATCCTCGTAGACATCAGAATTAAATTAATCTTTCTGCTTTCAGAGCTTTGATTGGTGGTCATGCCTATGGTGCGTTGATCAGTAGCGGACAGAAGCATTACAGTGCTCATTATCGCATCCGGTTCTATTGACGACAGCTCAAACGTCGAGTCTCGTCGAGGTTCACCACACGCTACATGGCAGGTGGGAGGAAGCTGCGATGACGTGCGCGTGAATTATTTTACGTGACCATAGACTTGTACTGCACCTACCACACTCTCGCTTCCCCGGCCCGCCCCTGTCAACAGTGTCCAGAAGGCCGAAGACGGTATCGGCCGCATGTGGCTTGCACGGCCATATCCACCCACCTAAGCGTATCTCCACGCCCCCACCCCCCGCTGATCAACACCAAATACTTGAACAGAATTTTACCACAATACCAAGAGGGCTGAGCAGGAGCACGGATCCCAGCTCTCACAACCTCGGCCTGAGTGCCACTCCATCCCACCATGCAACACCTGGCCTCAGACTGCACTTGGCCAGAATTCGGCACAATAAGAGAATAGGGCCAGCGGCTCGTATCCCAGCTCTCACAGCCTCGGTCTGCGTGCCACCACACTCTATCATAGACCACATGCCCACAGCCTACACTATGACAGATCTCACATATAACTGAGAAGCCATTTGGAATAGAGCCGGGGAAAACACTTTTCACTTACAGGATAGATGCCATTGGTGGGTAGTGATGGGGAATTTTACGTGTGATGCATGCGCTGGTGGGAAGACTGTGATGTTGTGGTCAAGCCAGTGTGGAGGCACATGCGCTGAGTGAATGCA
The DNA here is from genome assembly GCA_017591395.1 of Schistocephalus solidus. Taxonomy (NCBI): domain Eukaryota; kingdom Metazoa; phylum Platyhelminthes; class Cestoda; order Diphyllobothriidea; family Diphyllobothriidae; genus Schistocephalus; species Schistocephalus solidus. The sequence continues at coordinate 176,437 of WEDG01001085.1, forward strand.
CGTGGTCCGTATGGACAGTGGAGGCTGATGCGGCGACAATATGTAGGGATCCCGGGCATTGGTGCACCAGTCTCCGTGCGACGGATTCGCAACTGAACGATCAAGTCGGTAAGCGAGGGGAAGATGCGGTGGCAGTGAGGCCAGGTAGGGACCGATTCTACTACACTGGTGTTGGTATGGGTGGTGGCCGACGGGGCGTAGTGGTTGCTCTCACCCGTGGTAGGACTGACAGAGGAGAACGTGGCCGTCGTCGTTGCCGCCGACGCTGCCACGGAGGCACTGATAGGGGTGGGGATGGTGGTGTTCGATGGCAGCAGGGCCCTGAGATTGTGAAAACCCGTGATGAGGGTGACTGACGCCATGGCGCCGCCGAAGTTGGAGCAGAGGCGATTAAGTGGGTAGCGGTTGAAATGGGCAGATTGTTAGTGCATGGGCTTCAGAGGTGTCCAACGAGCCCGTTGCGCGCGGTGAAAGTTATTGGACAGTGTGGGCATGTTGGGAGGGGTTATATGCAGACATTGTGGTCCGGGCGCACCAAAGACCTGCGTGTTTCTCTCGTGGCTTTGTCAGCGGCGATCCAATTGTCTACCCTATTGACGTACTCTAACCCCTGAATGTGAAAAGCTGTTGTCCAGCCTTGCTGTCTTAGCACGTTTTTAAACACAACAAATCATGAAATGCAAACAAAACCCAAGCCCTTTAGGTTCAATTTTGTAATATTAGATTCTAACTGCACTTGCTGTGAGTCTGCTCATACCCCTCCGGAATGCATTCGCTCGTACTCCAACACCAATTAATAAAAGGGTGTCTTAAGCGCAGTCCGCACACAGATTGACCAGTTTCCTTCTACTAAACACGAACATGGATACGACGTGTAAACAGATTTTCCATCTTTTGAAACTTTCTGCTCGTGCCCCAAAAAACTCCAATTGCCTGGATTACACTTATTCCCCGGATTGCGCGTTAATTGTGAACCTTGAAAATAGGAATAATTGTGCGTATATTTGCCATTGTGAACAAAGATATATCTTGATGCACGCGTACAAAACAAGCGTGTTTGTAAATTTAACTACTGCCTGTAATGTTATGATGATAAATTATTACGCATTTGTAAACTACTGAGAGTTTGTGAAGATCACTCGCTTAGTCCGCACTAGATGACTAATTTCTGCTGATATATTCACATAACGTTTCAGGGTGAGCCTAAAAAAACTGGTCTGAAGAATTTACTTTCCGAGGAAATTTAAACGGGTATCGTACACATTTCTTTTTTAAATCAATCAAAGCTAGCTTTGTTTGACTCATTAAAGTATGCGCTACGAATTAAACATGACAAATTATCTCCGAAAAACAAGTTATTAGTTAGCATGTAGTTCGTCCACGGAATTTACGTATTTGCGTAAAATAAGCTAGATGTCATGAAAAAGTTAAAAATAAGTATGACTTTTGTCTGTTAATTTCACTAGAATTCATAACCCCTTGAAAGTTCAGCACGAAATTGGAACCACTTTATATTCGTTAGGTTTTAAGGTAGAAAATATTGAGGAACATTCACACGCTTATCTGTTTAATATGTTAAGAAAAATTTCAGTGTTTCCACTCTTCGCGTATGTGAACGTCTATGCTCATCAGGAGGTCCCTTTAAGTGCATACGTGAAAAACCTAAATGTTTTTAAATACTACCTCAATACAAATTTCGCAAACCTAAAGACTAAATGAATGTGTCAATTGTATTTCAACGTAAGTATATGTTAACAAGACTTCTTAAACCAAATTAATGCCTTCCTTTAATACAACACAAAAATAGAATTTTATGCTATATACTGAGTAGAATAAATGAAGTGTTGTGACCTTTTCAAAGAACACTGAAAGAGCATATGATATGAATAGTGAGCTTTAACCATGTGATTTAAATAAGAAACCAAAAGGAGTCTAATTAACGATGCAACGCTCGTCACATAGGAATCGATTTCAGTTTATACGCCCCGCTGATCGGTTTCTAAACCCTGAAAAAAATTTATTTTGGATTTAAAATTCATAGAAAATGTTCGCTCCAAAGTTATGTAAGTTTTGAAAATCCTTGTGCGTGTTTTCATGAACCTTCTTTTGGAAAGCGCATATATCCTTATCGTCAATGACAGGGGCAGATTAAAACATGAAAATTAAATCTTGGTCGGCTAATTTATTTGTCGCATTTAACGAAAACTTCGTCTGAATAATGTCTGCATTTGAAAGAAGTAAGGGTAGTAAAATTTATATGCAGGGTTAATTTGACGTTTTTAGCAATCCGCCTAAGCTCAATTGTTTTCGTCCATGGCATGGGACGTGATTACTCATCCTGGATCAAAACAATCAAAATACCCTGTACGATGCCTGATCATAATTATCTGCTGACCGGTTGTGCGCTATGTGTATATAAAGAGAACAATCTTTACTATAAGTGCATAATGGTTTGATAACTTAAGTCCGCAAAAATATTTGTTAAGGATGTACGTTGTTCAATTAGACGATGGGAGTTCGAATAAAGTAACATAATTAGGTGTTCCATTATCTGACTCTTTTATAAGTTTCAAGCGTGACTATAACTTGTTTTCCCGACCCATTATGGCAATTTAGCTACAGAAATGATCAAACGATCACATCACTTGACGTCATAAAAAGGAACCTCGAATACCAGGCCTTTATTAAAGTCAGAGGTGATAACTGCGTGGACCGCCAGCAGTTTGAGTCATGATGTTTTGGTATACAGCCCATCAACAAACGCAATACCCTCCCTCCTCCGTATTCAGGTCTAAGAATATGTCTTGGCAGGGTAAGTAGTCATCCGGGGATTGTGGGAAAGAACACAGCTTCCAATGAAAATATCGTTTGACCCGATGGTCGGCTAGGTACGGCGTCATTAATTAAAAGTAATAAGGAAATTGAGGCAAATAATGTCTAGTATGTGGGCGATCTAACAATGATCACACCAAGTAAGAATACCTGCTCTGAGCGCTGGAACTACAAATTTTCGTAGGTGTGCGATAGCATGGAAGCTGCATTCCCTAACACCTGCATCTCTTGTGAGTGCACTACCCGACGCTGTTGTTGTCCCAGGGTCTGCTTTTAAGGGTTGATTCTAAAAGTCAGGTGAATACCATCCTTCTTCAAAGGATTGCGTCTATTTTGTCCTCTTCTTCTCAACTGTCTCCTATAGTTCACATTTTTGCTTGTATCAACCAGCAGATCGTTTGCATGCTAGGCCTCTTACTAAGGCAGCAGAACTGACATCGGTAGGAGTTCGATTATAGTTCTCAGGCACATACAGCGTCGACCTTAATCTTCCTTCGTTCATTAATCATGTTTTAGCAGCAACACAAGTTCAAGACGGCAGTAGATGAATACCGATGAATATCCCATGTAACAGACTTGTGGGCACAGATAAAAGCCCATAGAGTTCTCTCTCACCCAACTTCTATAGCAACGAAAGCTGATTTAAGGAACAACCAAGGAGGAACTATCACAAGCTGGTTCTTACTTAGGCAGGAACAACCTTCACTCCATGTATTTTGGGGAGCCGTGGCAATCATAACTGCTTCATTCGGATTGAACGGAATGGAGGTCACAAAAGGATGCCCACAAGCGTTCTTCTCCTACCCATCGCAATCCAGTGGGTAGATCTGGTGATAAGACAGCGTGCAATGCCGGAAAGCACGCAATATGCGACCCAACTCAGGGAACAAGGGATTTGTCAGCAGGTAATACACGACTTTGCTACATGCCAACGTAATCCTAACTCTATCCAGTGTGATCATTAGGGTTGGCGGGTTTGCAAGGCCACACAATAGTTCGTTGGCGGTGGGAAGACCGAAGTATCGGGTCAAATGGTAACTTTCCAAGCGGTGACATCTAGGACGCCGTGATAGTTGCAAAAAATATCCTTTTATTTTGATAGTGAAAGATAGATCAAAGTTAATCTCATTCTTACTCTCTTCAATGGCCCGTATAAAAGTGAGTCAGCTCAGCTAGGAATGATATCGCTCATTTTAGTGGGCATGAGGTAAAGTCACCTGATTTTGCGATCCACACACTGGTCGGAACCAAAAACTACTGCAAAACCGTACTAACCTGGCATTGAATTGTAACCCTGCCAAAAACAATGGATAGGTTTAGGATTATGTTAGCTCTCTTCTCTTCTTCATTTAGCTCCATCCATAAAAATCCTATTACCACCGGTCTCGCATTACTCGCTGACCTATCCTTTGTTCGTGGAGTTGGTTCACATGTTACGTTCATGACACAATGCCTCCCGCTTTAACGTGCCAAGCGCTAACTTTATCGGTAAAATTACGAAATCAGGCAGGTCGCACAAATTCGTGGTCGTTGGGGGAACACTGAGTTCGCCGGATATTCGAAGCAATTACAATTACAGTTGCAGACCTCAACAAAATTTAATATATTCGGAAGTAATTGCTGACAATCAGAGGCAAACGAACCTGCGAGTTCCAAGAAGCCATTGAATAGAAGGAGACGAATAAGACTTGATCGCTGGAATAAAAGTGTCATTCACATGGCGTTTTGAATTAATAATTTATAACAGGGTCAGATACAATGATGAGAGGGAAGTTCAACTGTCCTTTCTGATGATGATAAGTGTAGTGCACTAACGATGACTTGTGAATAAATTTATTTATACGAATAGAAGACCTTCGCAGCATCTAACGCACTCTCTCTTCTCCCATCCACTAGGCCTTAGTGTCAAGACAGAGTCAAGAATGTCAGAGGTGGTATCGAGCACAGTGGCTCCGTTGCATGCTGTTTATATTGTTAGCCAAATCATTGTGTGGCAGCTGCATCCGCAGAGCACCTGATTGGAGGGAAGACGCTGATGGCTTGAGATCTGGCGCTACGCACGTGGAGCATACCCAACCCCCCGTCAGCTTCATCCAATTATCTCAGCAGATGGAATTCGAGGAGATGGTTGTCGGCTACAATTTCCTTTGAAGCAACTGCCCCTGGCTCCCGCAAGACATCAACGTTCGTCTTAAAAACGTGCTTGTGCCTCTTTTGGGAACCGAATTCGCTCTCATTGGTAGCACCTTAGTTCCCCTCATTGACCAGCACCGACGAGGTGGAGAAGAAAGTTGGACGTTCTCCTGGCACCTGAGCCGAAGGCGGAAAAGTTGATTTTTTTTTGATTCCAATGCCCGTGTTGGGACATACCACATTGATTGGGAGGGAGTGAAGAGTCCCCCTGGACTTGGCAGGCGTAAAGACGACGTCATTTTGCGAACCTGCACCGAACACCAATTCCTCCTTCTCCTCCCCAGCAATAACAACAACACTTTCTTCAGACGGAACGAAGGCAACCACAATCACCATGCTGAAATATTTTGTTCCCATCCGCAGACGGGGCCATCAAGGGCGATCTACGATGCCGACAGCTGGCGGGATCTCCAAAATGATACTCGGAGTTCAACTTCACAGGAGACCACAAGGTAGGCGAACATACATCTATTGAAGCTTTTTGCCAATCACTTCGATATCAGCAAAAACTGGTCCAAAGTCTAAACGAGCTGCAGACCACGGACGACAACTCTGCCGTGGAGACCCCGCCAACTGCAGACTTTAATTCACTCCACAGGGGTGAAATCCACCGTCGCGCAAGTCGTCGACATCCGGACTGGTTAAAAAACCAGGACAAAGAAATTAACAACCTATTCGAAGTGAGCAGTAGGCTGCACTAAGCCTACGTCAACTGCTTTATCAAAATAAACACAATGATCTTATTCAGATGTCAGCGCATCCTGCAGCGACGACTGTGCGCGATGCAACATTTGTGAATGAATCGGAAGACTGATACAGTGTGATGCGTTTCGGACTGCGATTAAATGAAAACTTTTCGCATCAATACAGATGGTTTACGGCACCACAACAAAAGGAACCTCACCGGTGCTCAGCTTCAACGCGACAGCACTTTGTAACATCTTAAGCGTTGGATCGAGTACATCATCATCATCATCATCATCATCATCATCATCATCATCATCATCATCATCATCATCATCATCATCATCATCATCATCATCATCATCATCATCATCATCATCATCATCATCATCATCATCATCATCATCATCATCATCATCATCATCATCATCATCATCATCATCATCATCATCATCATCATCATCATCATCATCATCATCATCATCATCATCATCATCATCATCATCATCATCATCATCATCATCATCATCATCATCATCATCATCATCATCGTCATCATCATCATCATCATCATCATCATCATCATCATCATCATCATCATCATCATCATCATCATCATCATCATCATCATCATCATCATCATCATCATCATCATCATCATCATCATCATCATCATCATCATCATCATCATCATCATCATCATCATCATCATCATCATCATCATCATCATCATCATCATCATCATCATCATCATCATCATCATCATTATCATCATCATCATCATCATCATCATCATCATCATCATCATCATCATCATCATCATCATCATCATCATCATCATCATCATCATCATCATCATCATCATTATCATCATCATCATCATCATCATCATCATCATCATCATCATCATCATCATCATCATCATCATCATCATCATCATCATCATCATCATCATCATCATCATCATCATCATCATCATCATCATCATCATCATCATCATCATCATCCTCATCATCATCATCATCATCATCATCATCTCATCATCATCATCATAATCATCATCATCATCATCATCATCATCATCATCATCATCATCATCATCATCATCATCATCATCATCATCATCATCATCATCATCATCATCATCATCATCATCATCATCATCATCATCATCATCATCATCATCATCATCATCATCATCATCATCATCATCATCATCATCATCATCATCATCATCATCATCATCATCATCATCATCATCATCATTATCATCGAGTTCATCAATCCACCATCCACAATCTCCGAAGCCGCCATCAACAGACTGCCTAGGCCCAAACGAATGATGATCTGGATCTCCCGCCTTCACCAGCAGAAATAATCGGGACCGTTCACCAGATATCTTTCGGGAACTCCACCAAGCCTGATGCAATCCTGTCCAAAGTCTGCAGGTCTGGTGGCTCTCGGCTGATGGACAAACTGACGTCACTCTTTCATGAACTGTGGTGACGAAGACAGGTTCTTCAAGACTTCAGGGAGGAGAACATCGGGAATATATTAAAGTGCAAAGGAAACCGACAACACTATGAAAATCGCAGTTATCTTGCTACTCAAGGTTGCAAGCCAAGTCTTCGCTTGCGTCCTTATCAAACGTCTGAAAACCCACATGAAACATTAACTTTTCTCCTAAAGCTAGCTTGGATCTTGCAGGATCTTCACAACCAACTACATAAAGGTGGAACTGCGAAGAGATGATGACCAGCTTTATTTATTTAATCAAGGCCTTCCGCAAAGTCAACTGCAATGGTCTCTGCAAAATAATACTAAAAATATGATGAATGGAGCACTTTACACAAAAGGTGCGCTAACTTCAAGATGAAATAATAGCTAGCGTCTCGGACACTGGTACAATCTCTGGAGTGATCGCGTTCAGCGATGAAGTGCTCGCAACCTCTCCAGCCGTATGGTGCCCGCCATGATGATGGACGTCTACCGTGAGGATCGATCAGGAATTGACATAACCTATCTAACCGATGGAAACCGGCCAACATTGGTCGACTTGGAGCGCTCTCAATGGTAGACGAAACCCGCTTCCAGGGTCTACTGTGTGCAGACGACTACACCCTTAATGCCACAACAGAAGAATACATGCAGCGGAAAGTGGACCTCTTTGCTTCCAGATGCTCTAACTTCGGATTGACCACACACCTCAAGAAGACGGTAGTATGCACCAATCAATGCCAAACGTGCAGTACAATGAACCCCATATCATCGTCAATGAAACACAACATGAATGAGTGAACAACGTTTTATACATTAGAAGTATAATTTGAAAGAATTTCCAACTGAACGCCGTAGTGACCCACCAGACCTCCAAAGTCAGGCGGCTCCAGCCCTGAATCTGGAACCACCGTGGACGTCAAGATAACACGAAACTCAAGTTGTACAGGACAACATCCCCGACGATGCTAGTCTACGTGGCAAAGACGTTGAAAGTTTTGTGCCTCTCCTACCTTTATTTGTTTCGGCCTCTTATTATGCGTTGTAGGGAGAATGTGAAAAGTTTATTTCAGATTGTAATCGTCCATTCTTCTGAAATGCTTCTTGGAATTCACTTTCACTTCTATTGGCAAAAATGAAACATTTATATTCATTGCCCATCTCTGATTTTATCCGTGCAGACAGGTTCAACTGTGAATACGAAATAAAAATTAAATAAAGTTCTTGTCCCAGGGATGGCAGGGATGATTATCTCCTTCCACTATATAATGGCCATGATTGCCACTTCATCAAACTAAAAACGTCTTTATGTGTCGCCAGGCAGTATTAATGAGACAAGGCATCATGGGAATGACCATTTAAATGAAGAAAAACTGAGCCTTATTCTCTCTTACAAATTCTGTTTAGTAAACCTGGGCAATTATGTATTGTTAACCATAGTACGTACACTACAAGCCAGGTGTGGTAGCACGGCCAGGGGCGGCTCCGGCCGCGCCAGCCACCTGCACCCTCTTCCATCCCCGGTCTTCTTGACTCTGTCTTGACACCGGGCTCAGGTGGGGGAGGAGGAGAGAGTGCGGTAGCTGCAGCGCAAGGCTACTATCACTTAAAACTAATTCACGCGCAAGTCACCGTCCCTGCACCACCTGGTGTGGAGCATACGGTGGACATCGTCGAAATCGACGGTCGAACTGCCACGTACACTCAAGGGCGTCACGTTGCTTGTCTACGACTTTACGTTCTAACTAGACCCATATGTTCTAGATGATATCCTAAACGGCTGGCCATACCTCTGGCCACTTAACTTACACGTATGCGATGGAAAAGTTTGCGTTTCTTAATAAACAAATAAAGAAGATGTTTTATTTAGTACGTTCATGGTAAATAAAATAAATTTTCAGGTGAATTTCAGAAGGAGTAAGCAGTAAGACAATATACAGTGTTCCGTTTGTGTTTCTAACATAGGCAGTCTAATATGAAAAACCGTTGAAGAATAGGGAAAAGATTCCTGCAAATTTAATAAAAACTTAAAACGTCGCCAATGGGAAGGTGAATATGTGTGTGAGACAGGACCACCCTGCAGGTGATAGCATATAGGGATTCGAAACATTCCTTGTCAAGTAGAATTCCTAAACCATATGAGGCTATTCGCTGCAGATGCGATCACAATATTGCTGGGATGGCAGCAGAAACAGTCGCCAGGGTGGCGAGACGGGGGAGAGGGACGATCAGAGGCTCTTTAGAGTCCGAGTGAGTAGAGGGATGATAAAAGGCTGTGCGGATACTCAAAGCGCGGGCGCTGCGACCATGAAACTTCGTTTGTTGACCAAAGAAACTACCAGCAGATGGCGAAAACACAGGAAACCATCCTGATAAATGAAGAACTGACTAAAAGCTGCGAAAATCCTCGCTGCAGAGTGGGTGGGGAGAGAGGGCAATAGCAAGGGATTTCGCAGCCAATTCAAAACAGGGGGCAACAGGTCACGGGTTCGAGTCTTGGGTGTTTCACCACCTGGGGTTGTGCATACCTGGCTGATGATGGCTAATAAGCTAAAAACTTTCATTCCAATCTTCCTTGTATTTGTCAGCATTGCTAATCTGCCATTTTAAGAGTTTGTTTATTTCCAAACTGCTTTTGCATCTTAAACTTTAGAAAATTTATTTACTTTGGGTCTATAAATAACACCGAAATGCACAATGTCCTCATGGATACTTCAAGGATGGTGGAGGACTCGCAGGACTTCATCAGCACTAAAAGTACATGACGCTTACACGAACTAAACGTTGTTCTAATATCCATTGCAGGTTACGCTCATGCTTACATTTTCTGTTTATATTCCAACTGTAGTTCCTCACATTATCTTCGATTGGAAACCTCGGAAAAAGTTTTGAATCCGCAACGTCATTGTCTGGAAAATTCAAGAAGGTCATCCTCTTCCGGATCGGTTGATGAATTCGCAATGCAAGAATGAAAGCTTTATTTTTAAAGACCAGCATATCAATTTGAAAAAACCATTCAACAGAAAGAAGTTGACTGGCCTCCACACCACGTCGTTTTTTAGCGAGGATCTAGCTGAGGCTTATATTGCGACGTCTTCTACACATTACTTTGCTTATGTTGTTTTATGTGTTCATGCCTTCTGTGCTTCAGTAAATGAATCTCACTCTTTCGGCAGAAATTTGAGTGGGTTTCGGCATTTCTAAACTTTGCGCAACTGTTGATTATAAGCAAGGCACAATTGGTTACAGTACTCCCGGCATTCTTTTATCGGGCCGATGGTAATTTCCTTTTTTAACTTTATTTTTGGTCAAATCATTAGTTATAGGGTATTGTTTACGTACTTATGCTTATAGAAATACGGTCGCAAATAACTTTACGCTCAGCCTGCCATTTCGTCAGTTCGGTTTCGCATCTCGCCCAATAAATTGAAGACTGTTATTTCCCTAAACTTTCGATGAGTCTTTTGTTTTTAAGTAGGGATAAAAGAAACACAGCAGAACCATTCAAAAAATACTTTAAGGAAGAAAGAACAAAGCTTTGATTAGTTCAGTTCAAAAATCAGTGCACATTTCCATAGCGCTCAAGCCAGTATCAAGTATCCGTTATGGCGCAAAACTGGTTTTCGAAAATGTGCATCGCTGCTTGGATCAAGCCCCTCAGAATCGAAGGTCTGAAAGAACCCTAGCTAATCAAATAGAAAAAAACAATAGATATCCAAAGCTTCTGGCTTCCATATGAATGATAAACGATTAAGCCCTGCCCAGTGTGGTAATTAATCAGTAAGGAAATATTCGGTCAGAGAATTCATTTAGAGCTCTATAAAAAGAACTCATAAACCTTTGATTTCTTTATGAAATACAATCACCTGATGCATTTGGCTGTATATTAAACCCACCAACTGTGGAACTGTAAAACTTACGTTTAAAGAATCCCCATACCCGGAGCCGATTATACATCTAGTCATCCGGCCATCTAGGCCCACGGCACATTAGCCTAAGAACATTAACTGAAATGACTCACGAGATGCACCTAAATCCCCGAATAATCTGTAGTCACAGCCAAAAGTCATCGGTCAAAACTGTCAATTATTAACAAACGCCCTTAAGTAAAATGAAAGGCTACAAAATATTAGCAGTCTTCCAGTAAAATGCGAACGTGCAGAAAACGTAACCAATGGGATAAATGAAAAAGCTAATGCTATAGAAGTGCAGCAAGTGTTTTTAAGAAAACAATGGAGCAAAACTATATAAATAGAAAAACTTTCTAAAATAATTCTTAAACGCATTTGTTTTACTCAAATGTCCTCCAATAATTAGTTAAAAATGACCTATAGTGATTGGCAAACTGCCAACATTTCGAGCATGGATCTACAAAAGTTTTCACAAGACTTTGCAGTATTTTGTCCGATAAAGACTTATTTGGCATGTGGTTGACTAATCGAAAGAGAATTTTTCTTGAATTCAATAACAGAAATGCCACAAAATCAAGGCTTTTATAAGGTCATTTGGCAAGAACGTAGTATGTGGGTTAACACCGGGAACAAAGGATAGGTCAGTGAGTAATACGGGACCTGAGGTAATGGGATTTTTATGCATGGGAATTAATGACGAAAAGGAGGGCTCCAACCAAATCCTTAGCCATATCCACTGTTTTTGTTAGGGTTAACATTCGTTACCAGATTAGAAGTGTCGTGCAGTAGTTTTTGGCTCTGACAAGTGTGTGGATGGCCAAATCCGGTTACTTTACCTCATGCCCATCAAGATGTGCGTTATCATTCCTAGCTGACACTGACTCTATTTTATACCGGCCCTTGGAGGGTGTAAGAATGAGGTCCACTCTGCTCCATCTTTCATTATCAAAGTAAGGCCGGTGCGTTTTGAAACAACCGCTGCGTTATAATTGTCACCGCTTGGAAAGTTGCCACTTCACCCCTTACTTCGGTTCTTTTATCGCCAATAAAAAAGGACAAAAATGCATGTCCCTATTGGAGGTTTCGTTGACAGACATAAACTCGCCTAGCTCTGTGTAGGGACTATTTAAGTCCTTGAAAAAATGAATTTCCTTTTAAAAACTCTTTTGTTTCTGCCAAATGCCCGATCTGTTTTTCGAAAGTTTAAGTGACACAAGCTTTCAAGACGTAGGCTGCGAACTCTATGGACGTGCGTGGTGAGGACGTTGCAAAACATCTCTAGGATATTTTTCTGCTTCTTCTCATGCTCGATGCCTTTCTCACAGATCTAATCTGGTCTGTGCTAAGCGTACGCTGTGGATTTTATTTTAATAAGTAAAGAGAAGTTATTTTAATTCCATATAGGTCATTCACTGTGAACGTATATAAAGTCACCTTAGGGTTATTTAGTATGCTGTTTTTTAAATAAATCCAGCTAGGCACCCCGATAATTTATATCGTCCTGCAAACTTAAGGGTGAAGTGCACTGGTTAATATGGCCCTGGTTGACTATCTGCTGCTTAAAATTTGACTGCTATAATTATTTACACGGGTTTATTGCTTGTTATTCACCTTTCAGAATTATTTTGTTAAAAAATCTGTCAGTAGAAACCTATCAGCACGAGTATCTGCTCACCTTTATTTTGAAGATATGTTCTTCTCCACCATCATGCCAAATGCCAATGCGCAACTCAAACATTCCATTCTTGATGTCAACTTTGATACTACAACTACTATGGCTGAATTTTTCTACGGTTATTCCGTCAGAAATGTTCGCGGCTCCAATATCCCGACAGGGTGCTTGCATGAACACTGCAAAGTAGTGTGGTCCTGAAAAATAAAAGCCGATTTTTGTTGTCATTTCAAACCAGGTTAAACTCAAAATACTGATCTCCTTGATAGTCGTTTTAAGAACCCATCAGCTACGTGGTATCTTCAAAGTAAGTTGTCGTGTACCTTGTCATAAGAAGCACAACCTAATAACGAATACTTGATTGTTGCATGAATACTATCTTCTCAGTCAGTAGTATAGCATTTTTCAATTATATCTTATTCCTCCTTTCATTTAGGTCCCTTATGGAATAATATAACTTATTAGTCCTAACTTAGACGATTTCATTTTAGATCTAATTAAAACCATCGATTGAGGATCATTTTCAAGGGCCGTGGATTTCAGTGACAAAATTTCTGGGCATAAGTTACACTCAATTAATTCGATTAGCTCCATATACATCTATCCTCTTTCCTGTGGATATCCGATGCACAGAGGTCTTATATCCTCTTTTTTAAAATCACAGAAAATAGAAACGCAACATATTAGACAACGAAGGATTTCCCTGATTTTTTCCATTATTCAGGTGTGTCATACGCATGGGTATTTTAGGTAAAGTTGAATTTGCACAGTGTACCAACGGCGAGAGGGATATTTTACCCAAAAGTCGAAATATAAGGGAATGAATGATCCCCCAAGGCAAAATACTCTGGGTGATAAATAACTTACAGGCACACATTCTGGCGCACAGTGCTCCCATCTACAAGGGCTTTTCTCTGACAACTACCTCCGTTCCGTTGCAAGATACGTATCTCTGCTTCACCACGTAAGTCCGTTACGCTGGTCAGGGGTAGTCAAAATCTAATAAGAAGAACGATTTTCACCGGTATACTATGCCTGAACAACTGCCTGTATAGGCATTGCTTTTGACAGCAGGCAAGAGGAAACACAGAAGTGAAATTGTGGTAATTGCTAGATCGCGCGGGTTACCTGAACTTGAGGGGTTTGTGCGCAGGCGGACACAAGGGCGCGCACGCACGCACGCACGCACGCGTGCCTCTGCCATTTCATCTGTGAATGTGCTTGCTAAAATTAGCCTGCCTGGTATCAGAAATAGCTCCTCGCTCGCAAATTGTCGTGCACCGACATTTTCGCTTCCTAGGCACCATTCCCATTCCTGACCCAGGTACACCAAAGCAGGCTTTACCTTTCGGCTTCTACAAACGCCTGACTGTGCAACTAAAAAATTTAAAAGCGGCCATACAAAAGGCGCGACTAACTGCAAGGTTTGCGCTCCACAGAAGAACGCCAATATGCCCAAAGAGGACTTCGTCAACCGGTGAAACCAATAAAGCTACCAAGTGGGGACTCAGTTGGCAGTTTAACGAGGGTTTGCCAGTGTTTTTTGGTTTGAATTTAAACAGCTTACCAAGAGCCCAACTGGAGTTGTGGCAGTGATACTGTGAGAGTGAATTAGGAGGGTAAAACTCTGCAGTATGTCTTGGTCAAATATGCATCCCATAGCACCCCAGCTCATACGCTGCACTTAAAAGTGAACTTTTCCACACCAATAAACTTGAAGAAGGCGCTCTCTCAGTTTCTCCTGGTGTCTTTTAGGGTACACACGAGTCTAAATTTTAGAAACACTACGACCACCTGAGTTTTTAACGATTGGAACCTGAAGAATTCACTGGGCTCTATGTGTAAACCAGTCTTTTTATACTTGCAAAGGGTAAAACAGCATTGGTTCTTGGTCTAGGCGGGATTCAATCACCCACGACAACAAGGAATAGGTTTGTGTACTGCCGATACTCTACCCATTTGAGCTACGAAGGCTGATTTGAGGGGTTATTTATGCAGGCTGCAAAAAGCGAAAGTATGAAATTTTAGAACGAAATGTGTCGGAGTAAAATAACTCTGAAGATTAAAGCATCGAACTGGTGGTTTCTTGGACAGAAGACGCTTTAGGCCTCAACTTATTTACATTCAAAAAACCGCCTTATGTAAGTTGTTCTGGCGTATCACAGGAGTAAATGAAAATTTTACCAGCGACTGAAAGTATTCCTTTAACCAAAACAAAGCCGGTAAAGAAAAAACGTTATGAAAAGTTATCTGCGTATGCTGCAACTAATTTTGAGCTACATGACATCGTAACTGTTTAGTCCTCATCGCTATTCAACTGCTTGCGTGAGTTCCAGTAACGTTCTTCAAGACAGAATCGTATTTGATGTTCCAGTTTGGAAACAAAAAGGGATGGTTTTGTGCCACTCGCATGACATTTCCGAGCAAAATTGTCAGGTATGGTCCCATACGAATGTCAGGAAAACAGGAATCACGCTCTGTACAATGACTTTGAGCTAACTTCCAGAAAAAAATAAGGTTGGCGTTGTGTTTAGGGTGAGAGTAAATTTTAGGGTTAAGCTGAGCAGTACGTTTATGGTTCAGGTTGGGGTTTACGCCTACCGCAGGGTTGAAGTTGAGTGTTGGCTTGGGGTCAAGATAAGAAATACGGTTGAGGTTTATTTTTTGAGCATGAACATGTTTACTTTTCTAGAAATTATGCACCGGCCCTCGTTGTTACGTGGACAGGGCGTTCCTACTTTCCAGTCCTCTTTAGAGGTCATGTAAACAATCCTTACCAAGTTGTGATCTGTGTATAGAACTTGGAGCATGTAACTTTATAGCTTGGGCAATTTGGCTTATGATAGCTGTTTATGAACACTTTTGACGAAGTGAAAAGTCTTAAAGTAGTCAATAAATCCCTTTCTTAACAGGAATCCGGGTCTATGTGACGTAAGCTGATATATTTATATTCTCGCCCGTCTAGTCGATACTAATCAGGTCGTTTACCGCACACCAGCCGACTTCTGTAAAAAGGCATACGCCAACGGCTGCTATCAACAGCTGAGGCAGTGGAGATACGGCTAGCGAAACCAGCGATGCGCTGTCAGAAGACACTAATACAGGCACTCTCTCCTCCGTTGCCACCGACGACTTCGGGTAGTGTTCAAACGCAACCCCCACCCCCTGATAACATTCGTCCACTGCGCTTACTTGACAGGGATATTCACTCCCCGTACTCGACCTCCGACCCTCACTTTCCCTTCCATGCCCAAGTTTTGCAGTATTTATAGGATGTAGTTTATAGGTCACTTAGTGCCTGTCACGATTGGCAGCTCCCGAATGCATCGCAGCTAGTTGCACGTGGTGGGATTATTATCTGACGAGCCGGATGTTGCGGTATGCAGGGGCCATGCAGTTGCTGTGTGACTGTGTGTGAGTTAAGATGATCAGTTCCCACGCTCATCGCATGCAGTGCGATGATGGCCCGCAGTCGAATTGCCGACGGCCGGATTACGTCATCCATGTGAACTCTTGGGCAATTTAACTCGCTGATCTCGGAGCTGGCAACAGTGGTCATCCACACGATCTGCGCGTGGTTAACTACATTTCCTAGAAAAGAATCAGCACCACATATGGAGCGGAGAGGTCGTTACGCTTTTTGAATGATTGAGCGCGGGAAAACCATGACTCGAGCAGTTCGCAGTTCACACAACTGTTGCCTCTAGCAAGAATTTCAACTTCATTAAACCTCAATGTATAGCCGGGTCCCCGTCGAATGAGCCCCGATCCATTACGTTTATCTGACCGTCTCTGATAATGGATTCCAGTGAGAATCCTAAAAATCAGGCTTATAAAGATCTTGTTTCCCTGATCGCGTCTCCTTCTTCGCAAAATTTATCTAGCTTAGGTTCTCATGGGCGTATTGTTTGATCAGTAACATCTCGTTGATGAAAATACGAATTTTAAAATACCAAGGTGCCCACGAAAAGAGGGTTTTCTATCTAAAAAAAATCAATAATAACTTAGCAAATACCGAATAATATTACTTGCAGTAAAGCAATACCGACTATAAAAATAGACGATGCTTTATTTTTGGGTATGTAACTGAACACAGGGTAATAGAGAAAACGCAAATTCCAGGTGGCAAGACAAATGTAGAAGGAAGATTCATCAGAAAAGGTTCATTGTCTATCTGAAGATAGTTAAACGAAACAAATACCGGAACAGGCAGACATGCAATAACCTCCTACCGATGAACGCTTCTTCTTCTTCTGCTTATTATTCTGAACACATGGTTCCAGGAGTTGTCATCGCCTTACTGCACTATTGCTAAAAGGTCGGCTGATTGAACTTGAGGCGTCAGGGAAATATACCGAAAAGTTATTAGAACCGTGCGATGGAAGAAAATTGGGGGACTAATGAACTCTGGTAATTCTTGGGATTCAAATAAACCTACCAGATTGCTAATGTCACAGTTTTTGACATGGGTACAGTTTAATCTGGTTTTAATGTTTAAAAAAGATAGGGGGATTTCATGAAGTGCAAAAAGCTTACTGAATACAACTTTTGGGAAAAAAGCAACAATGGTAGTTTAAATAACGCAGTTCAGTTCCGATTCTGCTATGGAGAAGTAGAACGCAATTGACAATCGGCTACAAGAATAAATCTGACCTTCAGGCTAACATATGGCCGTATTTGATAAATTGCTAGCTTTCACCCCGTAAGTGCTCCAAAATAAAACAAGCCCAAATCTGAGAGGTTATAAATGGGTGCTGCTGAGGTAAACCGAATGTGTGCGCGTTGCATGTTTGCATTCAACAGAGACAACGAATTCCAGCTGCTATCTTTACCCAATGCCAAGTCTCCAAAAAGACCTTAAACAGACCAAAACATTGGACTTCGTCGGAATCCACTTAGATATGGGTCAACGTAGTCCGATCGGTTCCTTAAAATGTTGAATTTGGCCATTTGTTAATTCCATGACCTGAAAATAAGGCAGCTTTTCATAATTAAACAAGAAACAATTTAAATAATTGTTTTCTACTTTTAACCGTGAGGTCCGTAAAGGAATCCTCAGCACATATACTCCCGCAATAACTTTAAGTATGCGTTCGGTCTCAGTACTAAAAAATGCCGAAAGCAATGGCTTAGACGGAGATATTCACTTTCCTTAGCCGAATACTTTCAGTATAAGTTAGATTTGGCAGTAGTCCAAATAGGTTTAAGTATGCCGAAGGCCATATGTTTTTCCAAAACCTCTGTTGCATATGCTAATAAGCGTAATTTGGACATTATTTGTCAAAAATAACATTTGAACACACTTTCATCATGGAACACTGAAGATTTACTTAGTAAAATATTGAATGGTGCCCCCTATCCAAAGAACATGATTCACAGATTTCTCAATGGTTTCTTAAATTTCGTCATTTAGAAGGAGCCTAATGAAGAATTTATTAACAGTAAAATCCACAGTATATTGAACGCTAACCAAAGAGCAATCATCTTATTTACCAACTTTCAACATAGTGAGGTCACGTATATGCGGTTTGGCTGATGAACTAGAAAAGGAATTTCAATCTTTAGGTTGTTTATATGAAACAGGAAACCTCGAACAGAGGTACAATTTGTTTGTGAATGGTGTTGACTTCTCTCCTTGTTTTGGTGTTTAGCGTCGAGTGTAACTCTGGGGCACTAATCAGTTCACTAAAACAATTTTTTTATCATAGAAATTGGCTTCTGCATTACGTCAGCTGTTGTGTTATGCCACCAGCAGAAAACTATTGGCAGTGCCGTTTAACGTTAAGTCCACTAGTACGAAAAAAAGGTGGGTAGCTAAACAGTGATCCCAATTTCGAGTTCGGTCTACTTAATTCTCTGCCGAGTTTAGCGAGTAAAAACAAATAGACAGAACAGCTTCAGTGGAGCATATAAACTGTCAGAGATACAGATAACTCATCGACCTTCCCTCAAATCGACTGCAACATGGATATCCTGCAAAATATGTAAAAGAAAAAATAACTATGACATTGTAAGGACACTAATATTTTCCAGTGCTTCCTTGAATATTAAAGGACTTGAAACCACTGAGATATTGGTTAACGAAGATAGGACAGCCGAACCCGGACTGATTCCGCAGGACATACATGCGTACGGAATGAGCCCCGTCTTGTGTGAGTTATACACCCCGCTGATATATATCTTATAGAGAAGAAAATGGCATCTGGTATCACCAACTATGCGGCCCCATAATCAACCAACCATTAATGCTGTGTCAGTCGAATTCTCATTCCGTTGTACCATCAGTTGTATGTGCAACTGGTTAGGCTTACTTGTCCTGAAACTAGAGGCGCCAAACAGACCCCAGAGTAAGAACATGAAGGCTGGAACGGAAGCCAATAATGAGACACCATGGCAAAAATATAATAAATATCAGAATTTTTCTAAATGCGTTTCACTGTTTCTCATAGAAGAAGAAAATATTTTACTAGATATTTACTTTACTTAAAGAAAGTTTTAAACTCACCGGAAAAATTGGCTTCCAACTGCATCCTCCGTGAGCTTCACAAGTAGAGGATGAGCCGAGAAGAAATAATGATGTGCTGTTCAGCAGGCCCTTACTGCTAACGAGCTTTCAAAACGAAGACAGCTGGCGTGTGTTTTTTGACAAATTATCAGAAAAATGGTAAAATTTAAAAAGAATTTTGAACTCGGTAGATAAATAATGGAGAGGAATTGTAGTTGATATGAACCAGTGCAGAAAATGCAATAAAACGGCATGGTGTAGAACTAAATGAACACAGTCAGCTGATGTCGTTATGAGTTTTAAGTTGTTAAAGGCCACAAAAAACCAAACTATGCATGAAATACCCGACTGCATTAGAAAGAATGCCCAACAAGTCACTGCTTCAGTAAACGGTTTTATGAAATATGTTATATTGAGGGTTTTTCCAAACACATCGAACGGAATGTAAATTTATTGGCAGTCGACTGAAGACACTGAAAATCGTAATGAAAATTAGTATTTCTAGACCATGTAATATTAATGTGTAGACCACAAAATGCCCTATATTTCCTAATGATCGGTTCTTTATTGATGTAAAAGTTTGATGAATGCAGTGTGCGCTGATTTCGCGAAACGGGCCATAACTCATGAAATCCGTCAGATTTCATGAGTTAGGACACCTACTGTACATGCGAACAGGTTTCTTAGCCAGATCTTCGTTTCCTCCATCTAATAGTTTTTCGAGTAGGCAGCTTAATATTTATACAATGATCAGCATCATTTAAATTTTCGAGGATTGGTTTACCTTGATATCAGTTTGAGCAGGCGTGCATTCATTTACTTGCTACGTGAGAGAACAGCAAAAATAAGAAACGCACTGACTAAGTATGACTTCGCCGAAACGACAAGTCCGAGCACAATTTACACACTAGCCACAAATGCAGTATGGCACCATAACAGATTTAACTATTACTCCACTAATCCCTAGATTTTGCCTGTTTTCAGCTGAAAATTGACAAGAAAACTTTTGATCTTTCTTTTCTAAGCTATTTTGGAAATTTTTCCTTCGTTCATTTGGCCGCCTCTATATCTCTTCTTTGATGATACACAGCGAGGAAAGTAGGCTACAAAAACTCTCCTAATTTCATATACAGGAAAACAATAAAAAATAAACACACATTGGTCAGAGTAAAACCCAGTGGAAGTATTGGGAAAAACTTTGCGCCTGTTCAGGCCGGAGGTGTTGAAATGCCCAGATGCTCAAACCTATAATTTCTACAGTTTGTCGTTATGAACACATTGAAAATTCTTGCAAGCAATGCTTTCCCGGTCTTACTTGTCTGTAGGTAACGCCAAAGGCCATACATATAGGAGGAATTTAGCATGATTTTTTTGTCAAAACCTTCCCTCCTCTACAACAACCGTCTTTGATTAGTGTGGTGTTACTCAATTAAAGGGATGGCTTCAATAAATCTTCTCCTTTAAACAAAGTCTTGATTACCTATTGTGAATGCAAATAATCTGATATATTAGCTCCTGACAAAGCAACATCAGGATGAAGATAGGAACATTTTAGCATTTAAAGGACCGCTGATGGATGATAAATGTTTTGTAATCAAAAACGAAGAACCTATCATCTTAGATTTTCGGGATCGTAATTTACATTTGTATACTACTTTCTGGATCCCATTATAGCATGTAAATATGCTTAAGGTGGGTACTGAAAGCAGCAAGATGATCTGCACACAAAATCTATGGATAACGTTCCTTTCCAAAACTCGCATTTGCTGAAAATAAACGTGGCAAATGAAGTCCCAACTGAAACGAAAATTTTGTGGTTACCTCTAGGATATCGAGGTTGGTTTGAAAATTAAGCACGTGATTAAACAGAATAATTGCCTTTCAGCAGTCATCGTGTATATTGGAACAAAAACCTGGCCGTTATTATAAACGGAATTTCTGAAAATCAGATGATCCCGTTTTATAAAATATAACGACGTACAGTTTGTTTTGTCTGACGAGAGTGGGCTGGAAAAAAATGCTCTTTAATTTGTGTCTGTCTTAGCAAATCCGGACCATTTGAATTAGTGGTCTAGCAGGAAAAATGCGTAAATATGCGGAAGCTGTCTGCTATGAATGCTAGAAATTTTACTTTTCACCTAAAGGTACATACATTCTTTAGTAGAATATTAGACCCCTGTCACATTTGAGGAAATGCATAGGAAAAACCAAGCTTTTAACCACACCCAACCTATTATAGGTGGGTTTGCGTTAACTTTGGGTAGAGGTCGGAGTTAGGGTTGCAGTACCAATTATACTTGGTTTTGGATAAGACCTAGGGTTAGAAATAGGAGAGTTAGTTTTAGAATTTGGGTTGGGGCTAGCATACGCAATTTCAGGTTGAAGTTAGGGGTATTCGGGTTAACATTGTAGTTGGGCTCGGAGGATGATTAAATTGGGGACACAGGAATAGCAAAGCTCTATCTCTATTACGGTAAAGGAATAACAAACATGTCCAACCATGCCGTGTTGACAAGGTAAAGACAGCAAGCAGAAAGTACCTCAAAGTGACTACGTGACCTTCATTCATGTTTTTCCACTAATTTTGTACCTACTGCATGACTGAAGTTAAGGTTACTGTTGAAAATGTGCTGTAGACCTTGCGCTGCTTTGGTCATACAGTAAATTGACTTGTGGACTTTGAACAGCCGACAAGCATGTAGATTCTTTGGCCTAAGAAAGGTAATCCCTGTGACCTAGGAATAGGTCATTAAATTGGTAAGACATTGCATTATTCCTTGACGGAGAACGTTTGACCTGAAGGTCCTCGCTTGGAAAGAATTTGCAGACTCGGATCATGGGTTATTAAATTTAATTTGCAGTCCATGGCTAGGAAGGGAAAATTCGACAGCAAGCAAAGGTGACAGTTCAATCCTGTGATTACTGAGTCAGCTAATCTGTTAAGGATAGTTAGACATAGGTTGATTTCAGATTACTCTCTCCAGGAAATGCCAAACGTCATGGTATACAATGTTCTGCATTCAACAGCAATTAATTATGCTTAAGCTTGTCCCGGCACCACCTGTTTGTAACGGTCTGATGTATTTAAAAATCCACGGATTCTAGAAACGTACCTCATCATCCTGACTTGACATGTACGCAACACCATATCTGGATGCATCGGTGGAAAATTTGATCTAGTTTACTTAGTTAATCGTATGAATTAGCTTTGGAGCAGTGATACGTTACGAAGAAAGTGTAAATACTGAAAGCCTCGCCGACAGTACGTTTGCTAAAGATCTTTAATTTTGTTAATACGCAGAGTAAACATTTCTACGTTCGTTAAAAATGGTGTCTAGCTAACCAGAATAGCACTGGCGTCGTTGAGTCTGGTTAGACTACATATATTGGCCTATGTTTGCCCTCGATGATTACCCTGTAGTTTTTGTCAGTTGGCGGCTAAACCAAATTCTGTTAACTGCGATGGAAAACATGATCTTATGACTGAGTGTACAAAGGATGCAGCCGCATGTGACGACATACTAAACACCGATAGTCAGGGTCCACAGGTTTTCATGAAGTATTTGACGTCTTGCTTTCTTGGAAGGACTCAGAAATGTATCTCAGGCTACCCTCATTTTTACGCCTCATAAGATTTCTATTAAAGTGTTTGAAAAATATATTGGCAGGTGTTATACGCTCAAAGTAAAAGTTACACCTACATGTCTTTTCCTATTTATGGTAAAAAGGATGGCATAAAAACAGATGTTATTTACGCGTGCCTAATTATTTTCCGCCTTCAAAAAAACATCAAGTAAGCTTCTATGGAGACATACTATAAGACATAACGCCTCATATAATAAGGGAAGGGTTAATCAAAGTTTCTTCTGAACACTCTTCGTAGAAAGTTTTAATTGTTAAATAACTCTAATGTGCCTTAAAGTTTTGCTGAAGTGATAGTTCCTTGGACTAAAATCAAAAATGGTGCTATAATGTTGTGCGATATGTACTTGGAATAGCCCGCAGCTTAACAAAATGGAAGAAAATATCAGATAAATTAGGCGGCATGAAGTAGAGGCGGTTTGATTCAGTAATACTCTGTAGTTCGGATGACGTGATGGATGCGTTGAGATAGGGCCAGGAGATCCGAGGATAATTTGAAGATGGTTGTGTAAATTCAAACTTAACAAAGACGTTTTGCAGGAGAACTCTAATTAACAGAGTCCGTCTTGAAAAAAATTGTTATTTTTTTATTTACGCGACGGTATTGTAATGCGTATTGAACTGAAAAAACTGTAAAATCCTTAATTTTAACCAAATATGATTTTTAATGCCTCTGGTATTTTTTATGAAGTTTCTGATGATGGCTTCAAACACGAATCCAAAACGCCAGGCAAAAAAAGGTTTTTTATCTCAGAAATCGCGTCTTCTTTTTCTCACATGCTACATACTTATATATATATATATATATATATATATATATATATATATATATATATATATATATATATATATATATATATATATATATACGAAAGTATTGGAAAGTAGGCATCCCAAGAAATAAAGTTGAAGTTGAACAATGAGGCCTGAGAGGACAGAAGTCGAAGGAAAAGGAACCAAGTAATTCTAATCAGGTGCCCAAAACAAATACATGGCGAACCCAACCTTACATTAAGAATGTGTCTGAACTCGCCAAAGACACCTAAGGAAGAACAAACATCATGTGGCGCATAAACCGACAACTACTTTGCGTACCCAGCTTATACACCCTAAGGACAGGGTCAACTATTTGGACCGGTGCCCGGTGTCTAGAGTATGCATAGCTACTTAGGACAGATGGTACCGCCTCTTTACTGCCAACTGATGTTCATAGATGCGTGTAGAGGCGGATTTGCCTGTCTGACCACAATACACGGCATCACATGCTTCAAACGGGATCTTGTAGATGACTTCTTTCTTGTCCAAATAGTAGACCCTGTCCTTAGGGTGGACAAGCTGGGTACGCAAAGTAGTTGTCGGTTTGTGCACCACATGAATTTGGTGCTTCCTTAGGTGTCTTTCCACGAGTTCAGACACATTCTTAATGTAAGGTTGGGTTCGCCATGTATTTATATTTGGCGCCTCGTTAGAACTACTTGGTTCCTTTTCTTTCGAATTTTGTCCTTTAAAGTATCGGCGTACAAAATCCTTAGGGTACCCGTTCTGCAAAAATAATTCACACATGTAATTTAGTTCGATTTGATAGCCTTCTTCGTCGGAGCAGTGTTTTTGCTCTACTGAGTAGACTGTTGACAGCACTCCTTTTATGAGCAATATGCTGATTGCTCTCATAAGGCAGAATAACTTCGGCATAAGTTTCCTTTCGATAAACCGATGTGCGTAGTGTTCTGTCGGTCTTTCGTTGTACGTGGACATCCAGGAATGGGAGTTTATTTTCAACTTCCTTTTCGAGTGTGAATTGGATACCCGGGATTGTGGAGTTGATGGTGTTATGGAGCATTTCCAGTTGGTCATTTTTAAGGACAACAAATGTTTCGTCTACATAACGTAGCCATAATTAAGGATTAACTAACAGAAGAGCCATGGCCTCGATACACACGGCAGCCGCTCAATGGTGCCAATGTTTACACCAGTATCGATTTTTTTCGCGTAATTACAATGTTAACTGTTTTTGTCACATTTGCTACCCGCCTGCGTCTGACAACGACCCGGAGAGCCGGTGTTGAAAATTTACGCAATGAAGCTCCATTTTCCATAGAACTTATTCAACTTCAAATTTTTATATATATATATATATATTGACTGCGTCCGCAGTCAATTTTATCTCGCCATACAGGATCGATCACTGCCAAGTGGTTGGTTAATGCTCCGGGCTCGATGGATTTCTGGTTAATGCGAGATGTGTACGCTTGGGAACGTTTGTTACTGGTCCTGAGGACTTTCCAACTCAACAAGATTATCCATCGAGATTTGCTTCTCTGATTTTCGAAGGCATTATTGCTGCTCGCATGAAGTGACTGGGTACCCCATAACATCACATCATCAGTATGTCGTTTAACACGACCTCTTATTTTGACTCTAACAAGTTACTGTGAGACATCTTCTAAAAAGGTCATTAACCTGGCCACGAAAAGTCAGTTTAGTATGGAGCTTTTATCTTCAGCCGTGGATAAAACAACTATTTATAGGTACACTTTCAAGTGTTTTTGTACGGTGGGCTGTGGGGGACAAAGATAAGACTGCCTCACTGCAACACATGGCACTAGCGACGGCCGAAACCAATCGGATTACTCGGATGGAATTCCTTCTTGGTGTTTATAGAGACTTGGAAACGTATAAGTCTGATGTTTAAGCTCTCATACTCAACTCTACTAAGAGCTTGGCCTAGAAAACGCTAGCGAAAACCGGCTACTGTTTATCTACCGACAACCATTCAGCAACTTAAAGCACCTTCGCATTTCAACGTTTCGAGTATTTAATCGGTTCCTCTGATGGTGTTTTTTTTCTTTAGCTTTTATCAATCCAGTTATGCCTGCCAAGATTCAGTGTTTTCACGGTATCCGAGGCGTGCACAACTTTAAGCACATTAAAACGCGACACCGTAGACATTTTTGAGAAAGGGTGTCATTTTCTATTACAAAGCAAGTTGTGGGCTTGGTAATGCCGAGGGTCTTCCGAGCCCTGTGGAACTTATTCCGTTTGAATTTAACCACGCGCGTCCAATTTTTATCGGTCTAAAAAACGAAGGAAACATAAAAAATGTACGTCATGAGACGACTGGCAATGCAAAACAATTGTGATGACTGATATCGTAATCACTGCCTACGGTATTGTTAATTGCTTATGCATGTTTGCACACTTTCATCCAAAAGAAAGATTTAGGTAATTGGAGACCAACTTAAATGTCTGATGGTTTGACTATGCGGCGTTCTTCCAGCAAAGGAAGGAGTAACTGTACGCGCAATCTATTAGCATTTAAGTAGTTACATGTTTTATGAAATGAGGGGTTTACGGTAGATCATTGCCACTTCCAAACGTACAGATAGGGTACATAATTTCAGAGAAATGCACCTTTATACAAGTTGAATGGAAGTTTATTTTGTATTGCAATTTCTAATAACCTGAATAGTGGTTCTTTTACAGCCCAATTAAAATTTAATGGGGTTAAAAAATTTTCTAGGGATTTGAACTGTACAGGCATGCGCTACGTGTCACAGTTGTAACAGTGATCTTTGAAATGTCACATTGCAGTCTATAAGGATAGAGAATAGCGAAGGATTTCCTTTTGTTTCATAGTTTATTTCTTTTTTAAAATTTGAGACTAAAATTCAAAAACCACTTTTGCCTTCCTCAAAGCAGATCTACAGGTTGGGTATTAATAAATGTCCTTTACGATATCAGTTACGATAGTAATTGAAAATCGCTCAACTGTTAATGCAAACTGATACTCCGTAACTCCCATTACTTTTAATATCTCGATGATGTGGAGGGTGGATGTACCTGCTTAACATTCGGTTTTGTTTTTTCTGTTGTTTAATTAAGGATACTTAGACGTTTCCTTTCTACCTGTCCACGTTTTGTAGATGGCTGTACCCTGCGAATTCATTTTAAATCTTCAAGTTGAAGGTAGCTTGTTTAGTTTTACAGCTCTAACATTCTTTTAGGATCTTTCGCTATGTTTACTCGAAAGAGGTCGAAAGTGCAACTTATAGCTGTATAAATCTTTTTATTTTTCCAACTAAATGTCCAATTCTCGTCTTTGAACAGTAAAAAAGGTTTTCAGTTATGCGGACGCATTTTAAAAAAGACTTCTAGTCATTCAAACGGACGTGGAAGGCTTTGGTTGGGTTGATGACATGACCATAGTAGACGAAGCACATAGAAAGAAGACGGAATGCTTCATCCTTCCAAGTTAACATCGGTATCGCTTAAGATGCTACTTTGTAGTAAATTTTGTCGTAATGAAAGTGTTGTCAGCCCGCGGATTATAAACGTGGATAGAAGTGTATAGTAGCCAGACAATGTGGTTGGTAGACGCATTTGCCTGCCTCATCCTCAAAGGTGTTTTACACGAGTTCACGCTTATTCAGTGTGACTGTGTCTACCTGAGCATAAGAACCAACTTATTCATGCAGTCTAGAGTTGAGGTATTGTAGGCTGAGGACGAAAAAATGCCCACCCCGATGTCCATCCTGCATCTACCAGTAACCCGTTTCCCTCCTCCCCACCTAAATGTCAGTTACCATGCCACCGACTGAATGAACGGCAGATCACGGATTTCGAAACGAGGGCAAAACTCCCATCCCGTCCGGCAATCGTTACACGTCACTCCAGTGTGACAGGCTGCTTTCCCTGTTAGTTGACATGATATGGACTTGAAGTGGTGAGGAGGTTTCCGCGCAACCCCCTTATCGGCAACCTTCCTAGGCTAAACTGTTTAACCTTTGTGGTAGTTTCAACCGTGTAAGATTTACCATAGCGATAAACGCCTCGGTGAAGCTCGAGGGCGTATCCTCCAAGCTCGACTTCCCTCACACTTTCTTTCCATGCCTCACTCATTGCCCGTTGCCATCGGCCGATTCCTGATGAGATTGGACGCGATGGCAGACCTGATGGCTGACTCCTGTTTATGTCACGCGAGACGAATCGAGGTCATAAACGGAGTAGAAAGTGCATTTGGTCCTAGGTACTAAATAATCGTCCTATAGACTCAAGCAGTAAAATCTTTGAACTCGGTAGACTTTGCTTATTCTTTAAAATGCGCTGGTTGCTAAGAAAGATGGTAAAAAATAGTGCAAGTAATATTTTTGGCTCCAACATGGAAGCTGTTAAAAATAAGTGAATCTTCCATCTTTTAGATTTAGATTTCTGACAGCTTGTGGCGAGGTGTTGCCATTTAGAACGTGAAGGCA
Organism: Schistocephalus solidus; assembly: GCA_017591395.1. Classification (NCBI taxonomy): domain Eukaryota; kingdom Metazoa; phylum Platyhelminthes; class Cestoda; order Diphyllobothriidea; family Diphyllobothriidae; genus Schistocephalus; species Schistocephalus solidus. The sequence goes on from WEDG01001085.1 coordinate 204,625, forward strand.
TAAAAGGATACAACAAGGACTGCCCAAGCAGCAGAAAAAAAGCTGATGCTTTTACCTCCGACGCTTAGTGAGTCATTGTGCTGGCATTAGTACTTTTTCTATTAGCATTATGCCTACTCAAAAAGATTATGGAAAATAAATTCGTTTCCTTAAAAATCCGTTGTTATCGGCATGATTTGAGTGAGCTAAATAGTAAAAGTCAGGATGTTTGTGGAAGAAAGGAAGGCTTTTGTCTTTATAAATGCTGGTTTTTAAATCTGTGAACCTTTTTAGGAAAGCATTTGAATAATTTCAGTAAGCAATCCTTTGTTGTATCACATCATTGATAGAGGGTTAGTTGACTATTCTATGTTTACTCGTAAATTCCCTCAGTAATCCATTTTCGCGTATGCAGGCAAATAGTGATCCACTAATTGCCTATTTCCATAAGAAAGTTTAAAGTGGAATTTATTTTCCTTGCTTAGTTCAGGAATTATTTTAATTTTAAAACTAGCTATATAAATGGCATCCACGGCAAAACGTTTGTGCCCAGACGTAGGCATGGAGAAAAAAGGACCGAAAATGGACAAGCGAGCATACATTTTCGATCGAAACATCGAAGGCACAATCACTTCTCAGTTATAAGCATGCATTGGCGCTGCCAAAATATATCAGTATGTGCCATTAACAATTGTGCATCAGAAACGGAAGTAGCTTCAGTCAAATATGAACTTCAGATATTGTAAACGTCCGCGTGTTGCTGACCATCTTAGGTATCTCTCAAGCTAAACAAATTCCACAGTTACTAAAATTAGTATTTTAAATAATCACGACAAAGTTTTACGTTCCTTAGCTTAATTAATTTAAACGTAAAAATTCTCTCTTAACGGTCTGGTTAGGCAAAGTGCTTCTACTAATTACAACATCGAGAGTAGTCTTTGTTAAACTTACAATTGTACAAAGTAAAGCGTAAAGTAGGGGTGATTCCGGCTTCATAGTGCGGTTTAGGAAAGTTCGGATCCTAGGCAACATGCATATTCACCTGACTGTTACCGCAGGAACAACAACGATAATTTCTCTTTCCAAATACCTGATTTGAATAACTCAGACTTTCCGAAAACAACCATGCGGAAAAACCATATTTTCAAATCATTACAATGGAGTTACATGAATGCATAAGTTTATCGGAAAAGCAATGTAACAGATATGCACTGAAGCAGATAACTTTATTGTGTGAGTGCGAACCACTAAAGCATGTGAATACTTTTCTATCGAACTTCAACCTATCAGTTACTAATAATGAAACAATGTCTGCAAAGTTATCGTTTCCAGTTGCAAGCCTACATAAAGGATTCCAGTTACTGTCATATGTCCATGACTCTACTCTCCACCATACCTTTGGGGTTCGATTTAGCGTACTCACCAACCATTTAATAGAAATACTTATTCAATAATTGAGGATAGTCACCAGGAAAGGTATGAGAGACAAAAATGACAATTTCTGCTTTATTTTCTATCATCAGACGGCTAAGTTCAACAAATTGAACTTCAAGGGGCTAAATTGTGGAGCGCCCGAATAAATGACCGTGCATTCCAAGCCTAGATGGGAAGTATGGTTGTTTATTGACTGGGTCTGCTAGTCACCGCATCCAACACACGCTGTACACTGAGCCCTTGTCCACGAGAAAAATTGAGGCCGACTTTTTGTGGCATACAGCGATTCGTCGTAAAAGATTATGAGTTCAACACCAGTCTGATCTCCCCGTTGCAGGCCCAATTTCGGCAGAATATGCATTTTTGCATTTGTTTGAAGCTCAGAAAGCCCTTTACTAAAGAATGCATTTCCGATATGTTTGCTTGTAAGGAAAGCAGGTCAGATTTGTACGAACTCTAATTTTTTCGGATACCCAAGTAATTTCCTATGCGATAAGGATGCCTTTTATGGCCGCCTAAACAGGACACGGGAAAAGGAACCACCCACAATACAGGCTGCTTTGCGCCAAATTCCAAGGAACTTATGGTTAGTATTGAGATATGGGTTAGGGTTAGGTTTAATTTTGAGGTTAAGGTCAGGTTTGGGGTTAGAGTCATGATTAAGCTAAGGGTTTAGGTTATTAACGTGTTAACTGTACAGTTTAGGTTTAGGGAAGGGCTAGGGCTGAGATTAAGATGACTGGTAATGTCTATGTTAGAGTTAGCGTTTGCGTTAAGACACGGGCATATTTATCCTTCCTGATATTTATCGTAAGGGCACTTATTTAAAGCCGGCGGGGTGGTTCCTATTCCCGTGTCCTGTTTAGGCGGCCATACAAGGGATCGGTACCAAAACACTTTTGTAAATGTCCACGACGCCAGACAGTGATGGACTATGCGCAAAACAAATCAATGTATTTGTTTGGAACAACCTACGGAAAATCGTCATTTGGTTTAATTCTTAATGAATGCCACAAGCTAGGCTAGTTTTACTCTCGGAACTGCTAAGCTTTTTATTGGTTTAACTAAGAGCAGAAACCACATTAAAAAAATTCGTATATACTCTTTAGAAATGTCCATTTATCTTCTCGCAATTTTTTTTAAAAAGCTGCCACCGGATGCATCCTCTACACGGACCAATGGCCATTTAGAAAAAAGCAATGAAAATTTTAAAGACAGTCTATTGCCAATGTACTCATTTTTATCTATCCAACGACTCTGTTATGGTAGGTTTTGTGGGTTTGGTCTGTGGGCTTTACTAGCTTAACATAGTTTCTTTGGGCTTTTATCCTTGTATGCAGACGGTTTATTGCGTCGCTATTAGACTCGACAGTTTTTGCCCAAAAATTGGTCGATTACTTACTCTCAGTTCCTGGGTGCATTTTGTGACTAACGAAGATAAATGCGTAAGCATCTAATCAGGAGTATTTTGTAAGGTTTAGTGGCAAGTAATGTGAAGGCCGAAACTTTTTGTATTCAATAAGCATATGCAAACACACAAATAGGTCCTTATGTATATGTATATATGACAACGTCGAAGTAAACCTTAGGCAGTGGCGGAAAATTCATCAAAAGTTGCCAATCAAAAGGTCTCCGGATTGTAAACGAGCAGGGTAGAGCTTGTGAATACTCTTTATTGAACTTTTAGAGTGAAGGATGGGGAGGAAGGAGGACGTGCCAACTTAGTAGACTGCTCCGGGTCGTTGTGGATGACTACTTCATGGAATACCGTCGTGTTTCCTTGGGTACCTTATTAAAAGGGACGACGGCCATGGGGATGTTAACGCGATGCAGAACGTAATCACTGACACTGCCAAACACTGTGCGTCGAAGGGCTCCCACGCCTCTGCTCCCCATGACAATTAGATCCACGTTATTCTCCTTGGCGTAGGAGACGATTTGTTCACCTGGTCGTGTTCCCACGGACAACACATAGTTCCCTTGCAGACCACGCTCCTGGATACGCAGTAGGAACTCGTGTCCTAGCGTCTTTGAGAGTTCGATATGCTCTGCCAGCATGGAGTTGATCTCACCGGACTGTACTTGGCCACCGCCCGCAGTTAGCCCAAAGTTGTTGGCCGCGTAGCTTGGTTCGAGAATGTAGAGAACGTGGATAACATCATCTGACTTGTAGATGTTTGCAGCGTACCAGTCCAGGGCACGCCTACTATGTTCAGTGAGATTCACTGGCAGTAAGACATTCCGAGCAGCTTGAGAAACGTCCAGTAAAGGTTGCATGTTTTTTGTGAAATGGTGGAAGTACGCCTCTCGTACGGTTCGCTAATATGTGATCCTTGTGAGGACAGATCTGGAAGGGTGTGTCCGGAAAACCGTCGGCTGATTGATATTGCCCCATGCCTGCAGGAACACGAATGCGGCCGCGGCGACTGGTTGCGGAGGCGGACCAATCGGTTCGACGCATTTTTTAGGCGAATGGTGGTGAGATTACGTGCTTAAAGAGATAAATGGACAACAAATGGCGAAAAAAGACAGCATGCACGTTAAAAGGTGTAAGCTATTCGCAAATATATTTTGGCAACCGAGCCTTGTTCAGAGGCAGGGGGCAAAAAGATTCCAATACACCTCCAGTAAGGGTTATGTGGAATGCCAAACGGAACACGCTGTAACCCTAGGCATAAATGAAGTCAGGCATAATCGCACGGAGACGAGCACGGAAGGCAAACCTCGTGATCTTGAGAAATGCAATTTCCCGCTATGTGTCCGTTGTGGAATGGGGCAGACTATTCCCTTTAAGATCTTTGTATGGGAGTCAAAACCGTTTTGTGGAAATTTACATAGATCAGTAGATAAATTTGTGTGTCTGTGAATAGGGTGATTCATGAAAATCCTCTAGTAAGATTGGATTGTATTATTGATTGCGAAAAAAAAATTTGGGCAGACTCACATGACCTTTTCGGCTAATGAGGTGTGTGCTAAAATTCCTTCATATAAATTCAAATAAAGAGAATCAATTGATTATGAGTGAACTACTGCAAAGAATGGCAGTAGTTAATACTCAGGGGTAGAGGAAGTTTCTGCACGGGTTTACTGACCAACACTTTTTACGAGTTTTGCAAAGTTATTGACAGTTAAGTTGTACACATTTTGATTTACTTCTCATACCCAAATAAATTACTTTTCCGATAAAACATGAACAAAAGGCGGGACTCGTGTAGAACTGTTTACCGTTTCGAAATTTGGCCTTAAGAAGTACACAGTATTTTTGTAAGCTAACCTAATGTTTTATAGCTACGTAGAAGGAGGATAAAAATATCAGGGAGAATACAAGATTAGGAGTAGGCGGTTACTGGGACCACAGTAAGCGACTCCCTTTATTCAAGTTCAAACTACTGTGGGTTGAACCATTTTCAGCCTGGGGAATAATAGAGTTCGGGACTGTGAGTCTGCGGTGGCAGGCATCCGAAGAAGTCTGCAAGGAATACGGGACTAGGCGAAACTAGAGATTTGTCAGCAAGTTTCAACAATTTGACAACAGACTCTCGTCTGACCACATGGCGAGCTAGATGACAGGATGCAAACTACAAAGGCCTGTGGGAGCATCGATCGTTGCTAGCAAAAAGCACTATGCGATCGGGCCTGTGTGCAGCTAGCTGTTGTCAAAGAGCTGTTTTTTCATAAACTCCTCTCCTGGTGATTGTGGATCACCATTCTAATTTTACTCTTCTTCTTTTTCCCATCTTACAGTTACAACGAAGGCACATCGATCATGGCTTACCAGGTCCCAAATTTATGACAAGTGAACGGCAGGTTCCGAACTTAATTCATCTGGTGAGGACTGTAGATACCAAGTCATATCATAAGCAAGTAATAATAATAATAATTAGTCAAAGGTGGATCAGTGGGGAATAAAGTGCCAAATTAACCGCGGGACGGAGCTAATAACACAAAGTTGTGTCCGCTAATGTGTAGCAAATGCACGAACACAGGGTTGTTAAGGGATAAAATATTCAATAGGCGTCCAAGGAACTCCACTTCCATCTTAAAGGGACAGGTGTAAGCATCATTGCCGCATGCAACAACAGCATTCCGCATACCACTCGCTAATTTCTTCTTGACGGGCACACACGATTGAAATTATACACTATGATGGACGATGACTATATTGAACATGTTTTTAAAAGCGAAATATCTGATTGAACTGTAGATATTTTTCTCAGGAGTCAGGACATGATTCACATCCTACCATTGGCAATGAACATCTAACAGTTGTTCAGAATTCTACCTACTTTTGTCATCAATATATATTTCACCATAAATGAACTATTTGATCATACTTAGAACTCATGTTTTGCATTCTAAGCAGACATACAAGTACGACAGTGCATTTAAGAGACGTTCTCTAACATAACATATGTTGAGAGTACTCTTTGTAAATGGAAAGCTGTTGTGCCTTAAAGATTTAGCAAACTCGTCGTGTCTAGAGATTGATGCTCAAAACTCAAGCAGTTCCGAGTGCCAAAACGAAGGACTTAGTAGGGCAACAGATGCTGCCATTTATGAGCAAAATACCTTGCTACATAGGCCCGTTACTCATTATGGAGCTTCAATGGCTTTTATATACTGTTCACCTCATAACTCGTTCTTTAATACGGCGGACATGACAATTTGATTTCAGGGTGAAATTTAAGGTCTGTATTTTGCCTAAAAACATCAAGCCAAATTTCTCAGAGATATTCACAGAAAAAGAAACAGGCAGCAAGCAAGAGGTGTATATTCCACAAATCTACCCGCTTGATTGCTTTCGTTACAATGCCTTTTCAAAAAGAGCCAAAAACATATCCTGACTACAAACAATATTACCTGCCAAATGCCCTACCTGCCAATGTGAGTTTTTGAAGATAAACTAGCCTGCAGAAACATCCTGCGTTCCTCACGAAATAGGAAGCAGAAACGGGTTTTGTCTTTTATTTCGATATAAGACCTACCAAGTTATATGTAAAGTAAGAATTCCCACGAACTGGTGCTTAGTCAAAATGCAAAATCCATATAGTGTTTATAAATTTTCCTGACTTGTGTTTTCTGCTGTCTCTGGGCAACATCTTATATCGGCTTGTACATTTGAATCCACTGGATTGTTTTCGTCCGTCTCAGAGGACCATACAATTTCCATTACGAAGACATGCACTTTCCCTCATTATCAAAACTGCAACCGTGTCCTAAGCGCAAATTTCTTTGCAGAGATAGTCGGGTTCAACCTCAGCACTTTTCAATGGAACCCTTGCGAGTATCATCGATTTTCGCCATGACCCAGTTCATGACCCAGTTCAGGCCCTCTACTCTACCAACGTCATTCGCTGATGAGGAAGACAGAATTAAACAAATTTCTCCAGAAAATTTTACGCACTTAAATTGTTTCCTCCGTGCAATGTTTGCGCACAGTGAAAGGTAGAAGACGGATAAATAGGGCAATAGATGACTCACCATGTTGCTAGGGGCCTAATCCAGTAGACAGAAACGTACAGACTCTATGTTATCTGCCCAAGTGCAGCATTTGCAGAAATTTATTAAACCGCTACAGTAACCGTTCCAAAGGCTGTCCCTTAAAAACGGGTTCCTAGGAGTGGTTTTGACGCAGAGAGTCTAAATCAGTAGTACCTTCATAGTCGAAGCGAATTCCCAGTCGAATTCTGTATTTTCTCACGAGCTTTCTTATATCTGAATCTATATTAGTAGTTTGAGCTGATCCTCCTTGTAAACCAGCCTAGGGACGTAATCAGAAACTTTTCCTGGAAGGGTATTTTGCTCTAAATGCATGCAGTGTTCCTAGGAAATTCTAACAGTGATTTTGAAGCCTGTCTTTTTGTTAATTCCTTTTTCCTAAAATTTATACTAGAAGAGAGCTGGTATCCAGTCCGGTACGGATAAATTCCCGACTTGCAGTGCCTATGCACTTAGGAGCTTCTATGAGATGAAGTGTGAAACACGCATCTTGATATATGCCACTTCTTGACCATCTGCGATGTAGAGCTGTGAAATGTTTCGAGGTCTGTGTTCTTCGTGTGGTATTTGATAGTTTTTTTTTCACCATTTTTTACCACCCTTCCATTAGGATTTTCATAAAGCGTCTTTGGAATTATGTGCTTCAGGCGCCAGATGGTCGTTTGAGTTATGATTAATTGAATGAAGCCCGAACAAGTTCAAAACAGTGCTGTGTCAACGTATTATTGTGTATGTTGCTACGCATTCTCAAAGCTACTATGCGAAAGAGAATTGGGGATTTAAGCGCTTCGAAATAACCCCTCTTTGAAATACGAGGTCTACTTGCGGCATCTTTCTTAAACCTATAGGGAACGTAGAGTGTGCGAACTAAAACTGAAAACTATCTAAATTAATGAAAAATCACTAGTCAATTTGAAACCAGGGCAAATGTATCCAGTATAATGGACAATCTCTAATAAATACTTATGCATAATACTTATTAGGAGTAATTTTTTGTGCTAATAAAAGAAATTTACTTAAGAAAATCGAAAAAGTGAAAGCGCAAAAAGGTGGTACTTCACAATTTTGAGGGGCAGATGCAGAAGAATAAAAATAAATAAAATAATTTTTCACACCGTGATGTCATAAAAAGGTATTCAGGTTTAATTAGACAGCTAAATTAGTATAGATTATGATCCCAGCGTGATCTACTTTTTCGAACGCAACCTTTAAAGTAAACATAATTTTCCACAACATAGTCAATATGAAAAATCCTGTCTATGAATTCTAATTCATTTCACCTAATCACTGCGAATCAAAATGTTAAAAATGTAGTTTGCAATTCTGTTGGTTGAGTTGCAGAAATTAGTTTTAGATTTTCCCTGCCTACTTGCCCATTGAAATGCAAACCAAGCTCATTAGAAACTAAATTTATATCTTTACCAACCTCTCACAATCCTTGGCACTTATTGCAGATGCGAAAAACCTCAACGTAGCCAGAAAATGAGCATTTTCCGAGGATTCTGGTATACAAAAAGTGGAAACAAAACTGACAAGGTGCTCATACTTATCAATTCCCAAAAGACCGCCACGGATTGGGTGTTGAAGATAGTTCTGCCTTCAAGAGTTGACGGATGATAAATGATGTAAACAGCACTGTCTGTCAATCACTTACTCGTATTTTTATCGTTGGATATGTGCAAAAACATCTCAAGAGGTCCACTCTTCCCACAAACGCTTTAAAAATGCCGTTGTTGTCTACGGCCTTCGTGGAACAAATGCAAATTGTCATGCAGGAGAGGGCAGTCTGCCGTATGCTCCTTTCTTCCTATGAACGTCAAATTCTCCAACCTAAAGTGATGCCCTCCTTTCAGAATTTGCAACTTCTCTAACTAGCACATTGTTTCTACCTTTGGATAAGCGTGCTTCTAAAAGATAAACCCTTGGGCTCTGATCAGTCAATTGTAGAAAGGTTTCTACAGATTAAGTGGATAAAAATGTTGTCATTAAAATAATAAAGAAATTGAACTGTATATATCCTTCTACCATCCTAAGAATGCAAGCTGATAGCCACAATTAAGGCACAAGCAACTAATTAACACATTTGAGTATATTTGCCATATTGGTCAAGAAGATAAAGGATGATGAGCGCGAGTTTGAAATGCAATCTTACGCAAATGGCATGGGGCAGGGCAAAGAGACTGGGCCGCTGTCAGTAAAGTGTACGTTTTAAGTAGGGCGGGAAAACAGGACTGCCGCAAATAGTATTCAACTTCCGCACTATCATAGACACAAATTTATCTTAGTTTCATGAAACAGGGTTGGGAGGTAGGCGGACGGACTTTTATGGAATGCGACTTCAGAAAACTTGAACGGAAACTTGCAGCTTCAAATTATCGGGAGTACCTATTCAAGGATTGGATTTGTTAACTTGACGACAATCAAACTTATGACGAGCAAGTGAAGGTGCCCACAGGTTAGACCTCGGGAACCTTTTGTACTTAAATCAAGATGCAACCGTGAGGAATGCGGATAAATTGGTTGCACGGTTGTTTTCAAGGACCATATTGATGGGTTTCTTCCAAGCGTAGGGCTGTGAAGTCCTTAACTTCCTGCCAAACTCCTACTGGATAAAAATAGACTACATAAATAGTATGCAGTTTATCTATTGATTTTCGATGTCCATATCTATTCCATTTTTTTGAAAAAACATGCTCAAAATAGTCTTTTCTGTACTCATTTGATAGTTAATCAAGTCTTCATCAAATTTTCGCTCGCGGAAAGGCTATATATTGGTTTTGAAAGTTTCTCATCATGTGCTTTTTTAAACCGGACACCGTCCATTCTAAAGGCATCGTAACTGTTCATTTATTCGTTCACCTAACGATGTACACAATATAGTCTACATCCATGGCGAAATTTCTGGAAACAATTAAGTAACTTCTTAGTTTCAAAAAGGAATATATAATTTCCCTTTCACGGAAAGCCTACAGCTTGTATAAGTAAAACCCTAAGCTCAAATGCAACGGCCGAGTGGACTCAAAATAATTCGTGAATTCGAAAACGTTAAATAACCTAAGTATACCATTCCATTGAGAACACAAGGAGAAGACGTAATTTGCTACCAAATCATTATAAGAAAGACTATGCTGCTTAGGTTGTTGATAAAATATGTTTGACTTTATGAAAAAATAGAAACTCAATCGAAAAATATGTGCTACTTAAGTAGCCATTTTGTCCACAGTAAAAACTCGGTATCTTGGGATAATGCTTAAAGCTAATACAATTGACAACCACATGTAAGTAATCCTTCCAGTCGAAAACGCAGTTCACTATTTCGGATAAAATTTCATGAGATCGATCGCTGACTGCAAATGCGGCTGCGATTGGTTAAAAAATCCACCATGACGGCAAAAAGAAAAGGGTGCGCATTTAGAAGTATATTATTTAACAAGGAAAACACAAAGCCTTTCATAAAAAAACAGTTAACATAGATAACCACGTGTTATCACTGGATTAAGTTGCAGTCTGGGCTGCTCAGAAATGTCTCAAGATAGATCAAAGTTATAATCAATCTCTTTCATAAATATTAAAGTCTATAATTGTTATTTAAATGACAAAATCAGCTTTGAAAGCATTCTTGAAGATTTTGTCATGCATTACTTAATATCGACTTAGCAGGTTTCAAGTCATGGAAATCAATCAGAAGTCCTTACGAGGTGATAAATATAAATGAGATCAAAATGGGTTTGTCTGTTAGCCACGCAAAGCAAACCAATTTTTGTTAGTCTGACTCAAGAGATGGGCCTTATGTTCCACTCAAGGCCTACTCACCGGTTGTATACGGTGACTGCGTACAATGTTGCAGACATGTTCCCATGCATGTCTACAAGCAAGAGGCATATCGCAATGGAACAGCCAGTTATAGACCGGCTTCTTTAAACTCTGCAAGAAAATATTTAGCGACGAAAGCCAAGTAAATAACTGATCATTCCGAGTGATAGAATAAGCAGGATGCGTTGAATTATGCACTTCACGGTGAAGAGTATAGCTGATATCTGAGTTCGCTTTTTGGGGTAGGAACTTGACACACTTGTCGGCTGTAAAATTACACCACCCTTTCCCAGTCAATCCGTTAAGTTGAGTTAGGTTTTTTTGAGTTCGTTTGTCATTTATGCATTTTCTTCCTTCCCCTATTTTTTATCGTCTGCAAGCAAACTCCCACCCGATTTCAGTCCAACCCAGCAGTTGAAGACAGCATGGGAACCGATTAAATGGGATCTCTGTGCATGATTTGTGATTGTCGTTCCGTAAGTCTATCTACCCAGGCAACTTGGGTGCTTAAATTTGTCAAAATACCCTCTGCCTACTTGGGGTTAATATTTCGTAGCGAAGAAAAAAACTTACCCTTATTTGCAGTGCACGGTGGGACTTGTTAAAAAACACTTTTTCAGCAATATCTTGCTTACAGCAGACTATCGCCTTCGGATTTGACAGAAGGAAGAGCAGGATGCGTCTAGTCGGGTTATGCAGTTAAGCACTTGTATGTTACGCAACTGAAAAGTCTTTTTTCCACCCGATATTACCAAGTACGAAGAGACGAAAAACGAATGTTAACGTACTTTTCAATCACCATACAATTGTCAAACTGGGAGAGCAGGCAATTTTTTGGATTAATCCACATGTATCCTATGGCAGTTCCTGTCAACATAACATCCATCGTTTTAAAGGAGGGTGGATGTGCATAAAACCGAAAGCTGCTCTAGTTTATCTGATGCATTCCGATCAAAAAATTAGGAAGGAGCATGCCTTTCATGGCTCCAGACACGGTGATGTTGGTTGAAAACTGTTCTTACTCAACACGAATGGCTGAGGTTCAGGTGGCCTAATTCTTAATTTTTAAATACTTTTTTTGAAGGCAACAGGTTTACCTAATCGGGATCTAAAAGGAAAGAAGGAGGAGGAAAGCCTGTCTTGTTCTAAAAATAAGGCCCTTGACCCGATTTCTCTGCATTTTATACGCATTTAGAGATGCAGGAGTTCCATCCGTAAGCGATTTTTTCCAAAATCTCCGCTTTTTGTTAACTTCGATTTTTAAGGCCTGCGAAAGCCATCGCGGTCTGTTCGTTAACCTTTTTCTCAAAATTGGACAGTGTTTTTCCATGAGCCTGTGCAGTATGTCCCGGAACGTTTCCCAGTCCTCGGTTACGTTTCCAAAGAATAAAGGTTCCCACTGAGTGCGCATTAGTTCGGCCCTCATTCCACCGAAATCGCCTTGCCATATATTCCTTCTGATTGTTGTGGGTCTTGCTGGTATAGAAAATAGTGAGTACTCCCATCGCAGTACCACGTGGTCACTTTTGCCTAGCGGCGGTAGACACGACACTTCGTCGATGCTGTCGTGCGACTTCGTCAGAACTAGGTCCAGGCAATTGGCCTGTTGTCCTTCGCACACCCTGGTTGGAAAAGTGACGTGCTGTGTGTCGTGCTCAGAAAACAACCGTCGAAGGTTAGATCAGAACTATGTGCACAGGTCGAGCTCCAGTCGATGTGAGGCGCATTAAAGTCACCCATGATCAGGATATCCAACCGTGTGGCAATCTTTTCAAGTTCCTCTAGCAGGTAAGCATCAGTTACGGCGTCTCTTCTCGGTGGGCGGTAGACTGTCAGGACATCTAGACTTGATGTACCTGGCACTTTTACGGATAGCCATATCGCCTCGGAAGTAGAGGCGAGTTTATAAGTTTTGTCGAAAACTGTAATTTCGCTTTTCACGTATGTGAGTACGCCACCTCCTTGACGCTCTTTCCTGTCTTTTCTAAAATGTTGGTAGCCAGCCATATTTACCTCTCGGTCGTGCACGTGTTGGGACAACCAAGTTTCTGTTACGGAAATTATATCTGGAGATAGATCGCAGACATGAATCTTAAGCTCGTCGAGCTTCGATAATATACTCTGTGCATTGGTGTACATGAATGTTAGTTTTCGGTTTGCTCGGAAAGTGCTAACAGTCGGGCGCGAGCTCCTGTTTACTGGGCCAACTGCGTGGTAATCCGGAACGGGCCTCTCCAGGGGGAGAATAATGGACGATGGATCACTTGGTTGTTGTAAATAGGATCTAATAGGGGAGGAGGAGGAGGACGAGGAGGAGAAGGAGAGCCAATTTATCCGTTAGGCTGACTGTGTGCATACCAACTCGTGTTTTGCTTTTTCAACGTAATATTTGCACTAAAAACTTATTCTAACTGAACCTATGCTCCGGATTTTCACCCTCAACAATGCGGGCAGTGTTGGCTGAGGTGTTGGTAAGGAAATTGACTAGAAAAGAACATCGGAGACTGTTGCCCTGATAATATTGTAGAAGTATGACTAAGAATTCGGTGGGTACAACATATTGGTCAACAGAAGGCTCTCGGGTGCTTCCTTGATGTTGGTTTTAAATTGCATTGACAACTGCATTCTTTTTCCTAAGCATCGGGGGTAGTTTTGGGGGCGAAATTGCAGAGTGCTCGAGCAGAGCTGCTGCTTCTGTTGAAATACTGTTGCGTCTGGACAGAATAAATGTACTCAGAGGAATATAAGCGAAATCCCGGGTTGTAGTAACAGACTAAAGGCATCTGCTGGATGGCTCTGTTATACACACACAATACCGTGTTACCGTCCCTGACAGCACTGACCACTGACGAAGTCGGTTATATTGTGCATTGCGTCCAGTCATGCCTGAAAGAGCCAGTGGGACAGCGATGAAGTTTTCTCGTCAGCGTATGAGATGGGTGGGTGGCTGTGACTTTGTCGACGCATATGCGTTCGTGCGATAGTCAGTCATGTGTCTGCAGTTCAGCGAGTTTTGAACAAGGACGATGAACTTTGTAAGGTTCGTTGTCATTAGCATACGTTTTACGCTGCGACACTCTGTGCTGCCGTTGTTCTTTTTGCCGCCGTTTGGGAAATGGGTGCGGGTCAGACCCTAGTGTAGATCATCGCATAGAAACAAGCATATGTGTTGACTATTTCCGTTTGTTTGTTCACTGGGCCACATATTGAGATTCCTGCGCTTGACCTCGCCGTATGGTCAAGGATGAGCGGTCGAAATGGCAGTATCGTTATTTAATGGTGTTAAACGCAGAACAGGAACGACCGCTTGAATGGAGCCGCTTGACCCTGCCCTCAGGACGTATACGAAAAGTATGGTAGTTCTACAGCAGTAGCAGACAGTACGCTACGTTCAGTTGCTTACCCATGCAGAACAGTGCTAAGGCAGAGAGCTGGTTTCCTGTAATTTATGAAATCAAGAGTGGACATTTTACCCCCAACTTCTGATCACCACTTAGAAGTTGTGAAGTTTGCTGCAGATGCAAGTGCAGTTCACCGAAGGTGAGATTTTGAACCACATATTTTCCTAGACATCTTTGTTGACATTAAAAGAGCTATCGTCCAGGCAATAAATCACAAAAAAGCTGCCGGAACTGTATGACACACCCGACACGTCTATTTCCACAGCCCTAGTGGTATAATCGCACACTGTGAACTCTAGTCCTCCTTGGCACCTAATAGCTGTATCACAAGCCAAGGAGGTGGTGGATACCTGTTTGACACCAACGACTGGGGCGTCTAAAATAGTCAGCCACTGACCCATTAGTTCAAATTCTGTGATGGACGAGTTAATGAGAAAGGATGCGTGCCACCAAATTGTGTCGCTATTTGCAGCAAAAATCACTCCTTTCCTCACCACAGAGCAGTGTGTAGGCTGAAACGTAGTAATGGAAACTAGTTTTTGTCTATTTTACGGTCATTGTGGACGAGGTTGGAAGCATTTTTTCTACTTCCACTACTAGGCTGTACCCTGATCAATAATACTGTCTTGTGGGACACCTAGTTATAGCAGCAGAATTAAAAATCAATTCTCTTGCCATTGTTAATTCTGCTTCCCAATGACAATGCAGCCAGCTCAGAGCAGATGCTACCTCGCTCAGTTTATTTTTTTAGGGCCATAGGGAAAAATGCATAGGCAGTGTATCAAAAAGAGACTCACATGCGATGTGGATGACAACGGTGGTAGTTATAGCTTTAACAAAGAAATCGGAATTGAGTATTTCGACATAAAAATTCGCGATAAGATGCTTCCCTATAAACATTAGCAATGATCGTTGGCATCTGTCCATATTCAGTGAGAGTTACGACTTGCCTTTCAGCGAATTAGTCAACGTTATAAACGCAATGTGTGAGTGCGCTTGGCCTTCAGTATGCGTGGTAGCACTGCTAGAAAGAACTTAAAACGTCCGCGTAGTGTTACAGACAAATTGGATGAAGCGAACTGGAACTAGGGTTGTACAACTCTTTTCACTACATACGTAGTCAAGGCTAGGTCGACTGTAGTGTGTCGAGCGGCTGAACCAGTACTGAACTTATCGGAATTATTTAAAAGTCAGGCGGAGATTACGTTTACAATTTTACTATGAAAACATTGATGGAGGCCAGTTTCTAGAATCACACCTTAATTCCACGGTAGTTCCAGAGTGTTACATGCAGCTGATGGTCTTCAAACAGCATCTTCACGCAATGCGTTAACCGCCGAAAGGAATAAGTGGTTCACCGAAAAGAACACAAGGGCACAGGTAAACTGCTGAATAAAAGCTGGTAGCTTGTGGCAGTCCGTTACCACGCGCGCCGCTTAGTTCGTCGCTCTTGGTAGATGCCGTCGGATCAGGTGATGGCCGACGCAGACGCTGACTCACGCCGTTCGCCTCACGCTCCTGCTGGAACTACCCGAGTCTTGGCACCAGCCTTGCAACTGCTCGAAACCAATCAACGTGCTGAATTTCACTGATTGGCTGCAGACGAAAAGTGAAGCCCTTGGTCAAGTAAGCTCAACAGTGGCGTTGGAACTCTAACCAACAAGTCTGTAGCCTCGCTTAGGGGGTCAAGAAGGTTCAACAGAGGACAGCAACAACAAATAGTCTGAGGGGACAGCTAGCGGCAACAGCTTGCAGAGCCCCTTGTGAGCTCTTTGTCTCATTAAAAGCTGGTCCTACCTAATCTGCCTTCCTTGGCTTCTGATTTGGGAAACCTTCGTTTTGTTGACTTCACAACTTCGACAAACTCTCTTATACTACGTCAACACTCTAGATGTTAAGATAAGTTTAATAACTGGGATGATAGTGGCACAAGAACAAAAAAAGTTATTGGTCAGTGGGTTATTGGATATGCGTACGGCTTAATTTGACTTAGCACATGAAATGGGCACTCACCGATCGGTTATGGCATTCACTCATCCTCTGGTGCCTTTGGAGTCACTCCAGAGCCCTGCCAGCAGCCGCAGAGTGGCTAATAAAATAGGCAGAATGACATTATCGACAAAGACAAGGGAGACTGAAAAGATCATTTCTGGCTTATAAGCCGTCATCAGTCAGTCATGCCTACACCCAGTTGATGCGGCACCAGAGGCCGACAACCCATTCGACAGAATTATAGGCACCTCTTTATTCTCATGATAAAACCGATTTCCTTCTATGCCCAGATGTGAATACTGCACTGATAAACTGTATGAAATCTTGAATCCAATTCTTTTTCGTTTTGTTCCCCGTTATAAAATAATTAAGGACATGAATGAGGTTTAACTCCCTCTACGTTTTCGCTGTAGGTTGCGTAGACTCCCTCGTCGAATCCATCTGCAAATCGAAATTTCCGTCCTGTCCTTGATCCGACGTATTTTTGCGCGGGCTTCTATGCTGTCGGAAGCAAAATCGCTAGCCGATGATGTTAATCTTCTCAAAGCCCGTCTTTTATGTATCGTGAAACTTTGTTCC
This sequence comes from Schistocephalus solidus, assembly GCA_017591395.1. Classification (NCBI taxonomy): domain Eukaryota; kingdom Metazoa; phylum Platyhelminthes; class Cestoda; order Diphyllobothriidea; family Diphyllobothriidae; genus Schistocephalus; species Schistocephalus solidus. Next base: position 221,322 of record WEDG01001085.1, read on the forward strand.
AGCATGACAAGAGCCCATAGAAAAACGTGGTAGCCCATCCTTCCTGACGCCCTTGGACATTTCATTTCCGATGACATGCTGACAGCGGATTGTTTCAACGATTTCTTGTGCAGAACGTTTATTGAAAATTCGACCGCTCCACTTCCGACCATCCTGTTTTGGACCGCTGCCGTCCTCGAAACTATAACTTTACCCTTTCGCATGTCACCACAGCCATTCGCAATTTCCATCAATTTCATACTTCCTGACCAGCTGGCGTCCCGGTCAGTATTATAAAGGCGTGTGCTAATTATATTTTCCAACTTGTCTTTGAAAGATATTTAATCTCGCTCTCAAAATGAAACATCTTCCAGTGTGTGGCAGGAATCGCATGATCTACCTATTTTCAAATACTGCCAATCTACGTCGGTTAGCGACTTTCGGCCAGTAAACACATTTTCCGCAACTTCGAAGATCCTGGAGTCCTTGATCAAAGATAAGATGCTGCATCACTCAACTAAGAATAACCTTCTGAGTGCCGCTTCGCCCTGGGTTGTTCGAAATAAGATCTTGTGACATATGCCAAACTTAAATTCTAGGGACAGGGATATAGCACTTTACGTAGTCTATTTCGATTTCACTAAGGCTTTTGATCGTGTTGACCATGCTCTCCTTCGCTTAAAATTTCCCTCTTTCGGAATGTGTGGTAAATTTCTGCATTTATTGTATTCTTGCCTGGGTGCTCGCACACAACCTGTCAAGATCTCCACTGTTATCTCCAAACACAAATGTGTGCGTAGTGTTGTTCTGGGCTATGCTGATGGACGCCTACCATGATGAGCAGCCTGGGATCCGCATCGCCTACAGAACTGCCGGGTACCTTCTCAAAAGTCGGCGTATGCAGGCTTCAACGCACGTGTCTACGACTACAGTCCATGACTTGCTCTTCACGGATGACTGAGCCCTTAACACCGTGATGGAGGAGGATATGCAAAGGAGTATGGACCTCTTCGCCGCAGGCTGCGCCGATTTTGGGTTAACAATCAGTACAGCCAAAACGGTTGTCATGCCATAGTCAGGCCTTCGGCCGGCTGCAGGCCTCCGTGTGGAATCGCCACGGTATTCACCTGAAAACCAAACTGAAGATGTACAAGGCTGTCGTCTTGACGACACTCCTTTACGATGCGGAGACCTGGAACATCTACTCAAACAAAGCCAGGAAGCTGAATCACATCAATCTTAGCTGCCTCTGCAGAATACTGAAGCTGAGATGGCAAAACAGGATCTCGGACACGGAAGTCCTGGAGCGGACCGGAATCCTCAGCATGCACGCCATGCTGAGGCCAGTGCAATTGTGATGGAGCGGCAACCTGGTAAGAATGGACGACGAGCGACTACACAGACGACTTTTCTACGGAGATGTCGCTACGGGCGCTCACCAACAGGGAGGTTGAAAGAACGCTACAAGGAAACTTTGAAGAAATCGCTGAAGCAACTGCAAATTAACCCGGCAACCTGGGAGGACCTCGACTAGGATAGACCGGCATGGAGAAGATCCGTGAAGACTGGTTCAGTAATCTATGAGGCCAACCGGATTGCCGCTGCGAAGGCCAAAGAAGGGCACGAAAGTCACCAGCGCCATGGACCGAAATCGTCGATGCCCATGCCCTGCCAACATGCCCGCGCTGTCAACGCATCTTCCGCGTGCGAATAGGCCTGGTTGGACATCTTCGGACGCAATGCACCAACAATCCGACAATTCCAACTTCTACGTCAAATTCTGCCAACCCTCCATCAGACTCCCCCACTCTCACTCCTGGCATCGATTCCATTACTCGCCCCATCATAAAGGCCACATCCCAATACTCATCACCTGTTACTCCCACCACCGCAACCACCACTGCCTTCGCCTTCACTACCACCACTACAATCAGCGATGGGGACTCTCTCCTAAACTGTCCTCAATGCGACCGCACATTCACCTCACGCATCGGTCACTTGTGAATCCATTGAACAGAGACTGGTGAACCAGTGCCTGGAGCACCATCACACAGCAGAGATCGCCGCCTCCACTGCCCTCACTGTCCTTGTGCGTTCACTTATCTCATGGGCCTATTCGGTCCAATGCGCATCCATGAGAGCGGAATTCACCGCAATGCCGACAACACCGATACCCCATGCACATTCTCCGTTCCTGCCATTCATACCGCCACTGTCACCCCCACTACCATGAATGACATCCCCAGCCTCTACCGATTTCTTCTTTTCCATACTTCGACCGCAGCTTCAACTCACGCATCAGCCTGGTCGGTCACCTGCGAATCCATCGCACGGAGGCTGGTGAACAAGTGCCTAGGGCTCCGACATACAGTCGCCACGCCCACCTCCACTGCCCTCACTGCTCTCCACATTTACACACCACATGGGCCTATTAGGACACATGCGCCTCCACGACAACCTGCGGTAAACCACCGGAGGCCAAGCCACATCAGCGCACACCATCTACACTAATACATAGACAACACCCTCACAAGCATCATAATGTTCCGGATACAATCACGGTTTCCTAGAAACCGTGGCTTAGAAGGCTGCCAATATGAGGCTTATACCAGACCACGCCATCAGCCCAGTGTATGTGCTGTGTGTTCGATTGGCTGACCAGTGGACTGGGAGTCAGACGGCGATGGCTCGTCCATATCCCCTAAGTAAGTAAATCCTGGTGTGTGCGTTGTGGGGCCAGGTCGTGCTGTGGCGCGCGAAGACGGGTACGCCGACCCGTCAGCCAATGCGCCCACTCCCACATCAAACAACTGACTGGCTCAGACAGTGGTCTGATAATACATAAACACATGATTAGGTTTCATAATATGGAGGCCAAATCCGTTTATTTAACATGTACTGGTCACAGTCAGGACGCAGTTATTAGAATGAGTGAGGCTTTGTATTACATGTGTATCGATCACGAAAAACTCCTGAGAAATTAACGTCGAGACTGGAAATGTTAAATCGACATTCCTGGTGCTCCGAACATTCGCATAGTACACCCATTTCGGAATGAAAAGTAAGTGAGAGTTTACGTATCTTATGGCGAAGGAATAAAAGACTTAAATTTTCCCTGTCATTGCTAATAGGCATGGGCTTGGGAAGAGCCTGCTAAAACGCTCTACTGCAAATTCAGTACAAATGGTATTCTAATGTTGTCTGTATCATAAACACTTCCTCCAATATTTTTTGCGAACGTGAGAAAAACATTTTCATAGCTTTTTGATCTAATTAGGTGTTGCAGAAATCAACGTTCCTTATCTTAGAGTGCTTTTGCAAAAATCACGGCCGTAGAAATGATATTATGTATTGGTATGTAGGAGGATAAAAAAGTGATACATTTTACCAAATAAAAACCCTCCTGAAACATGGAACAAGCCATAACGTGGACAGGACTCGCTTCTTCTATGCAGGCAGCATTAACCAGCCGAAATAGGGATAGGTTTATTTCATTCTCACAATCAAGCTATTGGTGAAAAGGCCAACGAGCTAAAATTGTTTGCACGCAGAAAATTATAAGTTTAGATGAAACAAGGACACTGTGGCCAAGAACTACTAGCGAAAATGATAAAACCCATAAGAATGACACGAAAAAGTATAAGGTCAAGAGTAACGCCATGATATTCGTAAAATACCTCCAATCAAGTAAAACGAAATTATCTATTTGATGTTAATATGGATGCGAGGGGGAATTTATAAACGCAGTTGAACTTACGAAACTTTGGCGCAAAAGCTGTCTAACCAACCACCTCAGCCGATTACCCCACGACCTACAGGATGCTTTGAAGAAGAAAAGGAGAGAATAGCCGTCAATAGGCAGCCATACGCAAATTCCGGTTTAAGGACAGCTGATACTCAGATCCACGCTGATCTGATTTTTAGTCCGACGCAATAACCATTGAACAACGGGCGCGGTATCACGTCGGTTGCGGTCAGGTATATTAAACAAAGTAGATGAGAACACTGATGGATTGCATTACTTGACCAAATCGTCAAGCTATGGCTCAATGCTGAATGCGTCTCGCTGACAGTTTGATGCCAACGAGCCGTACATGTTGAAGCGACTTACGACAAGAGCAAGGAGGGATCGAAATCGCTATTTCCGACTTGTGAGCCGTTATCAGTTAACCACACACAAACTCAGGTTTGGGGGCTCTCGAGCTCAATCCAGTGAACTCTAAGGATTAAACCAGGGCTCATATTGATTTACATGAAAAATACTGCTCAAGAAAATTTAAAGTACTTTATGCATAATATACTTATTTTCCACGTGTTTCTTTTTTTCTGGACTTGGGAATCCTCTTCTGATTGTTAATTTGTTTATTTCCTTGAAGTTCGGTTATTCCATTGATTTTCTTGTTGGCATCTCTTTCTTTCATCATTTCATCAACATATTTGGGAGCCGTTTGGACCACTCCTGGCTTATGAGTCTCACGTGCTTACTTATGTCTAATGAATACCTTCCTGTTTGCTATTTATAAACTAGAGACTATTACATTTCAAGTTTGTCGGCCTAATTCGTTGGGTCTAAATTTTGTTGGCCCCGTACCTGCCAAACCTCGGGTTTCAGTATTTAATGTAAGCATTACAGCGATTTATGCGGGGTGAATATTTATTGGCCTCATAGAATAGTAATCATTTTACTCTAACGTCTGCATGTTCGGATTGCTTGGTATGCCCTAGGGTGTAATTATGAAAGCTTTCGTGAGCTTTATTTGATAGTTTTCTAAACGAATGTCGAAGATGGATGACCGTCAAGGTCGTGTGCAAATAACCACCAATTTTTTGTTCTCCAACTTGGACAATTTGAACTCCATCAGCACTTCACTAGAACTGTTCCGGACAATACTGTTTCAACTGCACGTACGTACTTGCTTCCTGCTCATCTGGAATTTTTCTCGTACCGAAATTCCTCATAAAACGGCATCAAATCGGAATTTGTTTATCATCTTATTCAAGTTGACTACGCAGCCTGTGCACTAATACAAACTGACAACAAACTTAGGAAACCAAACGTGTATAGCCTCGAGAACATCTGAAGTTATCCAGGACCTTCGACCTCTCCAAACGGCTGAGTCGTTCCTGCATATTTTTTTTATACAATTAACAGTTTTTTTAAAGCGTTTTTGAACGAAAAGACGCTTTTTTTGCTCATATTGCTGCAAATACTCGCCATATTCCAAACCCAGTTGGAATATTTCGTTATACGCCCAAAAGAGAACATACGCATACACAGTGTTTTTTATACTCATGGACTCAAAGAAATTGTTTGCTTGCAGCAAAACCAGTAATAACACTTCCTTTAAAGGAAAGCCTGTTGAGCTGGCTTTGGCATCCATGACTGGCCCTCGATCAGTTTACACTTACAACCAAGGACCAGCAAAGCGCGCACAAAGCGTAATGGCAGCCAAATCCGTCGGATACGAGGACGAATCTTGTGTGGGATGTTCTTATATTCTACTAAGAGTTCAAAAACGGGAAGATGAGCTTGCAGACTTAAGGAAGCTTTTGCAAGATAACAATACTCGACGAAATATGGTAAAAAATATTACGGTTAAAAAGTAAGTGACCAAAGCACCTACAGTACCAAAAACAACAACTTGTAACAACTCACAAAGTTTGGACGTGAATACCAATGACGACCGGATAACAGGAACAAAATCCCTGAATCCTAAGGACGACGACCAAAACGAATCACTTATCACATCCTCCCATCTTTGGTGCTCTAACAAGCCCGTAGTGGCATCCCAAGGAACAAACCCGCGGCAATCTGCAATGGGGAAACACCAAAACACAACCAAATTGAATAACGTTCCAACTTCAGTCTCGACTTCTGCCGGCTATCCCAGCAGTTCTAAAGAATCCTTAGCTGAGAGCGAAAAAACCAATGAGTGGCAAGATAAAATTGGGAAAAAACATAACACGGCTATAAAGTTTAAAAAGATCATAATAAATCCATCTGGTCACTCAGAGGAAAATATGGTCAGCAGTGTCTTGAAAGACGCCCTGGACCGAGAGAACTGCGTTGTTATCCAGTGCCTACCTGAAGCAAATGCTAACACCTCAAAGGAAAGGATATCCGCTGATCTTGCTTTGTTTCAGCATCTGCTGAACGATATACTTCATTCGGGAGAGAAGATAACCGTTTGAGCAGCCTTCAGGATAGGAAAAAAAGATATTGAACAGTCAGAAACTGTGAGACCACGGCCTATCAAAATCATCTTGGAAAACCAGGAAGAGGCTAAGCTACTTCTCTCGAGAAAAACCAAACTTCGAAACTCTCATAAGCAGGTTTTTTTTCAGCCGGACTACTCTCCTGCAGAACGTCTGAAACGCCGCGAATTAGTGATAGAAATGAAGAGGAGACTTGCAGCTGGAGAGAACAGTTTGATTATTTACAAGGGACGTGTGATACAGAGAAACGCAGCATTACTCTGGAACCAGCCAAAGCTAATGATGGCAGTGACACAGTAGTATTGGCACACTCGAGACAAACGGAATTTGGCAGGACCGAGTGCCGCCAACTTAAATTTCTGTATACCAACGCCCAAAGTCTGCTTTCGAAGCTCGACGAACTGAGAATTCAGGTAGCCATTCTGTCTCCCGATATTATAGCAATCACAGAAACATGGCTGTCACAGAACATCAGCGATTGCGAAGTAGCCTTATCCGGGTACCAGTTGTTCAGGAGAGACCGCACTCACCGCCAGGGTGGAGGAGTCGCGATGTATGTTAAAAGCAATTTCACAGTGTGTGAAATGACAGAGAAGATTAACAATGGTATTGAGGCTATTTGGCTGAAAATAAAGACGCGGGGATCGCAGTCCCTTGAAGTCATGACTCTCTACAGACCACCGGGGACAGACACTGACGCTGATACTTGTTTGTTGGAGAACATAAAGGAGATTGGTAGTCGACCTGATGTTGTTCTAATGGGGGACTTTAATGCACCCAGCATTCCATGAAACGATCTGCTGGCGCAGTGCTCAAAGTTGTCCTTCGATCACCGTCTTCTTAAGTCAACACTTGAAGCTCTTCACACACAACATGTATTTTTTCCAACAAGAGCGCGTGGAGAACAACAGGCTAGTTGTTTAGATCTCGTCTTCACTAAAGATCCTGACAGTATAAACGAGGTTCACTACCTACCTCCACTTGGTCGAAGTGATCATGCAGTACTTTCATGGGAGTATGGTTTATATTCGGTGCAACCTGCATTGAATGAAACCAGGCCCAATCTATGGCGGGGAGACTTTTGCAAGATGAGAGCTGAGGCATCACGAATGGACTGGGATCTTTTCTTCTCCGGGAATGTCTCTGAGGACTGGAATTCATTTAAGGAGTGGTTGTTGAACCTAATAAAATGCCACTGTCCGCCAACAAAACTAAGGATATCTAACAGACCACAGTGGCTAACAAGGGAACTGAAACGAGAGATTAACAGGAAAGGAAGGCTTTGGAAGAAATTTTGCCGATCCAATGAAATTTAGCCTTGCAAACATACAAAACGCAAAGGAAAAGGGTTAAAAGCTTAATCTTCAACAGCCGACGGGATTACGAGAGGGATTTGCTCCAGCGAGCAGTTCACAATCCCAAATCGCTCTACAGCTATGTAAGAAAAAGCACATGAAACAGGAACCCAATTCCTGTAATGAGAAACGATGATGGTTTCGAGATTACAGAAATTCAAAACAAAGCTTAACACTTTTCACAGTTCTTTCAGTCAGTTTTTCACCCGAGAAGCAGATTTATTCCATCTAGTTGCGAGACTATGGGAGCACCAATTATTCAGGATATGCTCTTTCGAGAAGAGGCGGTCTTTGAAGAATTAAAAAGTCTGAACGCATGCAAATCCCCTGGCCCCGACGAGATTCCAGCAAAGTTACTCCTCGAACTTGCTCGAGAGCTGGCCAAACCGCTATTCTTTCTGTGCCAGAAATCGTTTGACACGGGAATGCTTCCTACCGACTGGAAAACAGCCCACATTACACCGCTTCACAAAAGCGGTAGTCGTGAATTTGCTACAAACTACAGGCCTGTCAGCCAGACCTCAATATGTTGCAAGGTTATGGAAAAGCTTGTCAAAAAAGAATTGATGATTTATTTAGAAACCCATAACCTCTTCTAAACTGCACAATACGGCTTTCGTAGGGGAATATCGTGTGTTACGAACTTACTTTATACTATGCAAAGCTGGACAAAAGCACTCGATGCAAAATACACTGTGCAGTGTACATTGATTTCCAGAAGGCATTCGATAGTGTTCCGCACCAGCGTCTCCCTTTATAAGTTAAGAATGTTTGGTATTGGAGGCAAACTTCTTACGTGGATCAAGAATTTTCTCGTCGGTCGTTCCCAAGTGGTCTGCGTAGGCGGATCGCGATCAAAGTGCACAATCATAGAGAGTGGAGTTCCGCAAGGTTCAGTTCTCGGACCAATCCTATTTCTCTTGTTTATTAATGATTGTGTACAGGAATTGGACTGTGACTTTGCTATGTTTGCGGACGATATAAAAATGTGGAAAGTTATCAACAATGCTGCCGATGGAGACGATTTTTCCAAGAAAATCTCCATCAATTGGACGAGTGGTACCGCAAATGGCTCTTGTCCTTCAACTCAAAAAAATGCGCCCTGCAACGTCTGGGAAGTCGGAATCAGGTCACTGATATGCGACCCTACTTTTTGAACGGTATGCCACTCCGAGAAACACACACACAGAAGGATCTCGGCGTTTGGATGACAGACAACCTGAAGCCTTCTACGCAATGCTGCAAGGTGGCTAAATCCGCCAATTCAATGCTGTACTCTATCAAGCGGGCATTTAATGTTTTCGATGAAGACTGCTTTTCTAAAGTCTTTGGTACGTTTGTTAGGCCACATCTTGAATATGCGATCCAAGCCTGGCGACCGTGGACCAAACAGGACTACAAAATGCTCGAAAGGGTACAGCGACGAGCCACAAAATTAGTAAAAGGTCAAGGTGAACTGCCATATGAGATTCGCCTTAATAACCTACAGCTCTATCCTCTGAGTTATAGGCAGTTGCGCGGAAACATGATACAAACCTTCCGTATCGTGCGTGGCATGGATTGCACCCTCCTATGTGATGACTTTTTCCAACTTGCTACTACGAATAATCTCCGAGGTCATCCATTCAAACTAAGTGTGTCCCAAGTAAGATTGGATGTGAGGAATTATTTTTTCACCAACCGTGTCTTGAAACCGTGGAATAACCTACCTGAGGCGATTGTTATGTCCCAGTCTGTGGATATATTTAAACATCGGCTTGACATACATATGTTGCTGCACCAGGAAGATTATGTGACTACTTTACCTTAACAATATCCGTGTACCACGTAAATCTGCCTGCATTCACTTGACTGTAAATTTTTTACATTGCTTATTATTCTTCCGACTTTCGGTATCAAATAGGGATTTCAAAGGCGTAAGCCTATTTTTCTCAAATACACTGAACTGAACTGAAAACTCAGACAGATATTAACGCCAAATGAACAAGTTCTAGATATTTAGTTTTCGATCCAAGCTTAAATCGCCTGGAAATATGTGACCGGTTAGGAGTTTTCTACTTAGAGTTCTAAGGCCCAAATAGACGTCGGCATTCAATTCTCTAACCAGACTGTAGCGTGCATGTCAGATGAATTATCTTGAACTTTCAAAATCGATGACCGAGCCACTAGGAATTGTGCACCTATTCGTATTGGTTTGTATTGAAACCTTTAATTTTTGGGTGGTCTTCAGTGTAAGCATAGAAATGGAATCACATGTGACCAATGAGAAGGAAGTACCGCAGAATCCGCTCTCTCCATCTGTTGTTGTTGTCCCGAGAGGACCTACTTGGTTTCGCACCAGTGCACTTGCGTGTTCTAGTTGGTTTTCTGATGGTCATGATGGCTTCTGTGATGTCGCATTTATAAGTTATGAATTCATCACCATCTTCGCTCTCCATTTAGGAAGCCAGCATGAGGAGCATGGCTACTTTTTAAAATTTCAGCAACAGTTTAAAGCTCATGAGGAAAATATCTCTGCGATCACCTCCTGCTCTCCTAGGAGTGCGAACCATTTTTGCAGGCATTTTCTTACATGTGGTTTGGACAGTCTCATAAAAATTTGGAAAAATTCATCAGGGTTGTGGATATTAGAGGAAAAAGTTCAACTGCGTCAAGGAATCCTCCCAAATGCACTGACGGCTTTAACCCTTGAGGACACCTTACACATCCTTTCCGGAAGCACTTCTGGCCACGTAGTCGTGTTAAGTACTTCCGGACGAAAAAGTTCAAATGTTCCTCTCATTAAAAAGTTTGAAAAGGACTCCGTTTCTTCATGTTGTTGGGCGTCCGCTGACAACGATGCGATGGATCTGCTTGCCCTGGTTGGCTTCAAGAGTGGCATCGTTTGTGGGTATGCTTACAAACAGCCCTCTCTTTCGAATGAAAGCACTCTCTCACCAATTCTTCGAGTCAGTTCTCATGATTACGACTTGTGCAGCTTGTCCCTTATCCGCTTAGCCAACGGTGAATCATCTTTTATCACTTGTGGTCGAGACTCAACGGTTAAGGTAACCCATTTCCCCTTCTGGTAGCATTGCACTGCATGTATTTTCGGCTCGACCATTCGACGCCTGACACTGTCCCGGTTAAAGTTTATTTCTGCTGTGCGTTCTAGCGAACATGAAAAAAATATTTGAAGAATAAAGTTCATAAAGTTCTGAAACAAATTCCGGTCCTTTTTGGACCTGAATGTTGCGAAAAGCAAACTATCATGCATAGGTTTTGAATGAAAAGCAAGCTTATATTTTCGAGTGGGTTCTTTTAGCTCCTTCACTCTAATAACAGCCGTATTATTCTCAAACTTGCATATTTTTGTTAGGTGTAAGGTTTTATTCACAATATTCGCTGTCAAAGGTGCATCAACCCAGCAGGAATCATACCCTTTTTATTATTTTTTTTGCTTTCATGTACTTTTTACTTTGAAATTTGTGTTTTTTTCATCGTGCAGGCTTGGTCCTTTGATGGACCGAAGTGCGTCTACTCTGCCCGTTTTCAGTACCGAAAATTACCTTCAACCGAACCAGAGTCATCTGCTGGGAAGGCATGGATTTCGGCTACGGCTATAACAGAGAATGTTATTAGACAGTCATCGGGCACAGAGACCTGTAGCAACCTCCCATTTGCTCTTATCTGTGATTCGAGGGGTGATATTTTCACTTGGAATGGTGAGAGTAACCCCAGGCTTGTGAGCCAACGATGCCCCGACACTCGGGCGTTGTGTTCAGCATAATCGCTATACCACAGTCGCCTGGTCTCTTCGTGACGATTGGGATGGATGGGCAGCTAATTGTTTGGCAAGCTACCCACGGAGATTGGCAAAACCTCAAGCCCGTAACAAGTCACGCCTACTTCACCTCAAAAATAACTTCAATATCTCAGGGACCCGGCGCCTGTAGTCCACTTGCGGTAGGCCTTTCGGACGGAAGCATTGCCCTTGTCAAAAACTTAGTGCCATCCACGCCCAATTCTGCCGTTTCTATGTTTCGTGTTTATCCCTTCGGCGGTGTCGGAAGTTCAACCGGAGTAATGTCCCTGGCTTGGCACCCAGACCCACAATATGAAAATCTGCTTGCAGTTGGTAGTACAAAAGGCCACATTGATGTCATCGATCTGTCCAAGTTCCAAAAGAATGGCCGACCAAAACAGAACAAGCAGCCTAATCCGCTGGGTGGTCCCGTTTACCGTGTTGCTTGGGGCCCTTTACTTTTTGGTGAGTCAGCCGAAAATGGAAGCCCACAAACGGTAGATCAAGAAACGGAGGATTCTTTGACTGTCACTCAGGATGCGAGTGTAGGCCACATGTACGCTTATGCTGTTTGTAAGAGTTCTATCTACCTCCGTCGTGCTCCACAAAGGCCGCCTGTCATTCTGAACCAAAAGCTCTGTAAACTGCTCAGTCACTCTCAGCCTGATGGGAGTTTTGCCGATATTGCTTTTCGCATGCTTACTCAGGGTATTTATTCATGCTTCGTTGCCCTAGGCAGCAGTAGTGGTACCATCAACATTCTCGGCCTCCTTGCTAGTTCACAATGTCGTAGGACTGTAATCCACCTCTGCAGACTTTCTATTCATAAGAAATGTATTAATTCAATGGCCTGGTCTTTTCATCCAGATCATGCCCTGTTGGCCGTCGGTTCTAACCATTCTTTTATAACGGTCAGCGACTTTACTGACTTCTTTAAAAAATCGCCTGTTGAACCGGCTCAGTTAACCAATTGCCTTGCCACACTAGAAGGTCATGGTAACCGCGTGACGGGTCTTGATTGGTCAACGCATGATACAAGTCTTTTGCTTTCCTCGTCTTTTGACTGCACGGCTGCCGTGTGGCGCATTACTCCCGAAACTTCAACAGCTATTGCCAGTTACCGATCCCATATTTCGCGGGTCTTCGGTTGTGCGTGGAACCGCCAACTTCCCGACTTGGCCATTACCGGCGAAGAATTTGGTTATCTTGCTGGTTGGCGTCCATCTGAACAGCCACACAAAGCCCCGTCATCCTCACGCAAGAACCGAATGTCTTTGCTCACGCACACTCGGAGCGATTCCCAGGCGCCTGAGTCACCGAAGGATGTTGAGTGTTCTGAAAACACTGATACTGCAATCACACCTAAACCTACCGAAGTTGACGAGGCCTCAACCACAGTAAATCCAACTAAGACAAAACGCGTGACTAACACAAAACAGTTACCTCTTTTTCCAAGCCTCTTCGCCAGTTCAGCTGCCACCCCTGCAACTGACTGTTCAAGGCTAGCCCTCCAACATCTTCCACCAGTAGCAATTGAATGGAAGATGTCGATTCTCATCGCATTTACGAAATGCCGTTTAGGGTTGTCTGCGCCCTCTCTTCCTGAATTCGATCTCCTTCTGCAATCTGCATCTTCGCGTAAAAATCTTGTGCGTCACGTGGAACGGGAGGCACAGTCGCATCTTGAATTAGCCACTGGAGCAAACCGTCCCCGTCGTCTGGATACCTACTTCTGCCTCCTTCTTTGGCTCGGGAGGGCAGAACATGCTGCGAAAGCTTGCTTTGAGCTGCAGCATTCACCTTTCTGGCTGATGTGGGCTCTCGAATTGATGTCAAAGGGCGGCCGACCGCGGCCATTGACAGGATCCTCCTTTACTCGATTCTGGAGAATGTACAGCTACACCGGAAGCCGACTTTCTGCAGCAGAAGGTGAGCAGAGGTTTACAAATAAGCGCATTTCACATTTATTAACTGTTGGCAACCATGCGCGAGTCCTTAATAAAGAGAACTTGGGTTGAAATGCTCCAACTTCTAAAAAATACTGTCTCGTAGACCCTCGCTCAGCCAATATTCAGATTGTAAGCAACTGTCCGTCCTGGCTCTATGCTGATCGACCGACTTCTGTGCATATTTTACTCTTTCCTTTTTACAAAACCTTGTTCTAGTTAAGCTTACGCCTTCCCAAACGCCTTTTATGACTAAATGCTACTCCCAGTGAGCGATTGAACTTTAGGACGTGTGCCGCCATTCTTGTCCTGTTGCTTGCACGGCAAACATCACTAGAGCCTTTTCCCATCGTGCTCATCGTGCTCTGCGTGTACCTCTTTCACACGCATGCGTAGATGGTTAGAAGTGCTTCCGTAGATTAGCAGACCTCAGGTTCCCTCTAATTTCACCCAGGCTATTAAAAGTGCGAGGTTAGTTGAGGGTAGGGCCGTTCCCTGCCAAAACGTGAGTTTGTGTTTTTGGTAGAAATATACCCGCTTGCCCAAGAACGGGGGAACGAATTAAAGCTTTTAGTGCAGCATTTTTACCAGGAATAGGGGATTGAAATGAATATTTTCAACTTTATCGCCTTCGTTTTGCAAACACAACCTTTGTTACTTTTTCATCAGGATTGATCGCTGAGCAACAAGGTGAATATTTGCACTGGAACCGGTTGCCAGTTCTCTACCTGCATACCGCCCATGAGGAATTGGAGCATAAATTACTGTTTCTATTTGTTTTCATGTGTTTTACCACTAATTTTAATTTCAGGTCCTTCAACTCCGTGACGTGACTAACGAGTACAGCAAGGCGGCCACGCTGCTGGTCTGCGCTAACCGCACCGTTGACGCAGTGCGCCTTCTGCTCGGCTGCGGTCGCGTCAAAGAGGCTTTGGTGCTTTTTCGCCTCCGACTGTCAGCCAATCTGAATCCAGATCTCTACAAAGCCTGTCTCACCGGACTGGCTGAACGACAGACTCACACGGGTCTTCCCCACTCGGCTCTTTGTCATCTAGCCAGCGGCCAGACAGACAGGGCCATTGATCTGATTCTAAATTCAATCCCTCACTCGGCGCCTCTGATTGATCATATCGCCGTTTATTGGACTGCCTTCTCGGTGCTTGAAGGTGCTCCACCTTCAGACACTGTTGTCAATGTCGAGTTACTAGCCTTCAAGCTGGCCCTCACTTGCGTCAAGTATGTTGCAGCCTTTGAGAAACTCGAAGAGCAGCGAGCTTTTCTGTCTGCCTGGCGAGACACCCTACACAGTGAGAATGCTGAATCTCAGTTAACGCCGGTCGCCACCAGAGCGAGTGCGATTGCTCAGTGGATTCTCGTCTGTGCGCGTTTCGTTCTGCCCTGTACGGTTGAGGCTATCGTGCCTGATGTTTTGCTTCCTGAAGATTTTGAGGAATTGAACGCCGCCATTGCTCCTCGATTGGAAGTACTAGCGGAGGACAGACCTGTAGGCACAGATCTGCCTACCCAGCTTGTGCATCTAACCATTGACATGTCCCTGGCCCTCCTCACCCCCACTACCAGCGCAAAAAGCACGGCTAAAAGGCACATTGGACACCCTGCGTATCACTTTCTCTGACAGATATTCCATACTCCATCGTAATCTGGCTATGTTAAATCAGTCCACTCTGTCATCTTCGCAGCATCCTGCATTTAGCCGCCTCAGCGGCCTTTTTGCCGTTGGCGCAGAGATTGCCTGATTTTTACCTTCTATTTTTTTAAATAGATACATATTCTCTCTCCTTCATCGCTGCTTCTGTTTGTTGGATGATTGACTTTACCTGGTTACCTCTGAATTTCAGTATTCCGTTTACGCAGGTGATTAGTCCCCTTGAAACCATCTTAGACATCTCGGCAGTAGTATGACTCATACATACCAGTTGATGAATCAGCACGTAGAGCAAGTGGAAGATGTGGAACCTGCCGTTAGCCACGGCTCTGTGCACTTCCTACGTCCAACTCTCAAGTTCACTCGGGAGGAGCGATACGACGTGCCTCTAACGCACCAGTGAGTAATTTGGCTATAATTTCACCCATCAGCTTTTTGTAAATGCTTCAAAGATAAAAAAAGAACACTGTTTAAGTTCAAAACGCTTCAGTTACTTTTCACTCTGCCTTCAGGTTTTTTTTGTTTGCACCCTCACAATACGTTCTGCCACGACTCACGCTGAACCCCTGGAGACAACTACCATTGCGTTGATAAAGTTAAGCCATAGACTATGCAGGTGGATTTGATGCGCCACGCACAGTAGCCAGCACCAGCTCCAATCGCGTTCATTGAGTCCCAGGCAGGCAGAGGAAACATGTGAAGACAGGAAGGCGAGGCCTGCTCTTCCCCTACAGATGAGCAGACGAGTCCTCTCCACAGAGATATAATCGGACATATTTTCATGAGGTTTCTTGGGAATTGTAAGTACGGGCGGGTTCCCAACAGCCCCTAGGATTTTCTCCTCTAGCGCCTTGGCCCAAGAGCCTATCCACAAGGCGACGAGACAAGTAAAATTTATTAAATGGCAGTCCACAGTCGCCATGTCACAGTGCCACCATCGCCGGCATAATGAGCCATGCGCGATCACCTCTGGTCTAGCTTTGCCCCTACCGCTGTAAGTGTAACATTTCCCGTTGCCGATTTTACCTCTGACGCTGGACTCCTGTACGAATTCAAAAGCTCAGAAATGTTTCCGCCGATCGGACTCCCGTATTTTTCGCTACTTATACTTTTTTTAACTGTCGGTGCAGTTGTTGCTCTTCTGTTGGTCTTTGATAAAACGCAGTGTTTATCCTTATCTTAATTATGAACTATAATTAGAGAATCCTCCACCAGCAGTCGTCGTGCATTAACTATTTTTTAAACACATTTCTCGGATTTAATGGGACCTTTCACTAACCACATTTCTTACTGAAACAATCCTGCAATGCGCAAACTTTTGGAGCTCCTTATTCATACGTTGATCTTCTACCGTCATAGTAGCTGAGGCAATTCTGATTGTTGCATGAAGCCCTTCCTTAATTTTCTCTGTTTTGTTAACGGGCGGTCTAAAAAATCATTCAAACGAATCCTGTGCACCCCTTTAGGCCTCTGAAGTACTTTTCCAAGTGATAAAAATGCTTTGGGAGAAATCTTGTCTCAGCCTCTAAGTTGACCGAGGACGCGTTTTTTGAATTCCAAATCAGCTCTCACTACCGCAACTCGGTCACAAGCTCTGCTATTTGCGAAAAGCATCTCCGTAAAGTTAAAAAAGGCCATAAACGTAGTCTAGAATGCTACTTGGAGTGTTTCGAAAATGTCTCTCCTACTTTAAAGGATTATAACATGGCAGCATCTCATTACTATCCAACCATTTTTGCGCTTGAGCTCCATGTTACGGCCTAACCGCCGTATTAGTTCGCCGCACTTCATGAGGTCACAATAAGTGCCATTGAAGAAAATAAAACGACCCTTGCTCATCTGTGAAATCGCTGAGGCCTACAGATACTTAGCTACCACAAAAAACGTCTGCTTTAACCTTTCTTGTCTCTGAAAGCGAAAACTCTGTTGCCGGGGTCGTGTCGAAAACACCGCCCCTGATACTATCACTGCTTGGTGGACTAACGACCACCACGACAGCTAACCCGCCAGCATATCGATGACCATATGATGACCACGACACGATGACCACGATACGATGACCACGACAGCTAACCCACCAGCATATCGATGACCATACGGGTCAGGTCCTCGTGAACCTGCGCGAGGTCATTTGAAATGGCAGCTGCTGGTTCACCGACAGCTTGAAGTTCACTCTTTGATGTGCTTCTGCCTGTTCGGAAGATGCGATAAGAACCCTCATTTTGGCTCCCGTCACCTGGTCTTGGTGACCTGGGGTCACCCTTAACAACCATTTCCGTCGGTAGGTGCCTACCGGTCATCATACTTGAGCGAATCTTTATCATCCTACTAACTCTCGTCTGGGCAATTGTTTATTAACGCCGTAGAAAACCCGACTGCAGATTCGGAGTGCATGGAAAACAGTGCTGGCTTCCAGAAGGAACGATAACGCAAAGATATCTTTGATTTTTATATAACTAAAAACTCTAGGAAACCTAGGGACTCTGACGATTGAAAGTATTTTTAGTGAGGTAGGTTCAGACAATTTCTTTTTATTTCCTCGTTTGTCTTCTCTGACACATCGGGCTCAGGTGAATGAGGGAGGGGAGATCGGGGCAGATGCCGCACAAGCCTACGATCACTTAAAACTAATTCGCGCGCACGTCACCGTCCTCGCGCACACCTTACTGTGAGGTTCACGATGGACCTAGTCGGTAATGACGATCCGACTGTGAAGTTAGTAATGGGCGAACATCTTACGTCTGTTTTATCAGCGCTTATCAGCTTGCAGGTGCTTCAGTCTACTATCATCTCAAGCATTGCTGGATTGGCCTACCACTATCATCATCATCATCATCATCATCATCATCATCATCATCATCACATCATCATCATCATCATCATCATCATCATCATCATCATCATCATCATCATCATCATCATCATCATCATCATCATTATCATCATCATCATCATCATCATCATCATCATCATCATCATCATCATCATCATCATCATCATCATCATCATCATCATCATCATCATCATCATCATCATCATCATCATCATCATCGTTTTCAGGTTATTTCCAGAGGCCAAGCTACAACTATCTTCGTGTCTGCAGCCGTCTTGATCTCCATCTGATTTCTTCTATATCCTTATCGTCCTCTCCAAAAGCATCGTCTGATAATTTTTTTAGTTTTCGCTTCTCTTTTCCTATTTGTTTTGCCTTCAAGCTCCATATTCTCTTCTGAATTTATTGCTCCGATCGCAATTTTCAATTACTTTTGACAATGTTAATTTTGCTTACTTTTGAATGTCTTTGTTTAGGACACTGACCGTGTCGACTCTTCCCCAGACCCAGAATGGAGTGGAAATCACGGCTACCCCACCGCCCAGTTTCTCATGTGAGCTTTTGCCTTTTGCTGGCTTAATGCGCCATAACGATCCCGCCACGTTTACCTCGTATCGTCCGCACCGGATTCCTTCTAAAAAGCCGTGGCCTCTAACGACTACCTCTTGTTCGGCTTCTTATCCCGCCACTAACTTCATGATACCTTGCACGCAAACCTAGCCCTCAACACAGCTCGTGTGCTGTTTCTCTTTATGCGCGCAGCATCGTTGTTAATGTTTTGTTTTCATTCACTGTTGCTCTACACACAGGAGGTTTGAAAAGGCCATTGGTTGTTGTTCGGACTCACTCAAATGCTTTGGAATGCTGTCTATCATCTGTTCTTGATTGCAACTTTTTAGAACCGCATTTATTTATGCCAGTTTTTCAGTAAATACTTGTAATGAAATCTGCACACCCATCAACCAAGCGGCTTAGCACCCAGAGGGAAGACTATGGAGACTGTAATAGATGCTGCCTTGTTAGCTGTCGCTATCCAACCATCGAACATTGCCGGGTTCGAATAATCTGGGGCTCGAACCCCGACTGCTAGAGCTGACTTCACATCGAACTGGGCCTCTTCTACAACGAGACAAACTTCTCGTTCATGGCAGCTTTTTTAAAGAAAATGGAGTCATTGGGGTGTATATTTTATCCCCTATGCTTTGAAATTTTCACCCACACCCGGGTTTCAGGGTTTGAGAAGACTACGGAAGAAGTAGACGAAATCACTGGCGTTTTGGATTCTTGCTCGAACCAATCATCAGATACGGGTACTTCATGCACAGAGAATTGCGGTATTCTGGGAGCGCACAGACGAACGCTGTTCCCAACGCCACTGCCGGGGAGCCAGATGGCCGAGCAGTCATCACGCCAACATCCGACACGGCTGATAAAATTTTGGAGATTTACGACTCGAATGCAGGGCATCAAGCAATTATTGCACTAGAGGGCAACCATCATCTATAAAGGGGGAACCGTTAATTATCATAGGTATACAGCAGTATAACAACTGCCTTTTATAAATACTGATATTCCCTGCGTATTAATTACCCGTATCTGATGCTGTCTCTGAAGATGGCTTCGAGCAAGAATCCCAAGCATCAGATGAGTAAAGTTCTTGTCTTAGCGATCGTGTGTACTTCTGAGCTACTCCCTGGTACTCGCATTTTCGCTTGTATCGGCAATGTACTATTTGTAAGATTTGCAGGTCCACAGTCGTATAATTGGGGCTTGGAAGGGTTCATCTGCATCGTCGAGTGCCGAGCTGTTTCTTGTCAGTAATTTGCCATTGACGCCCTTGACACTACCGACCCGTGACCTTTTCTTCACCGGCGTCTGATCACCTATTGTGCTCGACTGTAGTTGCAGTGTTTGCTAAGCCGAGAGCACTCAATTGGTTGATTCCACTCGGGCAGTTGTTTCACTTCGATCTGCTACTTGACGTCATTGCTCTCCACTGTTGATGTACGTTCGACCAACCGTACTTGGGATGATGTCCACCCTCTCGCTGACCTGGTCGCTCTGTCCAGTACTTCCTAGGGAGTCCCGTAACGCCAGTGGGTTTTCAACCTTGCGATTATACGTCGAATTGGTGGATAGACACTAACCGATCGGTTAGGGGATTCGCTCGTCCCGTTCTGCCTTGGGGCTCTCTCTCGAGCCCCGCCAGCAGCCGCACAGCGGCTAGTAGTATGGGCAGTACAACATTACCGGTTGCTGATCGGTTACTAATCGTTGAGCACCTATCCACCAATGTGCTACAAGCCCGTGGCTCACTGGTACTGATAACGCATTCTCCCGCCCTAAATGACCTCGAAAGGTTGTGCGTGATGTTTGCAGAAACTTGTGAATAATCCTTGCCTCACGTCAATCATGCAGTCCTTAGGGAAACAGGAATCACGAATTTTGCCCTCAGCGTGTAGATATCTACTTACCTCGACTACTCTCTAACGGTGAGTTCCCTCCTCCACCCCCCCCCCTTCGACTTATTTTGTTTATCTCTCTGGCTTTCCATCGAGCCCCAAGGTAATTGTCATGCCAAGTTTCTTTCAGCGAAACTCACGTACCTCCCTGACTGAGAATACCCCCAAAGGTGTTGCGCACGCGTGCAAAAATATGCACCTGATATAACACCCTATAATTTGGATTATGGTGTTGCCTTGTGTGTACTGCGAAAATGCCGTTTTTTTCTAATCAGAGACGAAAATTTAAAGCATAATAGCAATTTTGCGTACCTAGTGACCCATGGATCTATGTCTATCTGGTACGAAAGAACTCTGCGGCGCCTAGGCATTCGGTAGCTGGAACTGTTGCAAAAAAACAAAGGATGTGGGAGAGGTTTGAGATGAACAGCAGGCCCTCGCATCTGTAATTGCAATCAAAGCTCACCTTTCTTCCCTCACTCTCCTGTGGATTCGCCTTCTAGACAGATTTATAACGTACTTCCTCCGGTTCAAATAAATCGGAGGTTAGAACATGTCGTCGTTCTCGATGGGGCGTCAACATAACAAGGTGGTTACGATGGTTAACCTGCGCATTTGCTTTTATAGATGTGCATTATTCTCGCGTTTTCAGTAAAAGGGGTTAAATAAGGTGTAACTTGAATGCATGAAACGTTGATTAGAGCTCATCAGCTGGGAAGTATGCTTATACTGTAAGCCAGAACCTCTAGACATTCAAGGAATCCTCATTGATTCTCTACGAATGAACATACCAGCTAATTACGACTTTCCTGTTCGAACAAACACAAAGTTCGGATATTTTCGGGGGTCGATTTTATGAGGAACAACTGACAGTCTGATTCGATTTAAATAACGTTGCCTGGGACTTAACTATTTTAAAGTCCGGAGTATTTCGGTTCGAATGGGTGCTGTATTTACTTTATTTTTCTTATAATCATCGTTCTTCTTGAAGTCATCCCCATAGGCACTTACATATTTCATTAGAGAGCCTTGCGTTGCACAATGAGCCTAAAACTCACCGTGATTCTCCCGTAATTTACGACCAGAATCAGGAAAACCGGTGATATTTAAAGTCGCTTAACTTCTAAATTTTTTCCGTCTCGCTTATGTCTACGTCTTTCGAGAAAATGCGGTTAGTTAGCAACTTAAACAACCTTCAAACTGATCACGTCATTGTTCGAAGTTCTGGCCGTGCGAACTCACAACCGTCGACGCTCAGCTGCCATTCCATATGCGCTCAAAAGCATTTTTGCTCCCCAATTTTCCCCTGGCTCTGGTCGTGCGTTGAATTCCTTGCACTGGGTCTCATTGGTTACGTCATCTAGATGGGTCTCGCCCGCTGGTATGCACGTGCTTGACCCAAAGTCTTGCGCGATTCAAGTTTGTTATAAAAATCAATATTTTGTGCGATGCAGCATCGTGGTAAACGTTCGAGCGTGATAGCTCCTTCGTCCTCTCCTGGCTCATCTTCACTAATTTCTGCAGCCTTCCGGATCTCCGGACTGGAGCGTGATTCGAAAGCGCAACTTGTTCGGAGAAATATGGAATACTACGAAACCGCAGAGTACCGCTACACGGGACCTCAAACGGGCTCTGCCTTCACGACTGCGGTGAGAGAGAATGTTCGAGCAGGCAAACTCACAGCTAGAACTCAGGAGGAAGATGCTGATACACAATCAACAACGTAAGTTCTTCAAGGTTTCTATTGCTTCATTCACCCATTTCGTCTTCTCATGAAATTACCACTAAGCGATCACCTGGAGACGCTTATTTCTATTACCAAAATGTTAGGCCGTACGTTAATTACACTGCCATTTACCCCCTCCTTTAAGCCTGTAGAAGATAAAAAGCAAGCGGCGCTCATCAAGACTGTGAATTTAATCTGTTTACTTAAAATCACTCAGTTTGGTTGCTAACCAACCTACTTCACCGTGAAGGAACGCCACACTTCAAAAAACTAAGACAAAGAGCAATTTTTCAGGACAAATAGGTCTTCGTAGACAAAGTATTACTGCTGCATCCCTACAATATTCCTCTCTCACCTAAGTGCAACCTATACCCCACCAACCTTAATATAAGAAGTCAAACAGCTCAAAATAAATTTTATGAGTGGTTTTTTTTCAGTGGTATTTATCATCACCACTGAAAGCTAACTGAACTAATCATGTCAGCACTATTTAACCCATAGAGCTTGTCAACCGTCATTGGGTCTTTTTAAACTTGGAGTCTGTAGCCAACGCCAAACAATGCTATCTATGTAAGCGAAGATGCGCATCCCAGTTTCTTGTTGAAAAGAAGACGAAGGTATAATCACTGGGATGGGAAATTTATTGGTCTGAACTTTCAAACTCTCATCAGAGACTGGTTGAGTGCAACAACGTTTGGCCATTTATGCAGTCACATAGTTGGAGTGAGGGAGGGGAGAGGGAGTTACAAGTCTGTGACGGAGTCAGGTCTGCGTCGCCTGACTCACCAAGGTCCCATGGCGTGGTGGCGGCGTTCGTCCTTCGCGGCGAACCTGGCTACGTGGACGTAGCGCATGATAAGCCTAAGCTAACTCGATATGTCTATCGATAGAGTTGGTGTCTGACACCCAGTGCCTCCTTAACAGGCCGTGCGGCAGATGCGCTGGACAACACGGGGGCCAAATCAGGGTACGGCAGGCGTTATTCTTATGTGGGATGAGCTCCCATAACAAATGCCGAACAGGGGGGGGGGTGAGCGTGCCAAAATTGGTCTCGCATAAGTGCCGGCTGTTGCCGCACCACCCACTGTTGCCATTTATAGATATGACTCACCTGCGCCCGACCCCGCCTCCGGTCTTCTTGGCAATGCCTTTACACCGGGCACAGGCGGGTAAGGGAAGAGAGAGTGCGGAAAATGCAGTGCAAGTCTACTATCACTTAAAACTAATTTGTGCACAAATCACCGTCCCTGCACCACCCTTATGTGAAGCATACGGCCTGCATAAATCTCAAAACGTTGCTGCACTCCAACAGTCTCTAATGATGAACTCCTGTTCGAGTTTGAAATCTTATACCAATAAACTTTCCATCCCAGTGATATTACCTTCGTCTTCTTTTCAAATTTATATGTGTTCGGCCCCCTCATTCAAGGCTCACTGCTTCAAAGTTATGCAACTTCGGCGTGAGCAGTTTAGACCCACTGACCCACAGATAAGCGACCCATTTCTACTCGCACACGCACGTGCGTACAGATAGACGTGACTGCCGAAGGGCCACTTTGACACCCCACCCACTGGACACGACACTCATTGGACAACACTTAACTTGCTCACGGACCTAATTAAACAGCTGCCACCGTTGTCTCACTCTCAGGCATGACTGGACGCGGTCAACAATAGCCCTGGATTCGCCACTTAGGCTCAGGGTTCTGTGCATAATAAATCGCTCATTCTGGTATCTTCATATAACCCGGGATTTGGCCTGATGATTGCAGTCCTCCAAGTACAATTACAGAATAGGTCATGCAAATTGGTGACTGCGACGTGATACAAACACGCAACTACCAGACCGAGCACCGTCCTTACGAAATTCCAATTCGACTTCCCCCTGCTGTTTTCCCTGTGCCACCCATCGTGCCCGTGGATAGGGAAATGCAGTTGCCGACAGCCCGTCACGAATGGGGATGGACATTGTTAACAAAACGCACTCATACAAGTCTAGGCCGAACGCGAATAGTATTGTGACAGCAGTCCTCCAACTGTGCCAACACCCTGTGATTTGCCTCTTTTTTCGGACAGTGTTGTTGCCACTATCACTGGGATCATCCTCTTGCATGATCTCCCAGCTCGACTGCTCACGACTGTGCCCGACTCGACGAAACTTCACTGCGTAGACACTCCGCAATCTGTCCAAAGTTCAAGCCCAGGCGACGGTGAAACTCTTCACTGACATATTTTTTTCTGACTCAGCTTTCACCGGGATGTACGGTGCCACGCGTCAGTTCGACCGGCGTAGTCCGAAGATTTTTCTCTTCCCTTATCCGCCTGTGCTCGGTGTCAGGTGGGAGGAACACCGGAGGTGGCGTCGGGCGCAGATGAAGCGTCTCCCATGGAGTGGGAGGGCGGGGTGCAGCATGAACCTGCACCTACGCGTGCCCATTTTCGGCATTTGTTATGGGACCGCATTCCAGAATAATAACGCCTGCCGT
The DNA here is from genome assembly GCA_017591395.1 of Schistocephalus solidus. Lineage (NCBI taxonomy): Eukaryota > Metazoa > Platyhelminthes > Cestoda > Diphyllobothriidea > Diphyllobothriidae > Schistocephalus > Schistocephalus solidus. The sequence continues at coordinate 245,775 of WEDG01001085.1, forward strand.
ACCCTGATTTGGCCTCCGTGTTGGTCCAGCACATTTACCACGCGGCCCGTTTAGGGGGCACATGGTGTCACACACACACACGGTGTCATAACAACGTGCTATTTCACCGGCACCTGTTGGAGAGACCACGCCAGCACACCGTTTGGCTGATGCCCCAACTGCACCTCTACACAGATCGCAGTATCAACCGTGCCTCGGTTTCAACCAACTCCTGTCTCCATTGGCACGCTCTCATACCCACACGTGCACTGGGTTTCCTTGTACATTTCATCGTTGACCACATTATCAACCTCTCACCTTGTTCGGTGTCCGTGGGGCTGTTGAAGCCTATGCCTTGTTGTAGTGGCAACTGTAACTTAGAGAAAGCGGCTTTATTCACGGATGACTAAACTCCCTGTCACCATAATCCCGAGAGTTCTAGCTGTCTTGGCGCGTGAGTTGTTTTCAAAAACAACAAACTTCTAATAGGGCTGCTTTACTTGGTTTACCTATCTTCCTTCCACCCGGGATGGATTTTTGTGCCGAGGCTTGATACGTTGGTAGTAATTCATCATTATGATCCTCACATTTGAGAAGAAGTAAACGCGATCGCTGTAAAAAGTTTTTTATTCGCCTGACGTTCCTGATTTGTGCTCGAACTCGTCATCAGAGACGGCATCAGCTGCTCATGGATTCGACCATGAATCTGGAACGTTAGGCGGATAAAGTTCTTGTCCTAGCGATAGTGCCCACGTATTCTGAAATGCTTTATGTGACTCGAATTTCCGTTTATATCCGTAACCCTCACATTAATCACACCTGGAAACTGACAGTACGGATTTGTTCAGCACTGCTGTACTGCAGTGCGATTACCACTGGCAGGAATCGTGACTTGTTAGATTCTGTCGTTATTGTCGGTCATTGTCATAGAGTGCCGTGTCCGTTTGAATATCCTGATTCTAATTGGTGTCTTTTTGCGGAGAGTTTCGAGAAAATGTTGCTCTCTTGCGTACCCACAGAGAAAGCTGTATTTTCGGCAGGCAAGAGCGAGTCAAAAAGCGTGTCTATGCGTGTTTATGCATGTTTCCTGAGTTTTGTTTAGTTGTGCTCGCTGACGATTTGTTTACGCTGTATGCTGCCTTACCCTCGCAGATGCGTAAGTGACGCATTCGCCTAAGCCTGTGAGTGCGTGGATCAGCCGCAGTCAATGTACCGACGCACACCTTAACGGTTTCTCGCGGCCTCTAACGTACTGTAGGATTGACATCTTAGAGGGGGGACAAACCAGGTATGCCGATGTACGCATGGACCATCGAATTAAAGGAAGGAGCATTGCCCGCTCCTGTCCCTTTCTCACCCTGCGGTCGATGTTTTGCCTCTTTTATAGCACCAAGCCGGCGTTACAAGGCGTGTTGACCTGATAATTGCAGTTAAAACAGTCTTGAATAGACAGGGAACCTTTTGCGGGCGCTCGTATATTGTTACTGCCAGCGCGCCATTAGTTGGTTAAATAACCCATTCTCAGACACCTCCGCCGAATCAGCCTTCACTCAAGGTCCTTTCCAAGTTTTGGATTTAGCTGCGTGTTGATCGTTTGTTGGGCCCCAAAAATGTTGTGCAATTGTGGGCAGGACATATTCTGCCACAGGACTTTGCCATTAAGCCGTAAGTCAGCTGAGTGCCCGAGTCTGTGACGGGCTCGCTTGAATTATAAGGCAATAGTTCGTGACTGTGAGGGGCACTTCACAGTATTTTAGCCAGCACGACTGGGGTTGGGCTGGTCACAGTATGAAGCCATGTACTCGCGACCGGCCCCACCCCCTTAACTAACCGGGTTTCGAGCGAAGGACGCTGAACGAGCACAACGTCTTCTGCCAGGTTTTCATCTTGCCCTTCCGGTTTTTGCCCAATTTTATAGGAGTAGTCAGTCTAGTCGGAGGTCACGGAGAAGCTCTGCCCTGGCGCCACCGTCATCGGACCGCGTGCTGAGACCAAGGCCCAATCGGCAGGTACTTTGTTTCCCTCTTTTCTTTCTGATGTGCTTCGGCCATTGGCACCGATTTCATGTGCCAGGTATATGTTTGCTTGTCTCACTCCTACTGACGCAGATAGAAGAGAAAGCGCTTACGTGCTTATATGGACATTGTCGACTTTTCAACCGAAATGCTACCCAAAGATCGTGGTACGTGAAGAAAGCCAAAATGCGTGTCAAAAGCTAGTCAAACGCAAATTGTTAGTATAAATGTTTTATTTCGCCTCGACGAACTAGTCCTTTAGAGAAGTTAGAATACGAAGTCTCTGTGCTTGGCCATAGATGTGGCACAGATCACGTCGCTTCGACGCCGCTAGTTCTCTACGGATCTGGTGTTTCTCATTCTCGGTCATCTGACCTGCCAACAGCTGCCTGATCGTTGGAGAGTGCCGCCGAACTGTGTCGTTAATTAGACAGGGACTGATCAGTTCGCTTTGATAGATCAGTTACCTTGTATACTTCTAGGCCTCAGACGTGGCCACTTTTCGATCACTTACAACCAGCAGAAAACGTAACTCTAATTTTGACAACGGATATTTTGTCCTAAATGAAGATTTTGCACTTTGTCCTCCCCCGATTTTCATTTGGAGTCGAGTTACTGAAGAACCCAGTACTTCCTCAACAGCGGGACAGGTGTTACTCATCGGCACGATGTCTCTTCAGTATATTTTGGCGAGTCCAACTCTGTACAGTTACTCTGCCAGTCATCAGTGCGTGGGCTATGAACGAAGCCAAACACCTTTACCCCCAGCTATACTTCATTGCAAACAAAACAACCTTTTAAGTTATCTTAATCGGCAATAACTTTTCTGTTACGCTGCTGAAACATTTGTTCAGAATGAACGGATCCCTCCTCTGAGAAGAGACCTGCAACCATCTGAGTTGGAGGGAGTCAAACAACTCATGCTTTTTACCCTGCTAGTTTACTTTCGACTGAGGTAATAGCCTGGTTCTGTTCCTCCCATTGCACTTGCTTCCCGCATCAGCAGTGTTTCTAACGACAAAAATCCGCGCATTTCAGACCTGTTCCATATCCATCTTTCCACCTCCTTCTGTCAACTACTATCTCACAATTCAGAAGATCTATGGTGTCTGTTTTCGCTGTTGCCCTAGTCTTCTACGCCTATCTCAGGCGAACATGCAACTGGCGATGACAGTCAAATACGCCGACGAGGCGAAACTACACTGCAGGACCTGGCATTACCATGTCAGTGGGCCTGCTCAGTGCTTCGTGATAGCGAAGTGACTTAAATTTCACTCATTCTACCCATCCATCGCCATCCTTCTCGACTTAAGCCTGTCATCGGAACAGTGTGGGTGTGGAAAGGCGTAGACTGAGGTAGATAAACCCCAATTTCCGGTAGGGATCGTTTGTATGCCCCTCCCCACCGCCAAACAGACAGAGGTTAGGTTTAAGGTAGAGTTAGGGTTAGAGGTTGGGTTGTGGTTAGGGTTAGGATTACAGTTTGGGTTAGGGCACGGGATTAGCTACTCCTCTTACGACTTAGCGCCGTGTTACCTGTATGACCGGGTGGAACCTTCCTTCTTCTTCTCCTGGGATGGGGGAGCAGCTAAGTGATTGAAATCTCAGGTTTATCGTACTACAACCTTATTCAATAGCAGGTTTGAACTTCACCCTTAGGGCAGTGTAGATTCTTGTCGATTCCAATAACTGGTTTTTTGCTTTGAGGATAGACAATCCACCCAGAGACTCGCTTACTTGTTTGCTAACCCCCCGCCCCCCCCCCTCAGCCTGTTTTGCGTCCACTCTCCATTTTTCGTCTCCCTCAGAAAGTTGATTACCTCGCCAGAGAACAACGCAATACTAATTACTCGCGAGTGGACTTGGGTGAAGAGCACTCCTCAGCACGACATCGCGAGAGCGGAGAGATTGCGGATCAGACTCTAGCCGCAGGGACTGCCCCCGCGACTCCCATTGTACGGGCCGCGACTACGGTCGCACCGACAGTGGACGGTGACCGATACTCAACCAGACGGAAGACATCGGCGGCGGCTGAGGAAAGCACCACTGTCTACAGGGGACGGCGTCTTTCCACAACCACGACTGCCCATGAGCACCGCCTGGATGCCGGTGATCGACCGCAGCAGCCTGCCTACGTGTCGGCATCCAGTACTTGGGGCCAGCGCTTGCAGACACTATGGCGACCAACTACGGGTGACGAGGGCGCCGTCTACTCAAGGTGCGCATACCATTTCTGTGAAAAAACATGATACTGCTGGCCAAAATGTTGTAAGCCGATTTGTGCAGCAGATGTTTTTTCACTAACTTTTTCATCAGAATGATGACAGTGAACCAATGATTTCCAGATAAGCCTATCGACAAGAGTAAGCGAGACTCACGTTCTAATTGTCAGGTGACTATTGCCGGCAAAGACAAGGGCGACTGGAATGGCTATTTCTGGCTTATTAGCCGTCATCAGCCAGTCAAACCCAACCCCAAGTAGTGCACCACCCGAGGATCGAACCCGCGACTCGTTGAACAGAAGTCCAACGCTCTAACCATTGAACCGCGGGCTCGTTGTCTTGCCGTTCAACAACGAATGCAAGTCAATATTCCCGATCTAAACTGACAAGGCAACGAGGCCGTGGCTCAATGGTTAGAGCGTTGGAATTCTGATCAACAGGTCGCGGGTTCGAGTTTCGGGTAGGGAACACCACCTGGAGTTTGGTATAACTGTCTGATGACGGCTAATGAGCCAGAAAAGGCCATTTTAGTCTTTGCTGGCTCTAGCGAGGCTTGAGATTGAGCCTTAAGGCAGAGCGGAGTGAGTTCCTTTGGTGATCGTTGAGTGTTCATCAACGAATATAAGTTGGAATTGTCCTTTTCGGCTATCCGGCCGTCAGCCGTCATACCGCAGCCCTAGGCCGGAAAAAATCGAAACTATGAACGCCTTTTTGGGTGTCCAGCCTCTATGGGCAGTCTTCACGTGTACAGTAGATTGCCTAACTCATGAAATGTCTATATCAGAATTTGAGCTAGTAGGAGGGCAGGCATTTTAAGGTGTTAGTTCTGTTTTTTGTATTAACTTGATGCACAAAAAGCTGTTTAATAATAAAGAGATAACTTCAGATCAGTTTATTCGTGGGAAAACGGGGCTAAATGGGGCAAAATCCGACCTTTCTTGCTATCCAGGAATTTTCCTAAGCTATTACAAGCTACAGGTCAAAAATATTTGCTTTTGTGCACAGTAATATTAATGAACAATTATATAAGCTGGACAAATTTAGAATATATCCCTTCGGAGAACGGAAAATTTTGTTTTGTTTTCACAAAAATCAGGTTAATGCAAGTTTTAGAGCTTACATTTTGTCGGAAAAATTGATGACGTATTTAGTTGAAAAATCAATTTTCGTAAAGTTATGAGGTTTTGTACCAAAAAAACGCTTTAATAAACTTTTGTGAACGTACTTTGTTTTACCACACTGATAGTTAGGATCTTAAACGCGCATATATAGGAGACGCGATGATACACCGCGACTTTTCGCTGTCACGGCGTACGCGAAGCCTGCAAAGACAATTTCGGTATGCAGTTGGCTATAAATGAATAAGGAAACTCAGAACGGGACAGGCAGAATATTCACATTTTATCGCAAAATCTTAGTATATATTCGACCACTCTCTTGCGTGTTTGAAAGCTTAGAACTAGACTGAGAAGTAAGCAAAGATATCGAAAAACGCCCTTATAGAAAGAGAAAAGATATTTCTTTAATTTTCAACAGAAATTGTATCCCTACTTTTCAATGAAGTCGAAAATTTGGTCAAACGGTCCCAGTTTTTTTGAACATGTGAGCTTATGAAATATTATATTCCTGTAATTTCCCTATCGGCGCAATGAAGCGAAAATCTGCTTGCCTTGGTCAAACGCATCTAAGACAATGTACAAACGGAAGAAACTACCAATTCTTGTGAAACGGTGTTGGAATATACACTTTCGTGTTAGGCTGCTTGATGATAGCCATAATTTACGTTGCGCTTAATCTAGAGGAATATGTATGTCCAAAACTCTGAAAAAGACTATTTTCAAAAGGAATTCGGCTTTTCTGCTTTATTCACTCGTTTAATTGCATGGACAGGTTTCCAATACATTTACAACTTCAGTTCACTCAACTAGGTCATTTTCTCACATTTTCATAATCTGTACCCATTCTAAAAAAATTAGTATTTCTAGACCATTTAATATTTATTTGTAGACCACAAAAAGCCTTATTTTTCCTAACGATCGGTTCTTTATTGATGTAAATTTTGGTGTACGCAGTGTGCGCTGATTACGCGTAATGGGCCGTAACTCATGAAATCCATCAGATTTCATAAGTTAGGACAGCTACTGTATATTAAGACTCGCTTGAAAATCACTTTTACTGTTGTATGCTTATAATGCCACCCCTCTTTGTCTTAAGACTGATTCAGGGACCCCACAGTGTGACCGCATTCAAGAGCTCTAGATCTGGCTTCGGTTTTATTGTTCTGATTATGTGTGAATTAATTCACTTGAACTAAAGTACCACGGATTTATGTTCCGAACACTACTCGGTGTTTTATTAATTTTGACTAATTTTTGCCTTTTATTTATGCTCTTGTTGAATTTTACCAAATGGCCTCGTATTGCTGCTTATACTGTGTCATTATTAATGACATCTCTGGTTGCAATTTTGCTCCATTTTTTTCAAACCTGACAGTTGTTACGTTTTCGGAAATGATTGTTTAATGTATTTATTCCGATGCAGACGCGATGAAACTTCTGGATCAGCAAGTTCTCAACGTAATTGGGTCGTTTCAAACATGTTCGGTAAGAAAAAAACTTTTTACTTAAAATATGAGCTCTGATTTAAATTTCATGAATAACCGAGTTTAGACGGAAAAGCAAAAGGTAACAGAAGTTTCCTGTTCTTGCTTTTTCACCGTCGTCAGATGGCACCAGAAACGTCTTTTGTTTTCCGCGGAATCCGTCCCAGGTTCACGGAGAAACCGAGGCCCAATGGGGAGTGGAACATGGTATGAGACAGATGCTGCGCAAGTCTCCTCTCACTGTAATCGAACGCAAGTCACCGTCCCTACAACATAATGCTGTGGAGTACACCGTGAACATAATTGAATTCGACGTTTGAACTGATAGGTCAATAGAGGCGTTGGTTGCTGACTCGGTGGTTAGATCACGAGTTTTTTGTTAGGCTGGTGGAATGCCTGTTCAAATTTGAATTTGCCTAACACCGAAGTATCGAACACTCATTTACCTTGTATTCAGTGCTATTTCACCGACTAGTGATTCTTAGGGGCAATTGCTTCTGAGCTTCTTTTTTTACTGTCACGTGATTTAAGTAGTTATTTTGTTCGGTCGATTCTTGAGGATTTTTGTCACATTTGTGAAGGCTAGTTCCACGAAATCACAATTTAGTTCACATCCTGGTGAGCAAATATCCACGTGTCGATTTATGCTCTTTCGTACCCGCGATACTGAACTCTGACTGCCTCCGCCGCGTCCTGCGTCTACCTGCGGAAAAAATATTAGTAAGAAAATATTATTTTATGATCGACCAGCAAAAGGTACAGTTATACTTTAAATCCTGTTCTTCCATTGAAGGCCTCGGCGATCCTTCCCGCAAAGGCGTTGAACGGTCATCTGTTGAGGAGCCCGTTCCCATGACCTCAACGATGACTACTGCTCACTCTACTGTGCGTTCTCCAACAGCCTTCCATACCGAAGGGCATCTCACCGGAGACAATGAAGATCGCATTCGCAGTGGTGGCAATATCCACTGGTTTACTACTGGCATATCCTCCTTCATCCTCAATATTTTTGCTGTTGTCTTTGTGATTGCTTACTGCCTTTGGCAGTGCGTAGTGTCCGCCTGCAGAACTCTGAATAAACTGAAAAACCGGTTTGTTTCGTCGTGCCTGGCCATTGTTCATCTATTCCGTCCGACCTCAGCTGCCGCTTCTTCGGTCTCATCTGCCCGGCTTTCAAGCTCTCGTTTTGCGCCCTCAGAAAACATATATTCTAGCACCTACCGTTCCATGGGTCATAGGTAAGCATCGAACAACATACCAACTGACACGCATGTTTTTGATTTTCGCCTACCATTCCATCAGAGTTGAACTCATTGATGCTGCTGGCGATTACTCCTCCTGCTCATCCTACTACTACTACTACTACTACTACTACTACTACTACTACTACTACTACTACTACTACTACTACTAATACTACTACTGTTTTGAGCACCATTATTATTGCTATTTCTACAATTGCGAGCACTATTAATACTACTAGAGCGAAAGAGAGAGAGGTACGCTTTATTTTGAAAATATCGTTCCAAATTTTTTTCAGCAAAAACCATCCATTCACCTTACAAACTCTTTCTTTTACTAAGCAAGCCTAATAATTCCTCATCCTGCTGTTTTTATTTTTCATACTGAGTAGTTATCAGGCACCTTATCGCCAGTTATTATTGGAGCCGCCTATGTCTTTTCCTCTTCAGAAGAACTTCATATTTGGAATCCGACTCATCAACCAAGAAGTTGAAAAAGCCTGTTGGTGGCACCGTTTGCTGTGGTCGTCGTTCCTGCTGCCTACTTTTTTGGCTTCCACTTCTACTGGCATTTCTGCTGCTCATCGCCTTCCTTTTGCGACCCACCAGTGGTAGGTGCACTTATTACCTCCTGCTTTTTCCTGCCGAGTTAAATGCACGGCTATCCTATCTTGTTTTTCGAATTTTGGTTCCGAGATCCACCATTTTGCCCCCGGCGCGGACACCATCTCTAGCCGTCGTCATGGTAAACCTCCCCACGTATTTTATGTTGTTTTAGAAGCGCTGGCATTTCCCTTGTCCAGATTTTGTGAAATGTGCTCTTTAAGTAGTACAATAGGACAATCACAACTGTGTAGTTTACTGGGGTATTGTGGTTTTGGTATTTTGGTTCGGTTTTGGTTTTTTGAGATTGCTCTTCCTCCCTCCTGATAGCCATAAATTGATAATGGAGATGTTGGGCCTCGTGTACTTTTTCCTCCAGTCTGCTGCCATGCGTCTGAATCCGTTTGAAGAGCGTTCTCACACCGCTTTGTTTTTGAGCCATCGGATGGTTGCTGTGAAAACTGGGAATTTATGCAGTGTTGGTCGCCTTCCTGTAAACCGTCGTCTCAATTTCACCGTTAGAACTTCACTTGACGAGGACGTCAAGGAAAGGCAGCTGTGTGTCATGTCGCTTTCCCGCTGCCCGCAATTACTAAGTACTGTGTTAGCTTAGAGCGAGGGTTTAATTTAAATTTGCGATCACCCTAACGCCAACTCTGAAATATACTTAAAAATTTGCTGTTCTGGCGGTGCTGGGCACCACGGACGAATAGATATTTCCAATTACCTTGCAGTGTAGCCGAAGTCTACACCTTTTTCAATGGTGGATGTGCAGCGACGCCGGAATAGGTCACATGCAACCGCATGCTCTGCTAGCTTTGTTTATGACTCCAATAGGCTACTGCTCGTCTTAGAAACAGGATTCATTTGACTAGAATGGGCGCATTGTGGGTTGTTTTGGTTTTAGTATGAACTGCATCATCCGGAAGATACAATTATATCTTCGAGTCCACTCTTTACTCGCCTGTATGTGTGCATTATGCTGGAGCTTTTTCTATCACACAATCAAGTGGTAAATTTTTCTTTGTCGTCTGTTCGTTGGAGAGTTGCATAGCGTGTAGTCGAAACCTCCCGTTAAGTTTCTGTCTTTTTTTCGACTTGGACCAAAGTTCTCTCTCAGTACCTAGGGGTTAATGAAGTTTTTGTTGTTAATCGGCAGGCAGTTCATAGCAGTTTTCTCCGATTACCATTTTTGTTTGATTTTGGGAAGTTTCAAACTGACAAACATGAACCGGCCGTTCTGTGTGACGGTCTTTTTGCAAGTTCTTCCTCGTAAAACGGTTGTATTCCATCTCTCATCGGTTTGATGACAAGAAAAACAAGGTCTAGGGATGCGGATGCCGCACTTGCGCGTGGCCTCTTTTACATACCAACTGCTACCGAATACCGACTTTCGACCATCTTTACCTAGTCTTTTCAGTGAATACCGGTTATGGAGAAATAGAGAGTGAGTTTGAATTCACAACCAAGTCACGTCAGTTCTTCTGGGCGAGTTGTTCTAATCACCTACTTTGACAAATAAAATATCATGCCGTGGATTTAGATGTCGCGCCTGCGCTCACCGCTACTTACGCTAAACAACAAAACGTTACAGGTTTATCGCTGATGTGACTATCCCGCTTACTGACAATGTGCATCTGGAAAATGATTAAACTAAGTTCATTTTGATTGACCACGTGCCGCAATGTGAAATATCTGCCATCTTTTGCTCCGGAACACAAGTGGTCATCTCCAGTGCTATCGGCTCTCAAAATGCAATCTTTTCACGCGGACTGTCGTTCTTCAGTCGGCAGCTGGAATTCTTGAGCTATCGGTGGCATGCAGTGAATTAAACTCGAAGCACTTCGACTGCCATTTCTGCTTCCACTCACCCTTTCAACCTATCTATCCACGGTTATGGCATTTCCTCCCTCCCTTCTTGCTGACTAGATGAATTACTGCTCGAGTCCGAGCCTCAGTGGTTCCTTGGCTTCCTGCCGTCAGATGCCGTCTGTCGCAGAGCCCTTCCACTCCACCTCTATGATCAGAACTCTTTGACTTCAAGAGCCAGCCTCCGACTCCACTGCCTCCAACAGAAATATGACTCACAGTCTGCCATCTTCATCGCCACACTCCGCTCTTGGTGGTCTTCTTTCAATTGGCCCACTTTGTCATCTCGTGAGTCCCACCTGTCGTGTGTCTATTTCTTCGGGTCTGTGTCCCCCCCTTAAATATCCTACGTTTGCCTTCCAGATTCTTCCACCTCTCCCCCTATCACACCTGCTGGTAGTTCAGACGACTTCAACATCCTGAAAGTCTCAGCTGAAGTCCTTGAACTCAGATGTAGGAGCCAAGCTGATTGAAATATCTGCGTAGGTCATCGTTCCCTTTTTGTATTTGTGCATATAACGGCATATTTCACACATCAAAACCCCTCAGCACACTTTATTCTCCCTCTTCCCACCATCTAGACGCTTAGACAGAATTGATCATCAATCTTCGCTCATTACGGACGCCATGGCACGTCTTCGCAGCGAGAGTGAGTCCCGTCTAGCCGAACTCGACTCTCGTACGGGGACCGTGGCTGGACAGTCGTCTAGTAACGATAGTCTGTTGGAGTCAGCCGTTGTCCTGTTGAAACAGCAGGTTGCAGTTCTGTCCGCCCAGTTGACGCAGCTGCGAGAAGGTCGCATGTCAGCCGCGGCTCCGGAAATTGCTCTCGAGGCTATTGTCGACCAACTGGCCAAACAGGCTGTCTTCGTTTCCACCGCCACCCTAGAAAGCAAGCTGGCCGAGTTGAGGCAGCACATGGCATGGAGCCCGCAGCCCGACAGCAGTAGAACTGTTGCCGAAAACACCGAGTTTGAGACGAAGCTTTCGCGGCTGTCGGAGGCAGTTACGGAGCTGCAGGCTGCCCTAGTGCAACATCGCTCCGATCTTACCGTCCAGGTGCGTTTGTAGCCCCTCCTTTCCGTTACACGTCCCTCCTCTTCCTCCTCCTCCCCCCGCCCCATAGCCCTGAACTGCGACACATGAAAGCGTTCTGTCTACTGATTTGTTTCGTTTTTTGACTAGTTGAAACGCTCGAAGGAGGAGTTGGAGTCCTACAGACGTTCATTGGATAGCCTACTGGCAGAGTCCGAGGAGAAGTCAGAGGGAAGATTGGCCGCCTTAAGGGCCGAACTTACCATTTCGGCAGAAAAGGCCACTGAAGAGGGCCTTTCCAAGCTGCTGTTACAAGTTGGGTCCATATCAGAAAAGGTAACTGCCATGGAAATTCTGAATCAAAATCTGCAGGCAGCCATAGGCGGATTGGAAAACGGTGAGGGCTGCCGAAATTACTCTTCTTCTTATTTTTCCTTTTGTCGTCTAACGTTGTTTGTTTCTTTGCTTATATTCTTGTAATTTTTGTAGAAGTGGCTTCAGGTGTGGATTCAAATTCGAAGGCCATTAAAGATCTGCAACAGTCCACGTCACAACTTATTCGAGCAGTTGAAGACGGCCTAAAAACGACCTTTGCACAAGAGTTAACTTCAAACCTACGTGAGGTAAATTCAGTAGTACGGTGTTCTGTGATGTTTGGTCACACCACAGCACCTCGAACTAACATCTTTAATCAGGCTTTCTGCACTTGTTTTTATTGCGCTCGTGAACAGAGGTAGACGTGATCACTGGGACAAGAGTCTATTCGCCTCACATTTTGGATTCCAACTCGAACCCATCTTCAGAGACAGTATCAGATACGGGTGCTACTGATACCGAACCGTCAGGCTAATAAAGTTCTTGTCCCAGCGATCGTGTCTACTACTTCCCGGAACTCGCATTTTCGGTTGTATTGCCCTCATAAAACCCACCTTCGATTCAACCTCGATTCACATGTTGCTTCTGTCTGTAGTAGTAGTAGTAGTAGTAGTAGTAGTAGTAGTAGTAGTAGTAGTAGTAGTAGTAGTAAGTAGTAGTATTAGTAGAGGTAGTAGTAGTAGTAGTAGTAGTAGTAGTGTTCATTTTTCCTTTTCTTCTCGCATATGACCTTCTGCACTTCTAGAAAATCCTCGCCGAATTGAATTCCCTTGCTGACGAAGATATTAATTCCCGACTGGCATCCGTCATCAAGTCGACCGTGACTGAAACCCTTCAGACGTCCTTAAAAGGTATGTGACGGGCATTTTTTACAAAAAGCGTTTGTGAGCTTAATCACACTTGGGTCAAGTTATCCGCCCAGGCTACTGCCACGTATGGAAGCCACCAATTCTGACACAGTAAGCTGACTCCCCAGCAGGATTTTATAAGCAATCAATCTATAATCCACCAGATGACTACCAGGCACAATTAATTAATAGGGGATGCAACCCACGATAGCAAGGGGAAGGCTATAGTGCAACCAACGCTCTAGACATCTGAGCAGGAGCCGTGAGTTAGGTCAATTGAATTATTCAAAAATTGAGCCAGTTTTCCTCGGATTTTATTGCATGCTGTAATACAGTAGACATTCATTTTTGAATTGAATCTCTGTTCAGCAGGAATGTGCCCATCCCTATGCATGGAGAATTATTGTGTACTTTGGCATCTACCTTGGCCGACAGGTACTCCCACTTGACAGTCCCGCGTTCACACCAAGTGTGCGATCGCGTCTGTATTTACCTTATGCTCTACTAGCTGACGTATGTACGTACTATTCCGAGGGCATCTTGACGCATCCTGTCTTTGTTACTGACACTTTAGCAAATGTTTGTCATGCGTGATGCTGTTTTTTTGGGATATAACTTCAAGAATGTCTCTATCTCACCCCCAATCTAGAGATATCAGCTGAGACTGGCGGCCAATCAATAAGCAGCGTCCGCTCGGCAATCGATGCCGCTTTGAGTATCTATGCGGCCGATCGGACGGGCCTTGTTGACTTCGCACTCGGTTCTGCGGGGGGCACTGTGGTCCACACTCGCTGCACTCGCACCTACAATAAGGGTGCAACCGCCTTCTCTGTCTTCGGCATTCCTCTCCTCTATTTCCGCAAGTCTCCCAAGTACGCCGCCTCTACATTTTAGGCTTTCGCCTTATCATTATGATTTGCATTAGTAGATGTATAGTTGATCAGGTAGCTTGCGCGAATATCTTTTCCCCTCCTCCCCCTCTTCCTCCGCCTCCTCCTCCGCCTCCCTCCTCTTTTCTTCACCTGACATTTTCACTCTTTCTGGAGCTCGCCATCGCATTACACTATCACTATTGTTACCGCACTTATCATTTTATTAACACGCGTAGGTGTTGTTCTTTTGCTACGCTGCCTTTTATGTTGTCACCCCGGCATGTAGTTGAAATTGAACCCGGAAAAGACACACTTAAGGGAGACAAAGGAAACTAGTATGCCTATTTTAATTTATTTGAATTCGCATTCTGTTATACGTACGCTCAAACTCCTTTACGTTCTCCTTCGATTCAGTTTTGCGAATATGCTGCGGCCTCAGTTGAGGCTTTCGGAGTTGGTAGTGACTGATTGGCAATAGCTTTGCCTATGATTCGTCTTCATAGCCGGCGGTCCGTGTACCACCTTCGCTGTGGTTATCGCACCGTCGCTGCCCATACAGATCGCACTTGAACAGACTGTGCCATTCGTGCTTCTTAGACCGTCTAACTTCCATCTGACTCATATATTTTTTGTTTTTTCTAGCACAATACTTGAACCGAATAACCAACCCGGTGATTGTTGGGCGTTTGAGGGAGCAGAAGGCCAGGCTGTCGTTCGTCTCGCTGTACCCGTTCACATTAGCGGTGTTTCCCTTGAGCATATACCGCGGTCTCTTTCCATCCATGGAAATATTGACTCAGCTCCGCGCGAGTTTCAGATTAAGGTTAGTTTATTTCATTGCGTATTTTGCGGCCGTGTCGATGTTAACTGCTCGTCTTTCAAGATATCACTTCAGGCACAACTAATCCTCATTGTATATCTTCTCAGGCCCTAGACTCTGAGTACGATGAGTCAGGTGAACTCCTGGGAACTTTCAAATATGACGAGACCAGTACGCCCATACAATTCTTCCCCATTCAGGTACTTTCATGTTTTCTCGTTCTCATTTACAAACCCGCCCTTCGTTGCAGATCGATTGGCGGTTGATAAATACTGTCTTCTTATGCCCATCATAGTAGCCATATTTTCCCTTTTTTGTAGCCCAAAAACGCTTCTAAGCGGTGCAATTTATCGAGTTTGCTGTGCTCAACAACTATGGAAATCCGGAGTACACGTGCATATATCGTCTGCGTGTACATGGATCTGCCGCCGGGACCGAACATGCTTAATTTTAGGTGTTCTTTTTAGTGTTTAAGGCCACGGAGTCTCATATTTGGCTCGCCGCATATAAACCTCTTTGTGATTGAAACCACCCCATGTATATTGACCCCCTCTTTTTCCCGCTCTGTGAATTTTTGTAATCATAGGCCTGTGTTACTGATTATTTTTTTTCCAAATGCGGCCTCTTGTACTGCACATAATAAGGCCCATGCGTTTTGCAAATAGTCCTGTTCACAATATTCCTCCCGGTTCACTTGAACGTTTGGCATTTTTGTAATCTAATATGTATGCATTAATATTTGCTCATTTGAAGCTTTGTTTTCTCAGAATAAATTTTAACAAGGCAAACGTGACAAAATAAGCAGATTTTAACGACGTCAATTGTGTTTACTGCTGTTAGAAGCTGATCATAACCCTCATCTCTGACCCTTGACATTTAAACGAGGAGGATGCTCGTAAATGCGTGCATACATCCTCTTCAGTGTCTGTCTCGCTATGACTGACCAAATTAACAGTGTGATACACTGGGATTAGGACCAAGCTTCTAAATAATCCGACTTTCTCCTTCCTCCGCAGGCGTTTAGCCAGCCTACATATATTTCCTTGATGACTGTCAGTCGTTTGAGGCTTATTGGTCACGGTCCATGACAACGTATGCAACATATGCACGGGTGGGTGAATAGGCCACTGCGTGACTGGAATTTGCCACAACATCGGTGCTGCACTGCTGCAGGTTCTCTTTTTCCTGACGTCGTCCGTGTTGTTGGGATCGAATTTACGTAACATTCAACTCGGAGTGGTTCACCACAACACCCGAAATCTCATAACCCTCTTCTGTGTAGAAGAATAGGAAGGGCACCAGTGGGGGTCGTCTATTCTGTACAGAAGACCTTCCTTCGTTCGTCAGAGTCCACTACGTTCGGCCAGTTCTAAGTCTGCGTACGCGTCACTCGGCAAGGGTGGGGTGGACGCGAATGAAGCAAGAATGTGCGTCACATTGAGACCCAGTATCAGTCTTCGGGATTTTCGAAGATGGTTACTGAAGTCTTGGACGCCTGTGGTTCGTCGTTCACGGAGCTGAATGCACCTATGCTCTATCCATCCGAACGGGCTGATGTAGTGGTTTGGTGAGTTGGCGGAGTAGCTAATGTGGGGTCCGGTGCGATTCACGTTCTGCGTGTGTGCTGACGCCGTGCGCACTTGGGCTTGTCGGTGTTCACCCTCCAGTTTCCTGTCATGCGGACCCCTCGTTTCCGCAGTCGCAAAGATTTTTGTCATAGCCACCACCGCATAGTTTGCGATGGAAGAGTTAACCCTTAGACGTGATCGCTAGCCTCATAGGACACGCGTCTAAGTTGGACTAAAGTAGGATTTGCTAGTGCAACGCCCCAATTCTGTCCTGAGAGTGACAGGTGTGTGCCGCTGTTGATGGCGATATAGTGCGTACTGGCTTATCTGGTAGAAAGCCACCATGGACCGGTTCCTACAAGGATGTATTTCCATCTGTCGAGCGAACCAGAGTGGTGGCCATCAATTATCCTCATTCAGTTTATGCCGCTATGTTCCACAAGCTGCCGGACCCGTTCCAACAGCTATATGCCGGCTGAAAGTAGGGCAAAGTACGAACGAGAACCAAAGGCCTCTTAGGAGAAGTTGGATAATCACTAAGAATGCTTTGCTCAAAAGCCTTCGGCTATTTGTGCCGGGTAAGTCTATATGGAATGTATGCCCCCTAACCGCGGTGTCGGTTCATAAACGCCTTCGGATAGTCACTTCGCATAAATTGCCTGGAAATACCGCGCCTTGCGTTCTTTTCCGTCCGACTTGCTGCAATGAGTTTAAACCCGTTTGAAGAACGTTCTCACACAACTTCCTTTGTGAGCCACTGGATGGTTGCTGTGAGAGCTGAGGAGTTTCGTGATGTTCGTTGCCTTCCAGTAAACCATCGTCTCAATTTCACCGTTGGGATTTCGCTTGACGAGGACAACGAGGAATATTATGTTGGGAAGACCCCATTGAACGAGATTTAAAGGTTTTGCAGCATGTTTATCCTGACGATAACGAAGGTGTCGTCAAGGTATGGGCGTGAAGAGACTGGATAATGTCAGATAAAGGCCCTATTTTCTAGCTCGTATAGGACTAATTTGGGCACTTAACCAGAGCCCGGGGATCCCAGTAAAGTTCCCCTACTCTTCTCATAGGTTTCTTAAACAAATGTGCAATTGGGGTTAGGGTCAAGTTAAGAGTGAGGTTTAACGTTGGGTCAGGGCCTAGGGTAAGTGTTTCCTGTAGGATTACGGTTAAAGGGTTGGGGTTAAGATTAAAGCTACCGTTTAGGCTTACGTTAATGCAAACCTTAGGGAATACTTAAATTTCCTGGAAGTATGCGCAGGACGTTCCTGTTACCTTAGGCATCCTGGATAATTTTTTTTATCGGTTCACTTGACAAAGGTGGAGGGAATGTGTGTAGGTTTTAAATAGATCTGAGGAAATATGGACTGAGTTGGCAGTGATTTTTTTCGAACACGGATTAATATACTCAAGTGGTGATGTTTAACCGTAAAGGCCAACATTTCGCTATTCACGAGTATATTCTAGATTATCTTCCA
The DNA here is from genome assembly GCA_017591395.1 of Schistocephalus solidus. Lineage (NCBI taxonomy): Eukaryota > Metazoa > Platyhelminthes > Cestoda > Diphyllobothriidea > Diphyllobothriidae > Schistocephalus > Schistocephalus solidus. The sequence goes on from WEDG01001085.1 coordinate 263,305, forward strand.
CACTTGCTAGCACTGCAACGGTAATCGTGTAAGCTGTTCGAATAAACTGTGCCTTAAAGGGTTTAATTTCTTATTTCACGTGTTGGCTCTGCTACAAATCTAATATTCGACTCTATTAACCAGTTAGTAGAGCTACATCGATGAAATCATCGTCATGACCGTTGTTCCATAGGTTTTGAGCTGTTATCCGCGAACCATAACTTTGATGAATTTAGAAAAGATTTCTAATGCAGATAAAAGATGTGTTTACTTATTTGGATGCCTATTTTACTGAACTTCAAATATTCAGTTTCGAGTGCATATGCATTTTTTTAAAGCAGCATCAAGCCTAGTACACCAAAGTAGCTCTAAAAACCTCGTTGTCCCTATTTCTCGCTCCGAACCCTGTAGTAAACGATGAACGGTAAAATCCTTTCTCTGACCCTCCCGCATAGTTAGTTGAAACACACGGTACCAAAGTAAAAACTGATCGCATCTTGTTGCAGTTGGTCTGGTGATGATGAATACGAAACATGCATTCGCTCCAAACCAATCTTTTAATTTGAAAGCGATTTCATCGAACAGCACATAGGTTCTGTAGGTTCTGAAGGCAAGTTATTAATTGACACGTGTTCCAATTTAATCAACTTTAAATCAATAAAGATAATGTTAATAACTTTAAAAGAAAGACCGTACTGATGTGCCTGTCCGGATAGCTCCGATAGCCGGTCAAAACCGCTTACAATTGCAGACCATAAATTGCTTTGCAAAGTTATTCTCATGAAAGCTTTAACTAATAGACCCTATTGATAGCATAGGTACGAGACGAAAGCGCAGACACGTGTTTCACTGATATTCTGCCGCTGCATTAAACTACTGCGATGGTTTCGACTCATTACTTTTTCCCACAAGCGTTCCCTGGGTGCTTTTTGTAGATATGCAAGTTCTGAAATCGTTGATTTTTAATTTTCTTCGAAATTAATCGTTAACTTGGAGTAAATCACTCCATTTAAGGGCTTATAGACTTAGAGTGAAAAATGATATAATTTACTGATTTACTCCAGGTAGATGATTAGGTTCCGAGAAAATTATAACATAGAAAATGTCAAAACGAGAGTATCGGTCAGAAATAACACAGTGAACTCTGATGGGGCCCACATACGAGCCGAACCCCTCGTAGCTCTGACATGCAGCGGCACATATCTGGGCTTTTATATAGTACCTTTGTTATCAGTTTGGCGTATGAGCTAACCTCCGTGTATACTACTGGCTGCCTGCTGGCAGTTCAATGAGTAGTACGCAGTTATCTCTCTGCGGCTGCTAGAAGTCGGCTCAAATATCGATATAAACTTTTCGTCTACAGATATTAAGCTTTGTCTAGACTGGTTGACTCCACGTGATCGATCAATTTCTCAGGAAGTTAAAAATAAGCATAGTTGTGTTTATCAGTGCCGTTCATTATACATAAGTAAACAAAGTAGCCCAAAACGGTAATATTTACTTTCTTCTGAGAGGAGACCGAGGGCTAGGGCATAAACAGGAACGGATTACTACTATATCACTTTTCAGTGACCGTAGTCTCCCAAGAATTCTTGATGCAAAACTATCTCGCCAATATAATTCTTTTTAACTTTTAAACGACCGAAGAAAAGGCTTACTTTACATAGGCAGTCAGTAGTAAGGAAGTGCTGTTGTTAAAACTGTTTTTTTTCCAAAAGGAGCAGTCATTGATTTGAAATATCAGATTGAAAGAGGTCAGTTAATAGTTCCCAAAGATTGCCATTCTTAGAACATGGAGCATCTCGCTTATGGAACTTTTTCCGGTGACTCGTCGTGCTGTCACGTAAAACAACCAGGTACAGAAGGCAGTAGGTAGAACAAACTTGAAAGTGAAGATCAGAGGTCTGTCAAACAGCATGTACCTTTTCATCTCCTTTGAAGCATTAACATGCGGAAACGGGCAATCTGGAATAGGGCGGTGGAGAAAATGGCATAGTGGGCCCCAGCCCTCCTGAGCATTGAATATAAGCAGGCGTTCGGAAGGTACAGTCTTCTTTACATGAGCAGTCCACTCTAGAAAGGCCTGTCGTAGTTGGACGTCATTCATCAGGTCATCTTGACTGCGCCTTAGCGAGAGGCGCAGGCCCTGGTCAACGATCTGAAAGATCCCCGTGATGCCTTTGAGCCACAGAACGAAATTGAGAAAGACTCCATGACTTTTGTAGAAGTCCAGAGGAAACACTGTTGCTCGCATGCTTTTTACCCAAGCATCGGGATCTCGTGTCGTCAGAATCACCTGAAGGTGATGCATTTAAAGGGAGTGGGATTTTAGGGCAACGGTTTCTGTTTTGTGCCTTTTATGCAGAATATGCAAAGGAACGTAATATGCTGTACTAAAAAATGTGAATAATTAGTTGTTTCACGGCATTATTTCTCGGTTAGGTAGCACGAGAAGAAACAATTCTACAATGTTCACAAGAATATGTGAGTGGAACACGAACTCTGCAGTGTAGCAAAATGAGAGAGAGAGAGGGAGAGAGAGAGAGTAAGCATATTGAGTATCAGTCTTCAGAGCGTTTTGAAGTGCATATTAATATTAGAATCGAGAAGTGCTGATAGTCGATGGACACATGAACTAAACTAGTAAATATGTTTGATCTGACATGCTCGTAACATCAATATGCTACATATGTCTCTGCGCTGAATAGAAATTACCCGAAACGAACCGTAAAGTTATTGTAGAACAATCTCACTGGACAGTGTAAATTACAAATCAGTCAAAATAATGTATTACATGAACCCACTACAAGAAGCCCATAACCAGTCCATGAAGCGAGCTTAAATAAGGTCATTAAGCTTTTTACTGACGAAGGTAAATATTACGCTTTGTTATGCTAAATTAGCATGATTACATTTGAGGGTGGACAATTTTTTTCTAAATTATAAGAAACAGCTTAGTTAATAGCATGCCTAAACTATCAGGATGCTTAAAGTCAGGGTGAGCATTGATGTGCCGTTAGTAATCTAAAAATGATAGCACAGAATAGAATGGCCTAAAGCTTTGCGAACGAGGTTCCCCTTTATTCAATTAATTAATTATTAATTAATTTAATTATTCAGTTTATTCGATTGCCGAACAGTGTATATTTATGTGTCCGCTTATCAATCAACGACGATATACGTAACTTTCAAAGAAGGGGAAAGAAAGTGAATAGATTGCTACTTTTATTTTTCAGTCCAGAGAGCCTATCGACTTCATAAGCAGACGATTACGTCTGTGTAGAGCGGAGACTGTTTGACAGAAATAGAACGATTTATGAGTGAAAACGACAACTTGCCAGGGTGGCAAATCTTAATCTGTTTTTAGCAGTTTTCGCTAATGTTCTCATGATACGACTGTTTATAACCAAGATGCTAACGAAATGTCATGTGATTTAGGTGCACGGCATGCGAGAAAACAAGAGTTATTTACAAAGGACAAGGAACGCTTTAGTGTTTCTTAAGGTCCCTGAAAATGTTGTTGTACATGCTTTAACGTTAAGCATCCTTTCCCGTTTATCCCTAAGAGTGCAAGATGTGCTTTGAACCAGCGTGGTTCGTTTTCAGTCTACAGGTCTTTATTCAACTAGCATAGTTCTACAATCGATCGTGAATCATAAGTGTTAGATGGATGAATTTCTTCAAAACAAAACTCCTCATAATCGCTTAGGAGCAACTGTTGAGTAGTGAGTAGCACACCATGTAGCTTTAAGTAGGCATTATTTTGATGACTACCATGGCGAAGGCATTCCTAAAGCAAGCGCAAAAATACGCTTGTTTTGAATGAGGGCACATTAGATCCACCACTTCTCATCACACTTTCAAGCAAGGTGCTTTATCCTTTTTGATTCACATGTGAGCTGACGATTTTTCTTTTACATCAAATGTGATAGTAAAGAGAACAGTAGTCACGTTTTAAAAGGGTCACTCTTGATACCGGAATACTTATCTGATTTGTCACCAAATCCTTCATCGCAAAAGGTTCAAGGGTAGAGTTTAGTTCAGTTTCCTCGGTAAAAGCTTACGTTCAATTGATCTCCGCCCACAAAAGAGGAAGCATTACTCACTTTTTCACCATCCCAAAACTAGATTTGTATGATAACGGGGTTTAGGTTAAAGGTAAGTTAAGGTTAATGTAAGTATTAGACCCAGGTCTAATTTTACTGTTAGGTATACGGTTACGTCGCGTAAAGCGCACAAGGCCTCGTAAAATACTGGGGTGTATAATTTTGCCTCGACTCTGCCATTCTTCCGTCCCTTTGAATAAAAATCACAGAGTAATACTTGGTAAGACCAGACTCAGTAATTACCAGCAGGTTTGCGTCAAAGAGTTCCCAAATAAGACCGTAGCACACATTTGCCTTTTATCATTATGTACAATAATTCGCAGAAGATGTTGCCTAACCAATAATTCGTGCGAAATTTAGGAGTTGATGATCTTCGAAAGACATGTTCAGGAGATATTTGATCCATTTGGATTGATTTCAGTTATAATAGCATCTACAGGCTGCTGATAGAACACCAACAGCGTTTAGGTCACTACAGGAGAGGGATTTCTGCTACAATTCCTAGTGAAAGCCGAGAAATTCCGCGAATGGAACTTCGGCCCACAGAAAGAGGCATAGGATATTTTCCTATAGAATACGGATGGTCATGTTATTCCGCCTATATCTCTGGCCGCTGTGCGGCTGCTTGCATGGCTCAAGAGTGAGCCCCAAGGCACAACAGGACGAGTGAGTCCTGTAGCCGATCGTTGCGCGCCTACCTATCATATATACATAGTTATAGAGAAGTATTTATATGCTTGATATTTAAACTGATTATCGTTTCCAATACCGCTCTATGTTATAGTCAGAACACCGATGAGCGCCACTAAAATTTCACAATTTTGATAATTTCAAAGATTGATAATAATACTTGTTTAAAAGCAAAAACAAAATAAGCCTGAGGTTCTGGTACGCGCCTTATTCCCCCCAACGAGTGCATACTTTAGCATTGGGATAAGCTTGCATTAGTTCCTTAAAGAAGACGGATCCGGGAAAATCCGTTGTTCCACAATAGCCCTGCAGCAATCGATTCCAGTATGCTGCATCTGTCCGCAATACACCACCCTCCATATCATCAAGACTTTCTACCCAAAACTGTAGATCTTGTGGAGTATGCTGCATTGAATCAAAGGTGTGATAGCAGGCTTCACCGTAGAGTTTCTCTAGAGCAGTTTGCAGACTTCGCGTGCCAGTTCTCATCATCCCGGCGCCGATGAAAATCATGGATTCGGTGGCATTTTCTTTTCGAACCTGTTTTCTTGCAGCCATTTCCGTCTAACCTGCCTAAAAAGAAGAAGTAATTTTCTCAAGTACGTAAGTTCATACTTTCTGTATTGCATGCCCTCAAATGCTTCTTGTTCAATTAAATCATTTCGCTTTGCTTCTGCCGCTTCAATTTCATACAACTTGGTAAACGGCTAATATTTGAACGAAGTGAACTGCTTAAAAGTGTTATCCCAACCGCAAAAACAGTGGGTAGACAATGACCTCTAGGATCTACTGGCAGGGTTTGAGAAACACATAAAGTGCCACTGAATGGGGACTTATTCTGTGCGGAGTATATGAAGAATGTAAGGGCGAAATTAACCGGCTGACCTATGCTAAGCACACGTCCGTCCCAACTACGGCAAGCGTTCAATGGTCTTCAGGTCCACATCCAGTGAATCCATCTCATGCAGACTAGCTTTGGGCCCCGACATACAGTCCCCACACATGACTCAACTGCCCTTATTGCTCTTTTTCATTCAAAACCCGCATGAACCTGTTTGGTCACATGCACTTCCATGAGAGTGGAATTCACCATGATGGCTACTCATCTAACACCTCTTGCACACCCATGATCACCCCTATCACCACTCCTCCCATGAGCGCAACCATCAGTACCTGCAACACAATAACCATAGACTCAGCATCTTTCCACCTAACCTGTACTCATTTTCACCACACATGCACATCACGCATCGGCCTGACAGGCAAAAAGGTGTCAAGATGCACCAAAATACACCCATCGCTCCCGCCCTAACTATTCACACTGTCCCTGCATATTCCCACGTCAAATAAGTCAATTAGGTCACATGCAACTCCATGAAAACCTGCGTAGAACAACGCCGGCTATACGACATCTCTCCTCATCAGCCTTTATATCACGCACAATCACACGCAGCGCCACCTAAAACATGTTATCAATCACCACCCCTCACTGCGAGAAGAGAAGCATACATGGCCCCTTCTTTTCTACTGTATGGATGATCCGAACCTAAGACTATCACGGTATACTAAAAGCCGTGGCTTGGGAGGCTGCCATCTGACGTATAACAGACAATGCCGGCATCCCGATGGGTGAGAAGAGGAAGACGCGATCCCTGGGACAAAAACTTTATTCACCTGGCGTTTTCGTATATATATATATATATATATATATATATATATATATATATATGTATATATATATATATATATATATATATATATATATATGATATTGTGGGGTCACGACTCTTATCAGTCGTCTGGAGCTCAAACTAGAGCCCTCAAGGCGGTCATAGCGACGTGTACATGTTGATAAGGTGGAACCGACAAAAGATAGGGAGACCGGAATGGCCATTTCTGGCTTAGCCGTCACAAGTCATACATCGTGGCACACCTGATCCCGACGACCTTTGGTATTTGAGTCGAACGCCCGTGGCTCAATGGTAGAGCGTTCGACTCAAATACCAAAGGTCGTGGTTTGAATCCCAGGTGTGTCACACTTGGGATTAGGTATGACTGGCTGATGACGTGTATAAAGCCAGAAATGGCCATTCCGGTCTCCCGTGTCTTTGTCGGTTCCACCCTTATCAACATGTGCTACACTGCTATGCAAATCACCTACGTGAGGGCTCTAGTTTGAGCTCTAGGGCACAACGGAACATACATGTTCCTTAAGCAGATTAGGAGCCCTCTCACTCATATATATATATATATATATATATATATATATATATAAAATCATATGCTACACGTCGCTATGCACAGCCGCCTGCGAGGGCTCTAGTCTGAGCTCAGGGCACAACGGAACATACATGTTCCTTAAGCAGATCGGTGAGCCCACGCTATAATATATATATATATATATATATATATATATATATATATATATATATATATATGAGTTTGCGGTCATAATTATTGGTGTAGTAAAACAAATTCCAGTCACACAAATTTATTATTGAATATTTTGGTACAAACCGTCATAAATTTTCCAAAGTAAGTTTTCTAAACTATCTGTCCTTGCTTTTCAGAAAACATTGCGATTTCTCATAACTATTTTTACCTTATTTTAGTGAATCGAAAACCAAGTCTTTTGTTCACCGAAAAAATATATTGATAATTTTTCCAGATCATATTAAGGTTTTGTTATAGTGCGACGCATAGAAACAAAATGTTTTGATCAGTAGCTTTCAATCGCACAGGAAAATTTCTGAACACCGATAAACCTCAGATTTGGCCCTGTTTGGTCCAATTTTCACTTCAGTAAACAGACATGAGGTGAATCGTTCATTATTAAATGGCTTTATTTGCATCAATTCAATTCAAAAAACAAAATATATCATTAAATTTGAGCCCACGTTTTCTGATCGTGAAATTTCATGAGATTGCCATCGACTGAATATTCATCACCAAATATATATTAAGGTGTTTTTTTCAAGGTGTGCATTAATCAAAAAACGTCTTTTCATTTATCTTAAGCATATTAGTTGTCGACTTTTGTTGCAGACGTTCATTTTTCTTGGCAATGAGGGTTCATGTTTGGGTGAATCTGCAAATATGATGCATAAGGTTTTCCCCATTAGAATGAATATCCAAATAACACGATCTAAATTTATTGCTAATCAATTGTCAAAAGAGAAAAGCGTGAAATATTCATTGGTTTTTCAAAGTTAATCTGCGACAAGTTGCAATCCAATACCAGAAATGCCTATCGAGAAATTTGACGAAAAGATAGTTCTCTTGATATACAAAACCTCTATGCTTGCGCAATCACCTGAACGGTCTATTTCAATTTATATGTTTAAATTACATTGCTTTTCCACCTTTTCAGAATGTGCCATTTTTGAAAAAGTTACGAATTTTCAACAAATGTATATTACTTTTCAGTGTTCTTTTAAGTGCTTAATTCGCTTAAGGTCGTTAATTATTATTTAAAGGCCTTTATACATGCGCTCGTGCCATTTTGCCACTGATTATCAATCCTTCGTAAATTCGGTATTTCGCATGAGGTTGGTTCTCTACTTTGACATGAAGATGGAACAAACTAGTAACCGGACGCTAAAAACACATCCGTTCCAGCTGGGGCAGGCGTCCGATGGTATTGAGTTGATTCGCTTGTTTGGTTGGCTGCGATAAACCAAACAACATGCCGGGCCTTTTGATGTCAGTGCGTAAACCAACACGACGTTGTCCATCCAGTCGTTTATACTGCGAGACGATTAAACTGGCATTGATGCATGCAGGTTTTTGGTATACCGAGACAATATATGATAGCAGACTTGGAATTACGCCCATATTAGCGTAATAAGTAAGCGTTTGGTTAGCGACTGCTAGTGAAGTTGACTTAAATACCGTAAAGTTTGCATATTTTCTACCAACAATGATCCGGGTAAAGGAGAGCAGTATAAATAAGCAGGGAAAAAAGGAGATTTCCATTTACTAATAAAAAGGATATGAAGTTGGCTTTCGGCGTTCCACGGTGCAGTATTCGTGGATTTTTTTCCGTATAGATAATAAGACGAATTGGTTATTATATTAACTTATTTTCGTAACTTAATACATTTCCTATGATGCAAAATGTTTTACTTATTTTCCCATATTAAGATCAAATGTGCGCACCTCAGTATACGGATAATTTCGTAAGAGTAACCATTTGTGGATGCGTTCACGTGTAGCTATAGGCCATATATTTATTTAGATAATGTTTTAAGAAGACTTTGAAATAATATTACAGTGTTCTAAGATGGTAGATTATGTTATGTTTGGAAGTTGACCATTAAAATAGGTAAAACACGCATTCCAAAATCTAATAATTCTTTTCGCAACAGGAAATCCACAATGAAAGTAGAGTTCAAAGAGAACAATTTCATGCATTAGTATTCTTGTCCACAGAAAACTAGCTGGTAAGAGTGGGTTTCACGGATTTTAAGTTGCCTTTAACCATGCAGTGCTAACCAGTTCGAACACTAAGTCATATAAATTCTAACAATTGATGATAAGGATTTACATTGTCAAACCAAATGGAACCTCCCGATCTCGGACAAAATAAATTAAGCTAACACTACTTCTTTAAAAATTGATCAGTTCAGGTTCCAAAACCCGTCGCAAATCAGGAGTGGCCGTGAATTTTCATTAAAAGATAATTTAAATGCTTATTTCTAAAGATTATATTCTGCCTATGACCGAAATAATGCTCACAAAGCACATTGCTTTAGTGCAAAGGTTAGCTTAATCGAAATAAATGTGTTTTTGCCACACTAGAGTTCTCACAGTATGATATGCTTATGTTGCCCTTTCTAGTTGTTGTTTTATTTTACGCTCACAGTAACGGCAAAACCAAGATACAAATGGCACTGCAAACTAATGACTGGTGGTTACTTTGTCATTGTCACCCAGACGGCAAAGGTATTTAATTAATCGAAAATCATGCAAAGACGTACAAAGAAATAACGCACCGCAATTTGTTTCTTTCCTCCTCCCTCCCCCGCCCTCACAACCCTACGAATTGTTCTACTTACCCGCATATTCGACTTAGTTACACAGTGATATAAATGTAAAGGCCTGTCGAGAAGTTATCAAAAGCTAACGTATGCTCGCAAATTACCTTTTGACTTTTTTAATGGGAATTTTCGCTTCTGTAAAACAATCCAAGGATCCCGTGGTGTTAAAGGCACTCAAAGAGTAACTACGAACTAACACCAAACTTGTGGAGGCGAAAGTACGGGCCAGATTTATTGGAAAATGTGTTGAGGGAAATGAGTACCCGAACTTGTACTGGAGAGCATTGCGAAGGAATCGTACAGTTATCACGTGCGATACCTTGATAAATTATGCCGAAAATGACCTGAAAGCACCCGTGTAAAAGTAGAAGAACTAGGACGTCACGTATGCCAACGTGTAGCCATACTAGATCACCTAGACAAAGATAAAAGACAGAAATTTGAGAAATATGAGGTGTCTGTTGCAGAAAAACGCGGAGAAATAAAAATAGCTTCCCTGCTTCGGAAAGTACATAAAGGCAGACCACAATCGAAGCTCCCAGAAGACCCAAGCCGGTAAGTACACAATTTTTCGCCGATATCTTTTGATAAAACGTCGATCGAAGCCTTATCACTTTGTCCTACGTTTAGCAGCCCGCGTCAGAATCCCAGCAAACTAGTGCTAGAAAAACAGTTTGAAAACCTTCTTAATCAAACACACGACCTCCAGTCAGTTTTGACAGACAGCTTACAATATCTTAAGTCTACGTTAGTTAACTGTTCTTATAAATATTTAAACAATGGCCAGAATGTCGAGGCTTGCTAACAAAGTAGCACATGGAGAAATTAAAAGATCTCCAGTAAACAAAGATTTCCTCATAACGAGGCCAGATACGGGAATGGGCGTTGTCTTTATGGACAGAACATATTATATTGTGAAACTGAAATCAATTTTGTTGGACAAGGAAAAAGTTTATAAAGACAGAAAAGGAGAAGGATCGAACTGATGGGGTGGAAGCACAAATGACTGACTGTTTGTAAAGACTTTAAACGGAAGGTCTGATAAGCGAAAATGACCTTGGGTGCCTCCGCCCCGACGGCATGCATGTACCTCGATTGTTCGGCTTACCAAAGATTCATAAGGATGGCACAGCCGTTCGTCCCATCCTAGACATGAGAAACTCACCGGACCATGCGATAGCAAAATGGTTAGTGGATAAACGTAAGCCCATAAAGGATCAGCTAGTGACACATAGCTACCGAGATATCTTTGAGTTCATTGAAGGCATGAAAGACCTCGACCTGAACGGCATGACAATGTTTTCACTGGATGTTTCGTTTCTTTTTACGAATTGCCTGTCACGGAAACAGTCAACCACATCTGTGAATTTATTACTTCTAGTTAACAGAGTATAGGAATACCAGTGAATTCGCTTAAGGAACTGTTATTAAAATGTACCTTGAACGTGCAGTTCCTATTTAACTACAACTTGTAGAGACAAATAGACGGAGTAGCTATGGCCTCACCCCTTGGCACACTTCTGACGAATATTTTCATGGGCAAACTGGAAGCTTTACAGCTTCGTCCGCAGATAAATCTTCTAAAAATATTATGGGCGCTACGTGGATGATACCTTTGCGGTTGCATCTGAATAAACGGACATTTCAGCTGTAATGGATACCATAAATCAAGCGCACCCGTCAATCAGATTTACACTGGAAGAGGAACAATCCAGATCATTCCCTTTTCTGGACTTGCTTCTGAGTAGAAGGCCTGACGGGTGTATTCTACTAAGTGTCTATCGTAAGTAGACAAAGTCCGGACAATACGTCTAATTTAGGAGTTTTGTACCACTGACCTTTAAGCGTAATTAAGTGCGGTGCCAGAAACAAAAGGCGAAAAGGATCTGCTCGGTCGATAGCATTAACGAAGAGCTAAAGGTTGGAGAAAGCCTTTTTCGACCCAATGGATATCAATTTGTGCGCTCTCAAAACTACGAAAAATGAGGAATGAGAAAATAAAAAACAGTATCATGTACCCCTTCAAAGTCGTTAGTAAAAAACCGTCATATGACTACGCACCAATGCGGTATTAGATGTGCACTACTGCAAAAATAACGAAAAAAAATGTAAAGAATGGGGATTCCTAGTGTAGGATGAGTGACTTCCAACACGTCCACCAAATGGCAACCTCATGTGCCTACAACATCACTCAAATCCGGTACCGTCTGAAATTGCCATGAAATGTTATACTATTTGTGACGAGCATAAGTTAAACTTTATTTATTATTAGAGAAAAATTTAGTAGACCTGGTTGTAAAACTTGGCAACTGCGGTGTAATTCGAACCCCTAACAGTATAGAAAAGGCTTTAGTACAGCCGATGCTCTAGTCCCTCGAATTCCCAAAGGAAGTCGTAAGTTTAGTTGCACTTGTGTCAAGTTCCCATCCAATTGAGTGCAATATTCTTTTATATTATGGAACCATTAGCATTCCAAATAAGTTAAACTTGGTTAGTGATTATCACGTCTTGGAAGGCTACAGTTAACTACGCATTAAAAGAAGCGTTTCGATAGGAAAGCGAGTTCTCTTCAAAAGAAGTACTAAAATGATTTTGTTTTCGTCTTTACTTTTACCTTAAACCCATTAATGTAAAGTTTTTTCTCTGTGATTTCAAACGTAAATATTGAGACATTTGCATGGTTCTTTGAGGGTTTTGAAAATATTGCAGAACTATCACCCTTAAAGTTGCAAATCTCTCAGACATTTAGGCACAGGAGACTCAGAAGATGCAAGGCGTTTTTTGGCCTTATGTTTCGGATTCTCTCTCGAGCCCATAATCATAAACAAATGATAAAAAGTGTAAAAGAGAGCAAAAGATGCGCAGAATTTATGGGGCGTGGTTACCAGGCCACCACTTGTCTACAGTAGTTTGCAGTCCTTTGGATCATCGCCTAGTGTCGTATTTGATGTGATTATTATTTTTTGGTCTGTAACTGGCAACCGCGCCCTATAAATACTGCATAAATGTTGCCCCCTAGAACTCTTTTCTGCGACTATCTCTGATGATGGGTTCGAGAGAGAATACGAAACATCAGGCTAATAAACGTCCTATTCCAGCGATCACATCTTTTCTTCTTCTGAACTTTTTCCTGGGACTCGCCCGTTTGCGTCTATCAGCAGGTGAGACTTAGTTTAGGCTAAGTTCGCTTTTACAGCAACAGACAGAAGAGGTGTGAAATGGGATTCACGCTTTCAGTTTATTAAATTTGCTGATGCTATTGCAATCGTGTTGAAATCTGATAAAGGGGGAACATAAAAACGAACAGATTATTGTTCGTTTATAGATGGGCTGTTGATATAGAACGTCCATGGTTCACTCAGCCATGATTAAAAAATAGGCCTGCATTAATTCCTTTTCCTGGAAAAGATATTTTACGAGGCTTGTCCAGCTGGGCCGTTCAAGTCCGGCCCGAAAGTTGCATTCAATTTCAGGCCTTTTTGCGTCCTTAAAGGCGGGAAATATTAGCAGTATTCTACCAATTGCCATAAAGATGCTATTTTTAGGTAGCGATTTACTGAAAAACTGGTTGCTTGAAGTTATTACCACGTTATTTGGAATTGATTTTATTAAACTGTAAAAAAATAAAGGACACGGAACATGGAATGTTTTAAAATAACTGTTAATGGTTGAAGGCATTTCGGCCAAATTCAGGTCTAATTTTACAACTTAATTTTATTCTTCCAAATTTGGGAAATTTTGACAGATTAAGAAAATTTGTATGTTATTAATAATTATTAAATTTGCCATTATATTATAATTTGTCATAACGCCTTGGATTTGGTGGGGTTGTGGTATTAAAAGGCCTACTCAATTCAAAAATTCTTCTGGCTTACAGGTTCTTCGAAGGTGAAACCTAATATCGGGGACGTTGCCAAGTGACGTACTTCGGTTGCGATTTCCACGCAAGCTGCAGCTGATTCCATTGGAGCCTAAATCTTATAACATGCTTAGCCAATAGGCATCGCGTTGGGGTCAGAAATTGGCAATGAATTGTGCATCAACAAATGTGTATGGCCAATAACCAGATACCCTGGACCCCAAACGGCTGCTCAGGGCACGTAGGTGTAGACATGACCCCTCCAACATCAGCTCGGGTAAGCGAAACATGAAAACTGGGAAAAAGTTGTCTGGCAGTGTGAGTGTCTTATGCTGGCGACATAAGGGAGCACAGACTCTTTGTTTTACTTATCCAACGCGCAAGGAAGTTATTTCCAACCGTGTATTTATCAGAAGAGAATTATTAAATAACAAAATGTATTATCCTATGATCCACGGATCTTTTCAAGCTTTGATCTGACAGGAAGAAATGGCACACAGAAAAAACCCACGGACTGGAAGAAGTAAGTCTCGCATTCATTCTGACAGATGTATGAGCACGCAATAAGCCGTTTACGTCAAAGGCATAGGAGGTCTGTCTCAACAACAGACAATGCTAGTGCAATAACTTATACACAGCAAGTGGAGATCCACACATAGTTGAAAGTTTTATTCCTGCAGTTGGACTGGTATGACTTAATATGGTTTGGCTGCAATGTACCCCATGGAGCAAAAATTCCTGTCCTCTGTTGCATCAAATTTGTGATTACAAGAAGTGTCATTCCCGCAGCCATTAATAAAGCTGCTTGAGAATAGGTTATCAGCGACCTTTTAGCATTTGGAAAACGATTGACCCTGCCACCCTTTAATACAGATAACATTGTGCTAAATTTCAGTTATGGTACCTATTCTCCCCTCCTAACCCTAACGATCAAGGTGACACTAACCGTAACCATAATCCTAACCCTAAATTTGACACAAATCCTACCTTTAAAACAGAGTTTTCGTATCCCCATGTCCTACCAAGTTGGGGGGGTCGGGGGGGTGGCGGATAAACTTGCCTTGCCGACAACTGAGATAATGCAGTCGATCATTGTGCTAAGTTAGGTTCCGCCTCAGCACAAACTTCCATATCCTGGCATAGGGCCGCACTTTAATAGCCTCCATAGACGTTGCCGTTTGAGCCAATTTAACGTCGGCAATGACTGCCGATCGTACAAGTTCAAAGGGCAAAACCATAACCTAACCAATGATATCGCTCTGTTCGGCTCGTAATAAAATTGGCTGGTATCGACAGTTGGACCCCTATAAGCTACGATGTTTATTGCTTGGGGCACACAATGAGTGCAACAATGCTTAATTGCGCTTGAAGTAACCCATCCTGATGGCAGACTTGCGAGGCATGCCACGTACAGAATGAGCATTCTGCGCGCTATCGCCCATCGCCATTTTCTCTTGTTGCACAGGATTTGGCTTTACTGGCAGTTTTAAAGTGCAGCCTACATTCTTGACCGTTCTGTGAAGGCAAATATATGCTTTGGGATAGTGAACGACTTTTATTTCACGCATTCTTGATTCTGGTTCCCTATGCCACCATCAAATATGTTGTAAAATGGCAAGCATAATTTAAAAATAATTACAGATTTATCATTTCAGCCAAGAGAAAATTCTTAGGTAATTTAGTAATACTGATGTTGAATATTGAGTATCATGCAGCATAATTCCATAATATTTTGGTCGTAGTAGGCTACTGGCCTATATATATACATATACCCACTGAGGACCCACTGAGGGACCCACTGAGGAGCCGAACCCCTCGTTGCTGCGTCACGCAGTAGCAGAAACAACGGCGAAACACGCGTCTGGGCTTTTAGCTAGTACCTATGACGGAAGTACGGTATAATATATGTGCCATATACGATTCATACTACTTGTAGTACTACTTGTTTGTAGAATGGGTATAACGTGGTTATTCCACAGTGGTTGATTGTCTTCGACCCAAATGTTCATTGAAATTTCGGGTCTGACCCTAAAAAGTCATGTCCGAATCATCTGACTCCATGTCCTGCACTTAATAATGTCAGAAATTATTTCCTTGATTATTCTCTGGAGTCCATATACCAGAAACCGCATAGAGAACGCTGGGGGACCCACTGAGGAGCCTAACCCCTCGTTGCTGCGTCACGCAGCAGCAGAAACATCGGCGAAACACGTGTCTGGGCTTTTGGCTAGTACCTATGTCGGAAGTACGGTATAATATATATATATATATAAGTAAAAGGAGTCTAGCTCCATTCATAAAAATAAAAATTGGAATAAAAGGAATGCTGAACCAAGCAGTAGACGCTTTGAAAATGTAGAGCCAGCCACGCTCTCCAAAACTTCTGCAACAAAACAAACAAGTTACGGTGGGCACTGTACATTTATCTGAATTTCAGCCCGGAACTCGTAATTCTGTGAATCATACCAATTTCAATTTAAATTATGTCTATCTAACTTAATGTTAATCCAAACTGGAAGAAGCTAAATGTGCAGTCAATTTACATACATAAAAGATTACCTTCAACTAAGGAATGCGCACTGACACGCTGGTCTAATTTCAATCAAACTGAACCCCGTAGATTTTTCGCGGTTCTAATTTCACTGCTTAAGTCATGCATATTTATATGTTATTTATTTGGCATCCATGCGGACTCAGTATGAACTGGCCATAGAACAACATCCGAGTCGCCACAGAAACTAAATTTCGGTTTTATTTGTAGTGGCCTGACAGCGTGCGCACGTTGCAGTACTGAACCTCTCGAAACTACTTGCACATGCGCATCAGTGGCCGCCAATCCCAGCTGTACAAACCCGCCACTCACCTTTAAGGCTGACTCACACATAGTATCGCCACTGTCTCACACTTGGGACGACGCAGCCGCGGCGCTTGACGTGCTATCATCCGGCTACCAACTTTTTCCGAATCCTTCTCCGATAATCATGCACAGAATACACTATGTTCCAAATGGCGTCCCACTTCTTCTCTTCTCATACAGAACCAGTCCAGAAGGTCGTAGAGGCTAGGGTCTCCCTAAGAACTTAATTGGCTGCGATAATGGTGACCGCGACGGGATTGGACAGGCAAATGCTAGATAGGGTTGAGCTCAATCATCATAAACATCTCCTCTTAACTTCAATGTAATTTCCTTTGCCATTTGATGTGAGCACAAATGTGGAGAATTCAGCTACCGAGACCCTGTGGTGGAGAGAGAGATGGAGGTTGTTGAGCACTTTCAACCCATCGTGACCCAGTCATGGTTCTCTTTCAGTGCAGCAGAGCAGCCCCTCCACCAATGCCAGCATCCAACCCTCTTTCCGATATCCATGATCTTTTACTCCCACAGGCATCTCTTCACTCAACCCAAAAACTAACGACACGGCATACAGGTTTGCCGTTGACGTGCAAATAAACAACCCAACTACCAGCTTTCGCCAGTCGCCCTGGCACCTTCCTGCCAGCTGCATCCTCCCGCGTTAATCGTGTCTCTTTATCTGATAAGCCACAATAGGATATCTCCACATCAGCCATGTTGTTTGATTGACAGTTTCTGGATGGAATTAGGACAGGGTTGCACAATTAAATCTCAATACAACCCAATAAAAGATCACGTCCTCTTCTTTTGGCAATCAAACAGCAAATTCGTTCACTCAAAGCTATCCAGTAAATGTTGGGGCACCAATAATTAGCAAAACAAAACCATCTTATTTCCTCCACGTTAGCGCACTAGTTTCTGAGGAACAGGAAAAGCTGAAATTTAAAAACCTTAGAATAAAAACAGAAACACACTCCGTGATCAATTTGTGGATCAGAAATTTCACAGCTGCCTCCTGGCCCAGCAGAAAATGCGCGAAACGCGTGTATGGTCTTTCAGCTAGTACTTCTGCTACCGGTATGGCGGATAAGGAAAGACTAGCAGTCTGCTACCACCAATTTTCCCACGACCATGCTGTCAGCACTTGCAAGGCGCCCAGGTTGCATGTATCGAACACGTAAGCTTTCACTGCAATGAAGGTGGACCCCTGTCAAACAAACGTCGTCGAGAAGGCCGTTAGCCTGGGTTACTGCTGGGAGGGCGCCTACAGACAACTCGAAGGAGAAGATGAGGCGAGCAATGGATAAAGCTGTCTACTGTCCTGATGGTTCGAATTCCCATTTGAAATCATCGTCTGAGCCAGTCGCAGATAAGGATAATTGCGGGACAGGGAGTGCGGTATCTATAGGACGCAATTACCATACTAATATAAGTCCACAGTAACTAGCTACACCCACATTCATCGGTAGAGGTCGCACTTGTTGTGAGGATTGGCTCTTTGTTCGCATTCAAATCGTTAATTCACGTAAAGTAACTATTGTTGATGGCACTTGGCGCGGTCTGGATCGCTGTCAGCGGGAGTGCTGTTCATCGGCGCGCTACAAACCTGGCCAATTACCTTGGTCCAGCAAAGACTCAGCGCAGAATATGAGGAGTTCACTGCGCTTGTAAATTGACTGCGGACTGGAGAACCATGACCAACGCTTTCCGCGGTTTACGCGGTTACCAACTCTCGCGAGAATTGCGGCCTCGTCAAAGTTAAATGTGCAATCGGATACGTCGGATTAGGCGCGACTGGAGAGCTAGCCTCATTACTTCTAAGCATTGATGTGTGTTCATCCATTCGCGTCTGGAATAATCTCCCAGGTTGTCTGACGTAGTTGTTATGTCCATAACTGTACCAGATCTTACAAACGACTCCAGAGGTTTTCTGTCGGGACAATGGGTCTTTCGGTTTCATGAACTGATGCCTAAGTGTTGCCGGCGGGCTGCGGGCAATCCAGCGCTGAATGGTACAGGAAGGCTGCTGTATATCCGGAATGTTTTTTTTCCAGCTTCGGCCTGCCGCAGGCAAAGCCGGTCAGCGAATGACCTCGTTAAATCGGGCAGCCAATCAGCGTGCGATGTAGCATCGAGCACATGTGATGCGTTTGCTCACGCGTGCAGCCCAATCAATAGCCGGTCGAACAGTTGAGATCCTCCTGCGGGGGGAGTCTTGCACAATAAAAGGCCGCTCCACGATCGACAGACCATAGGACGAATGCTATGGAGCGTTCTTCCTGATTGGCACAATCTAGGCCGGAATGTTCTAGAACGATCAGAAGTCAAAATAAATAAGGGGAGTTTTGATGAGTTACAAACCATGTGATCGCACGTTCAGAATAAAACATTTATTCATCGAACCCACTGTCCTTCTCTTCCAGCTACCCATCGGAATAAAACAACCAGAATACAAATATTTCAGATAACCTTTATTTTTATTAGAAGGGCAGCAGGTGGCTGGATATATGTTCTGTCAGCTTCTAAAAAAATTATCGTTGCATGATTTGTTATCGAACATGTGTAGTCATGATCGAGTCGGTCAAATAATTTTGCAAACATTTACTAGCCGTTTTTACAAGTAATCACTTTATCAACTTTCAAAATATGAGCTGAACACAGCACGCTGCGCTATTGTACATACGGTAGTGATGCGAGGATATATTAAAGTGGACTAGGTTTTATATGTTGATCACGGATTATCTCCAATGAGAAATAGTATTGAAAGTATCTTTTAAACATGATTGTTATACTTGAAAGTTGACTTTATAAATATCCTCAGGGCACAGAGTTGCCCTGTTATCGCTGTATGTTTTATTCTTTACTGTGGAGGAGGTAGAGGCAGCATTTGGTTTGGATTGGTCGTTTTCTCAAACTTTTTAGATTGACTGTGGCGGTATTCCTGGTGAATGGCGTTAACGAGCTGGTTAAAGAGTGCAGAATCCTGTCTTCTGGCTTCACAGGCTCGCTTCAAGGCCGTAGTTAAGGCAGCTAGGTTTTCATTTGCCAATCGCAAGGCTGACTGTAGTTCTCGTATAGCCTCACTCACAGGTCTGGTCCTGCTCGTTGCCGAAATACCACTCAGCAGGTCAAAAGCCAGTCCAGGGTCCAAGAGGCGTTCATTCTTCAACCCTTGTGATTTGATGGGTTTGCTGCTGCGTTTTCTGTTCTTGAAAGGAAATTCGGTCGATGCTTGATCGGCCTGTGAACAACGCTGTCGAAGTTCTGATATTTCCTAAATAAGTTTTTTTGCAAAGTGAAGACAAAATTATTTACTGGATACGACGCTGCAGTCAAGTTATGCTACGATTACAAGGGTTAGCTGACTCAATAAATCAAAAGATCGTCAAATGTACAAATGATACCATCGACGATGTCCTCACGAATGCGAATTTATATCCTTCGTTCATGTTTAAATACCATAATAGAATGTCAAATATTAGGAAAATAGCATACTTTTCAAACCCATTTTTAGTGGAATCGAATGTCATTGAGGAAAAACAGCCAATTTTAAGCGCTTTTTAAAACCTGCACTCGTTTCGTATACAGGCAGGTGCCAATTCTCTGTGTGCCATTACATACAACATGATAAAAAATTTGAGGTAGGCATATGACCCCACCCTGATCAGCTGAGCTGATTAAAATCGACGTCTATTTATAGGCAACGTTGGATCAAGGAACGCTGGTGTTCTGTCAGATAACTAGAAAATGGTTCTTATTTTTTTCTACTTGGCTCCTGATCAGAGAAATTCGCGATATGCACTGAGATTTGTCCGATTGGCTACCTTACGCCGATGCCCTACGTCGGCTTCTGGGAAGAATGAGAATTTACCGGTTCCTTGCTAAAAAGCCTAATCACTAAGAATGGGCGTCTGGTTTAATAGCGCGCTGAACCATTTTACTTAGAATAAGTCAATCAACCAATTAGATGAGGCTGCCAAGATAAATTTCAGTTGCAGAAATATTTTAAGGGTTACCGTTAGAGATAATCAGTAGACAGTTTCAAAGGAAATATCGAACAGGTGGTTTAGGAACCAAAATGATCGCTACGTTTTGAGCAGGCTTAGCAGTACAAGGCAATAGACCTCATATGATTGCGACTGAAGCTATTCTTCTTCTAAGATGAGGATTAATATCTTCAAGCCGTTGAGCATATTGTAAATCGATAAACGTTTACATTTGGAAGAATTTAAGCTACTCAGTTAATTTAAGTAGCATTTATTTTGTAAATAGAGTAGCAAGAGGCAGCAGGCTGCATTGGGAAATGCTGTTTCAGTTCCGAAAAATAGCAACCGCAATACTGCAACGCATATTGACCGAAAAAATAAATGTTTGCAGTACGCATCACAAGAAGAAGAGGCGATCAGTAGAACATGGTGTTTATTGGGCTGACGTTTCGGGTTCTCTCTCGAACCCAACATCAGGAAAAATTGCAGTAAAAGGTACATGGTGCACAGGGTGTGCAGTACTTTTAGAACATGGTTGCCGGGCCATCAAAGGCTAACTATCGCTAGAAATTTTTCCTGTTCATCGCTGGGAGTTGTAATTGATGCCATGTTTGCTGTTGGCTCCGTGCCCGCATCGTAAATGGCCATGATATCATCCCCGTTGTCAATTCCTAACGTGATAATGACTCGGCACTGTGGCTCGCTGTCACCGGTGCTGCTGGTCACCCGCATCCTCCCCACGTGGGTAGCAATTATGCCAGACGAAATTGCGACAGAATATGGAACAGTGAGGTCATTGTGCTTATTAATGGAGTGTGGCTAGGGAATCCTGACTCAAGCAATTCATGGCTCACGGGGTTGTCACCTCTGGCGAGAATTTCGGCCTCTCAAAAGTTTACGTTGTCGCCGTCGCATGAGCACCGACCTGAGAGAGTTAGTTTCCTTCCTCCTCACTGCTGTCGCATGCTCGGCATTTTCAGTGCTTGGCGTGCTCAGCATATGGGACAGTCTCCCAGTTTCTCCGACATAGTTGCTTTTTCCGCAACAGCAGCGGACCCGGTCAAACAGAAATCATCGCATCAGTTACGAACCTCAGCGATGAACACGAGGACTGTCAACGATAGTTGGCCCAGCAACCACGTGCTATAAGAACTGCGCACCTTGTTACCCAATTACCCTTTTCTGCAACTGTCTCTGATATTTGGTTCGATAGAGAATGCGAAACGTCGAGCCAATAAACACCATGTTCCAGTAATGGCCTCTTATTCGTCTGAACTGCTTCCTGGAACCCACCTGATCGCTTCTATCAGTACGATTCCCATCAAGAATAGATGGTTTGACTTAGAGTAGCAATTGGGTATGTCTGAACGACACTTTGCCTGCGCTGTAATGGTTGAACCACTCCATGTGGTTGTTCCACTATTCCATACTAAACCGCAACTAGGTGTAATGAGCAACGTCGAACCGAGTTGAGGTGACGTTTAATGCTGATAGCCATAACTTGTAAAGAATGCTTTTGCATCATAGATGATGGATCCTTAGCTGTCACCCTGTTCCCTAGGCACCAAATTTTAATTCAATTTAAAACTCGAGTGCCATTATGCTGCTGACATTTGAAGATCTACTTTGTAAACAAGCTCTTTCTGAAATGCATTTGTTTTGGAAGTGCTCAGGTGTGATATATTTTAGATATAATTCCTCGGGATGTGAAGTGATCAGGCAGCGCCGCTCAAAGGAATATTACTAAGCTCCGTGTAAGGACATCTCGCGTTTGAAAGATTTGTTTTGTAGGGAGCTTAGGCGTGAATCTGAGCGCGTTATCCTAGTACTTATTAATATCTATCTTACGCAAGATCACACCACCTCTCTTCACAACCATGTCTTGACATCGGACAAGAGTAGGTGAGGTAATAGATGGCGCAGTACATGCAGCAAATGTCTGCCATCACTTGAACTAATTCACGCGCAAGTCCACACTCTTGATTTTGGCCTCCCATGAAGCACGTGGTGGAAAAAGTCTAACTCGACGCTGAAAGTGATCTATTTATAGGAAAGCTCCTGGGTGCTTCCAGAGGAATTCATTGGAAATCGCTCACCTTATCTTTCAAGGCAATTTCCTGCAGCATTTCCTCACAACGCGTTTCTAGCACTTTGATAAATTCTCTCAACTGGTTGCGTTCAACAGCGACTGCCCTATAGACAGGGCTCACTTCAATATTTTGGTCTTTCCGATCTCGTTGTGACAGCTGGTCTTCACCTACGGATCCATCCTGCGTGCCATCCTTATGACCATTTCGTGAATTGGCGAGCTGCTTTATTAGTTCTTCCTTCCGCTCTAGAACCAGCTAAAAATATATAATATTGTTTTGTGATTTAGGGAACTCCTTTACTACAAAACGTACAACGTGGCATAAGCAGGAATTCGACTACCAATAGTCAGACGTACTTTATCATAAATAGTGGTTACCTGATAACTCATGTGGGCAGCACAGGTGCCAGCTAGGAGCCTAGGCACATGTTTAGCCGATATTCTGCTGCTGCATGACACAGCTGTGAGGGATTTGGCTCATCAGTGCATCCCTTAGCGTTCGCTGTGTGATTTCTGGAAGATATTCCAGGTTCTAATTTGTTGATTTTTTAGCTTACTCAGGAATTAATCACTAACTTGAAGCAAATCAAAACTATATGAGACTTTATAGACGTAGACTGAAAGTTGATATAAATATGTTGTCTGACATCTATCGACCATAACGTGATCACAGTATAATATTCCTTAAGCTACCCAGAGGGAACCAGCAGTTTTACACAGTTTTTACAACATGACAGTTCAACCGTCGTAGTCCGACGATGTCAACCGTATGCTCCATAGAAGTGTGATTTAGGGATGGCGACTTGCGCTTGATTTAGTTTAAATTTGTAGGAGACTTGCACTGCAGCTACCACACTCTCTCCTCTTCCCCAACCCCAGCCAGGTGTCGGGACAGAGTCAAGAAGACCGGAAGCAGGAAAGGAAGCAGATGGTTGGCGCGGTTGAAACCGCCCCTGGGCGTGCCACCACACCTGTATTGACAGCATGGGGTGTAGGGGTACTAGTTAGGGGAAGCACCATACAGATAGCATTTGGTCGCTCCATTTGTCTCGTACAGGGGGTGAATGCTCCTGTGGCCGCCTCTAACTGGTACCGAACTCTCACCTGTGGCTCCTCGAAGTTGAGTTCTTCCTAGCGGCGACACCCCGGGCAACCGTCACGACCGGCGGGCTAAACCAGGTGAGAGTCTCCGGGGTTGTGTGTGCCTCCACACCCGTATGTCTGACTCCCGAAATTCCCACCTCCCCCTTTCAAAAAGTCCTACGATGGGGGCGACAGCAACCCCGTAGGCGGCCCAGGCTAACTTGGGTCGTTCTCCCACTGTGACCCAAAGTGGAGTTCGGTAGCGCTCTGGGATGTTCTAACAGTCCTATTTAGGGATAGCACTGCTGGCCTCCTCGCGGAGGAAGGGGCTAGAAAAGGTGCCCTAAACAAATAGTGGTTTTCACGTCTTTTTCAGCCTGCCACGGTTTGTAGATCGCAAAATACGCGGTCGTAAAACTCAAACAAACAACAATACCCCCGTCCCCATCCCCCTCGCCATACCGTCCAGGCTGCTCAGGTGAGCCCACTCACACTAGCAGCCTGGAATGTTCGTTCCCTTTTAGACAATCCGAGGAGCAACCGGCCGGAACGGAGGACGACGCTTGTCGCACGGGAACTGGCGTACTACAAGGTGGACATTGCTGCTCTCAGCGAGACCTGATCCTCTGATCAGGGTCAGCTGGAGGAGTTGGGTGCCGGCTACACCTTCTTCTTGAGCGGCCGGCTAAAGGCAGAGCGACGCGACGCTGGTGTTGCCTTTGCCATCTGGAACAAAATCGTTGGGAAATCTGCCATGTCTGCCGCAGGGTATCAGTGATTGCCTGATGAGCCTCCGCCTGCCTCTTCGGGGAGACCAGTTCGCCACCATCATCAGCGCCTACGCTCCCCCAATGACGAGATCTGATGCGGCGAAGAACGAATTTTACGAGGATCTGCAGGCCCTGCTGGTGACTGTGCCGAAAGAGGACAAGTAAATTATCCTTAGTGACTTCAACGCCCGCGTCGGGACGGACCACGCTGCTTGACAGGGAGTGCTGGGTCCCCATGGTCTCGGTATCTATAACGATAACGGCCTCCTTCTTCTGCGCACGTGTTCGGAACACTGTCTCCTGCTGACCAACACCTTCTTCCGCCTTCCAATGTGGGAGTAGGCCACGTGGATGCACCCTCGATCGCGGCGCTGACATCTGCTGGACTAGGTTCTCGTCCGGAGGCGAGATCGACCGGACGTGCTGGTAACTAAGGCAATCCGCGATGCTGATGGTTGGACAGATTACCGCCTTGTCATCTCCTAGATGAGGCTCCGACTTCAACCCCGACAAAGGCCCCAAAGTAAGCGGCCGCCAGGTAAGTTAAATTCTCTTTTGTTAAATTTGTCTGCTCACTGTTTTGAGTTCAGCAACCAAATAACCGGGAAATTGGAGGATCTGCATGCTCCAGATGATAACGCTACCGTGGAGACACGATGGTGTCAACTGCGAAATGTTATCCAGTCCACCGCCCTCGAAGTCATAGAACGCGCACGCCGTCAACACCAGGACTGGTTTGACGACAATGACGCCGACATCAGCAACTTACTCGCGGAGAAATGGACATCACAAAGCCTACATGGACCTTCAGACTGACGCCACCAAAGCAGTCTTCTTCGGATGCCGGTGCCTTGTACAGCAACAGCTGCGAGAGATGCAGGATGCCTGGATGATCCGAAAGGCTGAGGAAATCCAGGGTTATGCGAACCGCAATTAAATGAAAAGTTTTTTCAAAGCCATCAAGTTCATCTACGGCCCGTTTATCAAGGAGACCGCACCGCTGCTCAGCTCTGACGGCACAACACTGCTGACAGGAAATCGCAAATTCTTAAGCGCTGAGCCGAGAACTTCAAAAGTTTCCCTAATTGCTCATCAGCTATCTCCGATACTGCAATTGACCGGCTCCCTCAAGTGGACACGAACAATGACCTGGATCTCCCGCCTTCCCTACCAGAAACCATCCGGACCATGCAGCAGATTTCCAGCGGTAAAGCACCAGGATCCGACGCAATCCCACCGGAAGTTTACAAGTACGGTGGGTCCGGGCTGATGGCGGAACTCACAACACTCTTCCAGGAGATGTGGCGCCAAGGACAAGTTCCTCAGGATTTCAAAGACGCGACAATCGTTCATCTCTACAAACGGAAGGGGAACCGGCAACTCTGTGATAATCACAGAGGCATCTCGTTGCTCAAAATCACCGGGAAGATCTTCGCTATATCCTTCTCAATCGTCTGAACGGTCACCTAGAGTGGAGCCTACTCCCAGAAAGCCAATGTGGCTTCCACCAACACCGCGGAAACACCGGCATGAAGTTTGCTGCCCGCCAGCTACAAGAGAAGTGCCAGAAGATACGAACGCACCTTTACACTACCTTCGGGGATCTGACGAAAGCCTTTGACATGGTGAATCGCGATGGATGTGGAAAGTCATGCAGAAAATCGGCTGTCTTGAGCGGTTCACGGACATGGTGCATCAGCTTCATGACGGGATGACGGCGCGCGTCACTGACAACGGGACGGTATCCGAAGCATTTGCAGTGACCAACGGAGTGAAGCAGGGCTGCGTATTGGCTCCCACCCTGTTCAGTCTCATGTTCTCGGCTATGCTGATGGACGCCTACCGTGATGAGCAGCCTGGTATCCGCATCGCCTATAGAACTGACGTACACCTTCTAAAAAGTCGGCGTATGCAGGCTTCAACGCATATGTCTACGACTACAGTCCATGACTTGCTCTTCGCGGACGACTGCGCCCTTAACACTGTGACAGAGGAGGACATGCAAAGGAGTATGGACCTCTTCGCCGCAAGCTGCGCCGATTTTGGATTAACAATCAGTACAGCCAAAACGGTGGTATTGCACCAGCCGCCACCCAACGCGGAATATAATGCTCCTCGAATCAATGTTAATGGTGCTCAACTCAAAACGTGGAAACCTTCGCTTATCTAGGAAGCACGATGTCGCGCAACACGAGAATCGATAACGAGGTTGCCCAACGGATCTTTAAAGCCAGTCAGGTATTCGGCTGGCTGCAGGCCTCCTTGTGAAATCGCCACGTTATTCACCTGAACACCAAACTGAAGATGTTCAAGGCCGTCGTCTTGACGAAACTCCTTTACGGAGCGGAGACCTGGACCGTCTACTCGAACAGAGCCAGGAAGCTGAATCACTTCCATCTCAGCTGCCTCCGCAGAATACTGAAGCTGAGATGGCAAGACAGGATCCCGGACAGGGAAGTCCTGGAGCGGACCGGAATCCTCAGCATCCACACCATGCTGAGGCAAGTGCAACTGCGATGGAGCGGCCACCTGGTAAGAATGGACGACGAGCGACTACGCAAATGACTTTTCTCCGGTGATGTCGCTACGGGTGCTCGCCGACAGGGAGGTCTAAAACGACGCTACAAGGACACTTTGAAGAAATTGCTGAAGCAACTGCAAATCAACACGGTGACCTGGGAGGATCTCGTCCAGGATAGACCAGCATTGAGAAGATCCGTGAAGACTGGTTCAGCAATCTATTAGTCCAACCGGATCGCCGTCGCCAAGGCCAAAAGAGCGGCACGAAAGTCACCAACGCTCCGGACCAACACCAACGATACCAGGCCCTACCAACATGCCCGGGCTGTCAACGCATCTTCCGCGCGCGCATCACTCTGGTTGGACATCTTCGGACGCAATGCACCTACAATCCGACAATTCCAATTTCTACGTCAAATTCTGCCAACCCTCCTTCAGACTCCCCCACCCTCACTCCTGGCATCAATTCCATTACTCCCACCATCATAGAGACCACATCCATCTACTCATCGCCTGTTACCCCCATAACCGCAACCACCACCGTCAGCGATGGTGAATCTCTCCTAAGCTGTACGCAATGCGACGCACATTCACCTCACGCATTGGCCTGGTCGGTCACTTGCGAATCCATCGTACAGAGACTGGTGAACCAGGGCCTGGAGCACCAACACACATCAGAGCTCGCCACCTCCACTGCCCACACTGTCCTCGCGCATTCACTCATCTCATAGGCCTATTCGGTCACATGCGCATCCATGACAACGGATTTCACCGCAATGCTGACAACACCGATACACCATGCACGTCCTCCGCTCGTGCCATTCTTACCGCCACTGCCACCCCCACTACCATGCATGACATCCACCTTACCTCTTCCGCTTTCTCCTGCCCACGATGCGCCCACAAATTCAACTCACGCATCGGGCTGGTCGGTCACCTGCGAATCCATCGCACGGAGGCTGGTGAACCAGTGCCTGGGGCTCTGAAATACAGTCAACGCACCCGCCTCCACGGCCCTCACTGCTCCCGCACATTTACACACCGCATGGGCCTATTAGGACACATGCGCCTCCACGACAACCTGCGGTAAACCACCGGAGGCTAAGCTACATCAGCGCACACTACCTACACCAATACATTGACAACACCCTTACAATCACCATTTCCAGAGTATATCACGGTTTCCTAGAAACTGTGGCTGCTAAGGCTGCTAATCTGATGCTTCCACCAGACCACGCCGTCGGCCCAGTGTATGTGCTGTGTTTGTCGAGTGGCTGACCAATGGACTGCGAGTCAGACGGCGATGTCTCTTCCATATCCCCTGAATAATCAAATCCTGGTGTGTGCGTTATGGGGGCCAGGTCGTGCTGTGGCGCGCGAAGACGGGTACGCCAACCCGTCAGACAATGCGCCCACTCCCACATCAGACAACTGACTGGCTTGGACGGTGGTCTGATTGTGGGGGTGGGGGAGAAAGTGAGGTCAACAACTCAGCGCATTTTCCTCACTATAAAAAATCTGACGCGCTTGAAACTATCACGGTGCGTTAAAAGCCGTGGCTTGGAAGGTTGCCAACTGACGGGATAACTCGGACTGCGTGGTCAGCCCAAGGTGTGTTTTGTGTGGAGTGGCTGTTTGGCGGACTAAGAGTCAGGCTGCAATGGCTCCTTTTTAATGTGGCCTTTATGGCACTCCCACTCCGTGGGATCCGAGCCAGGTGGTGTGATACGCCCAGGAGCGGCTCCGGCCGCACCAGCCACCTGTGTCCTCTCCCGCCTCCGGTCTTCTTGACTCTGTCATGACACCGGGTTCAGGTGGGGAGGAGGAGAACGTGCGGTAGCTGCAGCGCAATTATACTATCACTTAAACTAATTAACTCGCAAGTCACGTCCTTGCACCACCCTCCCGTGTAGCATACGGTGGACCTCGTCGAAATCGACGGTCGAACTGTCATCATCATTGACAGCACGGATATAAGCTGAAAGTCCTTACAACTATTTTTCCGATATTCTGCCGCTGCATTATATAACTGCGAGTTATTCAGTTTACTATCATCTTCTCCTGACGAATCGCTTTAGGTAACGAAAAAAGTCCTTATTGTGCATGCTCAATTAATCGTATGTCTTCCCCAACTAGGTTCCAATCCATGCCAAGCCGTCTTAAATTTAATGAAATGACGAAGAATCATCAGAATTTTTAAGCAAAGTTTGCTGAATTAGAGTAACGCTGTGCATCCGTAACTGATAATAAAATCTAATTGTAATCATAACCATCATTATTTGACCGGCAATATTATAAAGTTAAGTTAAGAGCTCTCCTATATATTATGACCGGGCGAATGTCACCCCTCATTTGACAGACTGCTGTAATGCTCGCCTAAGGGTATATGTAATGAAAGTTACATGGAGGATTTTTAATCCCAATAGCATTATTATTACGTCCAATTTTTTTGGACCACATGCACTCTGATAATTGACAAACTTTTGCTTTTATCTATGTACTGTTTACTGTTTAGCTTCTCCTACAATCAGTCCTTACCTTTCTATTTTTGTTGCTGAACTGAAACTAGGATGCCTAAGTGAGGAACTGATATCAGCTGCATAAATCCTCATAAAATCTACCTAACTGTTACCTCGTTCTGGATTAGGCGTACATCCAATGCATAAAACCGAGTCTTATTTCACAAGTTAATGTCATTATGCATCATATTTTAAAGGACTAAGAAAAAAAAACAGTTAGAACTGCATAATGTTTGCATTAGTTGCATTGCAGACAGCAATTGCAATTAATTTCACATCTTGTGGGATCAAGCGCAAATTCCTCTTAAAGGGTCGTCCTCGGGCCCTAGTAGTTAATCCAAGAGCAATCAGAAGGTTAAAATGGGAATATTTTAATAAAACCGTTAATGGAGACGCCTTTGCAGGAAGTTCCTGCTTTATATGTAATGCCAGAAGGTTATTTTCATCAATTACGGTGAATCGCAACTATATTATCGAATCATCCTTTATGGGTCTCGGGTAAAAACACGTATCTGTGAAACTTTAGTCAAAATCACTTTGCTGTTCATTTTTTCCGGCTTATCAATAAAATTCACCAACCATTTTTAGCAAATGTCTTCTGAATAGCCACCATACATACTTCCTAACTACATCGGGCAGTTAATTGAGCTGATCCATTCATAATGTTTTGCTTTCCGCAGATACCACCTAGTTCTGTGCATTGTGAACTTGAAATTCGGAGCCAGTGGGTTCCACAATTATGAAACGTTCAACAAACAAAACATCATGAGCAATAATGACAATTGTCAACGACCAACCTGTAGAGCTTTGTTCTGTTGCACCTCCTTCACCCATTCAGATGTGATGCGCTCGATTTCTGCCCTTAGCTTCGCCTCCGAGGCATTTCGGTCGGCCTGAGCAGACTTAGCCATGCTTACATTCTTCTCCTTTTGTTCAAGTAGGGAGTTGATGAGCTCGTGATCATGTGCACCCTTCTCCACCAACAGACGTGCCTTTTCCTTTTGTTCACTGAGGTAGGAGTTTAAGACACTTATTCGGGCTTCTCGAGTCTTCAGTCGTTCCTTCAGCTGACTCGTCTCTTCTTTCAAAGTTTTATTTTCCTCCTCCAGTGCTTTCAGTGCTGCTGATTGCGAGCTGTAAATGGGGGAAAAGGGCTTCTGGCTTCTTGGGTCCGATTCCGAACGCAGAATATTCAAATGCGGAAGTGTGCCAGTTCCTACCTTGCAACTAGCCACCGGTTGCAGCAACTCATATCCCAAATCAGTCGCACCATGGGGCGAAACTTGGACAGATGCTCCTAAGAACGCCTCCGCTTTTGGCAAATCCGGATGGAACAGCCTCAGCTCACCTTCAAGGCGACGAATTCTAGCCGTCAGACTACATATCTGCTGTTGTCTTCCCCTCCAGGGTGCTTCCTTATTGAGGGATTTGGCGAGCCAGTTAGAAATACTGGAAATTGACTCACCAGTTTCCAGTTCCAGGGCCTTGACAGCTTGTTTGACCTCCTTGCTTAGTACAGTATTCGCGTTACGGCAGGTGAGTAACTGCTGCCGTGCCTGATGCAGACGCTCTAGTAGCACGTCGAGGTTGTTCGGTTTATTTTTGACCTCACCCTTAGCGTCAGAAGAGAGTTTCGACAGCCCTAGCTCAGCTTCTCGCAGTTTGTTGCATAGAAGACGATTTCGTTCACGAGCCATATAGAGTTCCGCTTGAAGAGACTGGTTTTTCTTCAGCAAGTCTTCCCTCTTAATGTGTGATGCCTTCTCGGCACTCGGTTTCATGCACTCATCGGTAGGGTTCAAGGACGGAAAGTGGCCTAATGGAGGTACTTGGGTATTTTCCACTGAGGATGTTTCTTTTTGCGTCCACGTGCAGGAAGTTGATTTGGGATTCAAAAATATCAAGGCGGAGATCTTCGGAAATACCAAAAGATGCTGCAGAGCTCTCCGCTAGAAGACAATCTTTTTGGCTCTCCAAATTCATTATCCTGCCTTCAAAATTAAAGAATATGCATTTATTGGGAAACCAGATCCCATACGGGAAAAATAAAATAACAATATATTCATATGACCCGATTGTGGAAAACTCGGTGGCCACTGTGGGCTTCGAATCCATGATATCATGGGCAAGGCTTTGCTAAAGCCAACGCTCTAATCAACTGAGCTAAGAGACCCTACTGGGGGCCATGAGTTTAATCGCACTTGGGTCGAGTTACGCGCCCAACCTACTGCAATGTATAAAAACCCCCAATGCTGATAGAGTAAGCTGACTGCCCAAGCATGATTTCCTAAGCATTCAATCTAGCATATACCAGATTTCTGTCAACAGCACCTAATTAATAAAGGGTTTGATAGATGGGACTAAACCATTTGATCCAATCATGAAGCCTGTAGTGGCATCGCTAGGATTCTTACACAATCGAGTTAAATGAATTATTCAAATCTGCCATGCCGCAGTTATCATAATGTAACAAAATGATCACGTGTTGAGAATCATAATATTTCCGTATTTCATCGCTTTGAACAGAAAATATAATCGATTTGGTATTAAAGGGTACACTGAGGTATAAAACCTCCATAAAAAAGTACTTTTTCCTCAGTACGTATTAAAGAAAATTGAGGAATATTTATTGCTAGATAGGTTTGACAACTCAATTGCTTACTCCGCTTTGAGTTCCATGCCGGCGAATTATGGACGAACGACATCGTAAATGAACGAAAAATAACTGCAGTTTATCTTTAAATCCATAATCAAGGCCCAATCGAGAATTTAACAGTTCGAATGTACGTTATTTCGCAAGCTTTTCCGAGAATGGAAGTTTCTATAATAATACAGGGTCTAAGTACCACTTATTGATAACACATTTTATCTAGTGATTTGGTAGCTTTACTGGTACTTAATCCCTTCTACGAGGAGCCAAAATTCAAAATATCCTGCCAACTACAGGAATAAATTTCACAGGTAACGACAGTGTATGTTCAGCACCAAGGAAGCCAGCAACCCTAAGCTAGTAGGAAGGGTTTAATGGGTGGGACATTAAAGGGGTAATATAAGGTGCATACATTCCTTGCGAAATGGCAACAGCTGTTCTTTCTTCTCTTGGATTCAGGGATTTAGCTGGTTTCATCTGTTAAAAATGCTCCAAACATTTGATAACTATAGCAGATAGCGGTTTGAAGGCTCTGCTATGACTTCATTGCCAATTTCTCCCGCACAGACTTCCTTAGATTCCTGTTACTTTGATAGGAAGTAAAAAGGGACGATTTTTCTGGCATGAAACAATCGCAAAATGCTCAGATTTTCCACCGTTGAGCATAAAACAAAACATGAGCCTTGGATTTTCGGTTTTCTTGGTGGAACACATAACCTACCATTACAATTTTCCTTATCTGCAGTGTGAGTGGCAGTTGACTTCAAATTAACTTATCAAAGAAACTGACTTTGTGATATATTTTATCAATTCGGCTCTTCAAATTAAGCCACGTAACGATAATTCATAGGTAACTATTGTTTAATTTCTACCTCACTTATGATTGTTCATATAGAAGCTAAAAGACTTGGTCATTAAAGTGAATTCCAGTGGGTTAACGTTTAGGCTTAACCAGAGTTTCCACAATTGTATGAAACTGAAGTTAACTTAAGTTTCAATACACAGTCAAGATTTCGGTTTTGGTTTGCATTAGCAGGCGTTAAGGTAAATAATCTGGGTTTTCTGATTGATGCGATTCTTAGCGTATACACATCTACTGACTACCATAAATGGAAATGATATAAAAACCAATTGTATTTGGGAAATTACTGTAAATTTTTTCATGGTCATCAATTAAACACCATGAAGTGGGTTTCATCCTAATGGAAAAGTTAGGGGTTTGTGATTAAATTGTCGTGTTAAAATGTTCAGTTGCATATTTTTAAGTTCATTTTCTCTAAAATATGTTTCTGTTGTCAATATTTTGAAGAATATTGCTCAAGACTTATGGTGAATTGACCACTTGCGGTTAGAAATTATATGCTGGACATAGAAGTGACGTTTGACAAAACACTTTCGTGAGCATTCCCATCTGCCATAAAAGGAGACATCGTTTGTTACTTTTTCTTAGCTTACATTGACTTGAGTCTCCTTACCTCTCATAGATAAGCAATTGCTGTAATTTTGCCATTTTAACAGCACTGCTCCTTAAACTAGTTAGTTAGAGCATAACAAATACACTGCAATTAATGAAAAAATAAATGTTTTTCTGATAATATGCACATTCTGTTTCTTTGGGGTACTCGTACCATAATAATTAGAGGGGGAAGCGAGATCGACATAAGATTTTGTGTGAAACCGTTACCGTACGAACGCACACATTCAAGCAATATTTTTAGATTTTGATCCATAATATTCTTAAGGAAAATAGTTACTTTCAGAGAAATAGTAGAATATTTAAGCAAAAATTTCAAACGACTAAAATAAAATCGTTTGGAATACGTGGGTGATGAAAAGCAATATCCTCACGGAACGGATTGGACATTTAAACCATGTACGTGTTTTCCAATGATTCCTTTTATTTCCACAAAATTCAGTCTTCCAAACTATTCGCAGTACCAAATGACGCTTGAATTCACTTTTAAACTGTGTAGTAATTGAGAAATGTTTGTAATGAAGGTTAATGAATTGCCTCACACCAAGGCTCAAGGAAATATGTGCCTTCTGGTAACGATGTTGAAACTCTTCAGTAGGCCAAGTTCAAAGTGATTTAACAAAAACCTTTCGTGACTAATCAACAGAAAACAGCCAAAATCGAGTAAATGCCATTTAATAGAAGAAAACTGTAACAACAAAGCCATGAGGTGCACTAAATAAAGGCTTTGTGAAAACATCCCTATATTAAAAAATATATTTGTAACAAAAGTGTGCTTTAGGTGGATACAGCACACATCGAAGGAATTGTATATATCCATCTCCTGGAGAGTTTTTAAGGACTATTCGACAGCCCAGCTGCTTTTTGGTTAGAGATAAACTTTTTAACATAAATGATTAGATATGAAAGCATCCAAAAAATCAAAATAAATGAAGTCTATCTCTTACCTATTCCTTCATAAGGTTTAGCAACTGCGAAACACCCAACTGCATACATTCAACGCAGACATTAAAAGGGCTTCTTAATTTTGATTTGTATGGAACGTATGCATCCGCAAGTCTGCGTTGACTGGTATGCGTTGGACAAAAAGCTGTCACGTATTAAACACTTATTCGAATGAAAGTGGCCGAAAGTTGTGAATTATTTAACCAACATGGCCTCATAGTGTTTGCACGGAAATACAAAATGAAATGGATAACCCAGACATACGTCTAGAAGATTGATAGTAAAGAGTGTTCCAAAAACGTTGGTGTTTGGCTATTTAAAGCTGGATGTCCAAATCATGCTCGGCAAAACACCAAATTTTAGTTATTGCAATTACTAAATTTTGGTGTGATTTAAATCGGCTCAGTGTTAAAGGCAAAGGTTTAATTCCCGTATACTTTTACCATATATTTAATAATTTTTGATTGATAAAGAATTTATATATAAGAACTTTAATGCTAATAGTATCTTGCTGATGACAAATAGTTTTATAATTCCAGAAGTAAAAGAACAAATCAATGTGTCGTTTAGCTTCAATTAACCCAAAAACGAAGAAATAAGTAATAAATATATTGTGTGCATTGGTGATAAGCATTTAATGCTTGAATAATTCTACAAGCATCTTAAGACGGAGCGAAGTAAATTATCCTTCTACCAGATATATTCAGATCAATACTCGCTGCGCACAAATAACTCTAGCGCATACTTTAAAAGAACCATATATGCCATTTACGGACAAAATTTTTCAGAGGACAGTGCATATATTTATTGTTCGTATATATAGAAGGGTTTATATAGGCATAGATAAATTGCAAAAATTTCTTCCAAGGCTTTATCTTTCCGGGGCGTACTATACCTAGGATTTTAAGCATTAAAACAAACGATTTGACACTAAAAGAATATCAAGATGTAAACCTACAAACATGTGCATGAAAGTCAAAAGTTTTTTTTGGATACGTTAATTGTAAAAATTATTCGACAGCCAGGCAACATCCTTGGAGCAAATGGTTAACTTTCCGCGGTGACAGACGGTGTAACATGTGACTCTATAGGAAAATATATGGCAAAATATATAACCCAATCGATATGTTTATCTACAAAAATGGAAAGCCTACACGTAGAAGACATTAAATTATAATTGAACCCTCTGATAAAAAACTTAAGCGAGGACTTGCTCTCTTAATTTATGCACTTGACTAACATCTTGAACTAACCCTCAGCAATGCATTCAAGAGTTTGAAATGTTTGTACAACGCACTCTAACTGCCCTTCTCCATGACTATTGAAAAACACAGACGGCTGAGCCATATCCCCTGTTGCTTCATACACACGATCGTTTATTTATGTCCTTTCATTCACTTGGAAATAGTCAATTATATTCTTAAATGACTAGAATACAAGGGAAACGCCGTGATTAGCTATTTAAGGAGCGACATTCTGGGATAAGAACTAAATAGATAAATAGGATTTTGAGTACCCGGAATGACACAGTCATTAGAACTAATCTGGCTGCTTACTTATTCGATGACCTATCGGCTTCATTACTAGACGTAGGACGATGATCACTGTCTCATGGATGAAGTTCATAAAGTTTGTAATAAAAAATCTATATCGTTGGGATTGTAATGCTCCTCGTATAAACTGGCTAAACACGGATTGCGCAGTGCATACCAGATAAGGTAAAGTAAAAATTGCCACAATCGGCAATAGACAAGCTTCTCCGTCAGAATTTGCATTCAGATCACGGTCTAGGATCACGCAAAATACACACTTTCTAGCGTTTTTATTTATAAGAGAGGAAGTAATGACCAAGTGCTAGCATCCACTTTGTCTAATTTCATTCAGTTGTTCATGAATTGAGTGGCTGATTATCCTTCGTCACTTACACCCTCATTCGAACTAAATTGTCCTTTATTTCCTAAACAAAGAAACCGTTATTTCCATTCTCTTTAGTGAGACCGGTATTGCACCGATGTAATCCAGCCGAATTACCGGGTCTGAACCGATTACCTGCCTTTTCACTGCGATGTCTATCCAAAGAAATGTGCGAAAAATTAGCTTATACTTCTTACTCAGACCGCTTTTGAAGATTTTATTTCGGAAGAATGGAGGTGTACGTCTATACCCAGCCTTCTAAGGAAGGACCACAGAGAGCTTCAAATGGATCCCTGCAAAATAATGGGTTGCATTATAAAAAGAACTCCCATGCGGTCACTGCAGGAAAACAATATTTTAAGTGATATCAAATATGTAGTTCGTCAAAGACGCTCTTGCCTCACAAGTGTTTCATATTCGCAGAAAAATATGAATCACATCACATACAACAAAGCCTTCGTTAACGTACGAAACCGAGTTTTCTTAAAAATATTTAAAAAATAGGAACTCTGTGCTGAATCTTCAAATGTTTGAATGTGTTTGTCCTCAAGAGTACAGAGAGTTTTTGGCAATTCTACCTTGCATTGTGTAAAGGTTGAAAGCGGTGTCATACGAGATTATGCTTGGGGCACGCTACTCTTCCTAATTTACGTGAATGACAACATCAAGGATTTAAATTTTGAAACTCTCATGTTTTCTAAGGATGCCGAATATTAACTGAAGTAAATTGTGCTGTTGATGCAAAAGGTTTGCAAGCTATATCGACAAAGTGCGTGTTTCGTCAAAAAGATGGCTCGTGAAGTTTAATGTATCCAAATGTGTTGCAGTATACCATCGTGGCTGTCAAAAGTCTCGTCAAAACGCCAAACTTGTATTAACGACCCTACATTACAATAGCTGGAAATGTGCCCAGTTCTGAGCTTGTGGCAATCTCGTATCTGACGCTGTCAGAGCACTCTAAGAACTGGGCCCGGACTGAAACTAGTACGCAGCACTGAAATCTTCGGAAAAATCTTCAGCGTATTTAAGATCCAATTTGATTACGTAAGGCCAACCAAGACAAAATAAATGAACAAGATATTGCTCTCCTCCGAATGATGCAACGGAGGGAAAAGAAGATGTTTGAAGGTCTTAATTGTTTAGGTTAAAATCGCTATACCTATTTCTTCTGTTTCACAGGCATTTACTATGTAGCCTGCTCTGAATATTCCGGATTATCCGTGATCATATTTTTCCCTGAGACAAGAGGATTTCGTCGAATTTACCTGCACAAATCACTTGCGTGCTTATAAGTACCAGATCGCCAACATATGCAACTACACATCAGAAACATGTTCACGAGTGAAGACGAAAGTCCGCATTTCATGTGTGTGTATAAGTAAAGAAGAAGGTTGTTCTTCCACCAGAATCATGGCTTTATTTGTCTGAGCTTTCAAAATCTTACTGGAGTCCATTGTCAGAGATAAAACAGCAACATAAACGAGAAACATTTATAGAGGAGACTGGGGTCAATCAGAGAGCAGTCTGGAAGTGACTACACAGGGCCCTGTATGCCAGCGCCAGATCGATAAATCGAGTAACTGAGTTCTCATCGGAGGCCCAGGCTTCAATCAATTCTCGGCTTGTCTTGCATCCGGCGTGGGCGATGATCTTTGTGGCTGCGAAGTTAAACTCGTGACCCGTTTCGTAGGTGTGGGCAGCCACTTGCGATAAACTGTCACCCCATCTTACAGCAAGCCTATGCTCGTGTATGCGGGATCCAAGCATACGTCCAGTCTGTCCTGTGTAGTTATAGGCAAATTTTTGGCCCGGGATGCGATACACTACTTCTGACTGCTCATTCGGATTTAATCTGTCCTTGATTCTCATGACCTTACTGTGCATGGTAGCTTTGGGTCGGTGTGCGATGCCAACACTAAGTCCCGCAACAATGCGCTCGGTCGCTTCTGACACGGTCTTGATATACCATACATATACCATACCGTAGATACACATACCATACACATACCATACCGTAGATGTTGGTTCTGGTTGGGTCTTCCGCGGTCGAACACGTAGGCATCGGCCTATGAACGCCTTCGGATAGTTGTTCCGCTTAAACTGGTCGAAGATGTAACGGGCCTCACGTGCTTTTTCTTCCAGGTTGCTGTACTGAACCTGGATGCGCTTGAATAGTGTTCTAACACATCTTTTTTTGTAAGCTACCGGATGGTTTCTTTAAAAATGTAAAAGCTGTATGGTGTTCATCGTTAACCTGTAGACAGCCTTTCAATTTCACCGTTGGGACGTTACCTGACGAGTACATCAAGGAAGGGGAGCTGCTGCTCTTTTCTTCTTCCTTCATGAATTGTGTATCTTAGAAAATCGAGTTAAGGTGATCACAAAAATGCTGCAGCATGTTCCTCTTCAGGATAACCAATTTGTCGTCTATGTAACGGCACCAAACGATAGGCTGCTGTCGGGTGTAAGCGATGTTTTCCAGCTCTTTAGGACCAAATGTGCCACTAAACCGAAGATTGGTGAACCAATTGGAGTTCCTTGATCTGCTCATTGGTTTCTCTGGCAAAGTTGAAGTAGGTTTTTTGGAAAAATTCGAATAGCTTCATAAGGTGTTCAATTTTGAGAGAACTCTGGGTTGCGTCGTATGACTCCTCAGGTTTCCCGCGCAGGACTTCTAGTGCTTAGCTTGGCGGGATGGATGTGAATAAGGACATCACGTCAAAAGAGACCATTACTTAGTCTGATTGAATCCTCCAACCTTGGAGGTCTGCCAGGAATTGGGATGCCAAATGGAATAAACGGACGAAGTGACGGTCTCTTTTGATGTTCAACATCGAACGAATGGGTAGGAGCACAATAGGCGGGTCCCTGATTAAATCATTGAACCCAAGAGTCTGTCTTACGGTAACCCTGATAATAGGTGTTTTATGGGTGGGTCATTGGACTAAAAAAGCACGAAAAACGGTGGATGTAAATTACAAACCGAAATTTATAAAATAAACAGAAAATTTAAATGAGGTGTAAATAAGCCGCACAACATGAAAAAAACGGTAGGCATACAATGAAATGAAAGCTCTGTAAATAATTTTCCTAATTTTCCCCATTGACGGCACTGTAACTAATTGTCCCCATTGTCCCACTGGCAGCCGGGTGAAATAAAATCACTGTAAATAAT
The DNA here is from genome assembly GCA_017591395.1 of Schistocephalus solidus. Taxonomy (NCBI): domain Eukaryota; kingdom Metazoa; phylum Platyhelminthes; class Cestoda; order Diphyllobothriidea; family Diphyllobothriidae; genus Schistocephalus; species Schistocephalus solidus. Next base: position 302,957 of record WEDG01001085.1, read on the forward strand.
TGTTCCCATTGTCCCACGATTAGCCTGGTGAACTTTAGCTTTACAAGACAACCTACTGTTAGCTTTTAAGTAACAAAAATAATAACATTTAAATTGGGACCCACCTATTGTGCTTCCACCAACGAATGTTATGAACGCGGACCTTACTACCAATCCAGGGGGATACTGCTGGAAACATGTTTGCATTTAAACGTAGGCTTAAGCGCAACGTTTCGGGGAGAAATGCGTTTTAAACAAAATAAATATTCTACAGGCAGCCTTGTAAAACTTTCGTTCATATACTCTCCTTCCGCAGTGTCTCCAATACGTTTTAAATGTTTGTATGCATTTTTCTATGCACCGTCGGAGAGCTATTTTGCCTGACCGTGCAATTGAAGACAAAGGCGACAGTATTTCCCGGCCTCTACTTGCACACTGTTCAACCTCAAAGTTACATGGCTATGGTAACTGCGCAAGCCGATTCAAGAATATTGTTTCAAAGGCATTCAGGCTTCGACAACTTATTTTATGATTTCCATGTGTCCACCTAATTTTTTCTCCTGTACGGTTTTATATCCTTTTGGCGTACCTACGGGGATAAACTGTAGAAATCTACATTCGAAAAATTATTAAGTTATTAATTTATATGCACCTTTTACGGGGTCTGTGGCCAGTCGCTCTGCGCGAGGAGCAGAGTACGAAGTACTTGCGGGCGTACTACGCCTCACGAATACCAAGAGTTACCTGGCTATGAGCCTGTTAACATAAAATGTTTCCTTGTCTATCTTCAAATAAAACTATACCAGTAGCTTCTCAAACCGTTTATGCATTGATCAGAGATGATTATTCCACAAGAACCGGATGACATGGTTCAAAAAGAATGAGTTCCTTGTATGCCTGAAGGAAGATTGCACTTATTTTATGATTAAGTGCTTAGGTGCAGTTTTAACTTGAAGCATGCCCTACTTGTGTTATGAGGTGCTGTTGATATTTCTTAACAAATTTAATTGTAACCCAGTTTCTTAGAAAACATATGGGACCTGTAATATTCCCAGTATTTAACATGATTAACGCTCATAACGAATCTAAAGAAGATTTTCAGAAAGTATTTCACATCCGAATTTGTGTGGTGTATAGGTGGTGTTCACTATGCCACTATAGGCTTTAAGCTTGACAGGTCATTCCATGTGCGTTGTCCATGTGGTGTTTGCTTCGCACAATCAGGAACTGGCACCACATTTTGATCTGTGAATCCTTTACTTTAGGCTCTGCATCCCGGTAACAACCTCCAAAAACGAGCAAACGAAATGACCACTTCCCATGTGGGTATCTGCACATCCGGCAATCCTGTATTTTCCGAGACTCACTTCTTACAAGAAAAGTGCTAATGAGCGTGACACATGCAATTCCGTATGATAACTTGCTCTGTATTTCAATCAAAAAATTCGTTATCTATAATAAATATGGCAGCCACATGGGATATACCAACAGCACTATTTACGGTCACCACTCATTACTCTCCACCTCCCTCAAAATGGGATGAAATCATGAAGTTGACAAGCTGCAGCCTGATAGTGCATTGAAAAGCCGGGGGCAAAACAGCTCACAAAACAACGATCCGGTCCGCATTCGCTCCCCCCCCCGCCACACACAGGATGTAAGTGTTACGCTGTACGCTTTGGCGGACTCGAAGGTTCATGCTCTTTTAAATCATTATTTCAGCAACCGATCGGAAATGGAATAGAAGGGGTTGCTCACAAAACAGCGCTTCAAGGTAAATTTTACGGCCTTCTCCGAACAGGGCCAACTGAAGCAGATAGGTGTGAGTTAACCTTTTAATATGCATGAAGTATAGGAGAGTGATTATAGCCAAGACCTTCGGTTTGCATGGAAGCTAGCATAAGTGGAGACCATTGAAAAGGCACACCAGAGTATGTGGAATGAAAAAAGTATAATTGGATTAAAAGTGGCCAATCTGCGCCAAGAACACGCGTTAGGGACTTTGACCGTTTGCTTTTTACACGCATATGGCAGGATAGATAGACAATATATGCAGCATACAGTGGATCATTTCATCCGACTAGTACAGTATGGAAAAGAAAGATGACAGAGTAAAGATAAGAATTAAAACAGTTAGAAAATATTCGGAAGGATCGCAATATACGACCCAAATCAGGGAACAAAGAATACGTCAGCAAGAAATCCCGTGCCTGTGGTATTATGGATTTTTATGGGTGGAAGACAAGGACAACATTGCATCCTATCTACTGATTTCGTTAGGGTTTGCCAGGGAGCAAGTAATTACAGTTATCGACCTCTTCTAATAAACGATCATTTTAAAAGACAATCTTCAGCATGTGTCCAATAGCGTGATGAGCGCAGGACAATCACTAACAGGTGAATAACTTCCTAGTGACGACATATTTGCACCCGTGTCTTCTGCCATTTTTGGTAGTGTTGCCTAGAACATTTTATATGCTTAGTAGTGTGCAATCTGCAATAAAACCTTTAAGCTTCTAATAACTAAGATGAAAAAAACGAAATGCGTTTTACTTTATTATATGAGTTTAAATTATGTTATAGTGCCCCCCAAGCAGACGTCAACTTCAAGATAGCATGGGTAGAAGGGTTCACAAGTGATCGAAAACTACAAAGGTGGTTTCAGAAATTCTGTAGTGGCAAAACGAGCCTTTAAAACAAGGACGCTAGAGCACAGTCAAACAGTCGTAAAAATTGTCTTTTGAAAGCAATGGTTAAGAAAGGTCGAAGTCAAAGCAGCCGAAAATGTCTCAGCTGCTTGATATCATTTTTACTAGGGTATCTGGCTTCTCATGCCATGCGAGTAGGTGAATAAGCTAGATAAATGTGTCCACCGCGACCTCACTGAAAATCCAGGAATTCGATTTTTTTAGTCTTGTCGATGCTCTCTCTCCCTTTTTTCTATCAGTGCATATCTAATAAGCGATTTTTTCATCAAATAACGACGTTTTTCGCATGCGGTCATAGCAAGGACTGAGGAAGCATCCAAATATGTATGAAGCCGAACTTACATCAGCGGAAGATTATATGGACAAACCGGTGGTCTGCTGTTGTTGCTGTCTACTACAGCATCGTTGAGATTCGGAAGAGCATCACGGCAGATGTTTATCGGAAGAAACTCGAAGAAATGCATTTTAAATGGAGAAACATTAAGCCTGCACTGGTAGATCAACGAGGCCCCATTTTGCTCCACGAAAATACCAGGAGGCAGTCCAGAAACTGGATTACTTGGGATACTGAAATTTTCCCCAAACTCTATATTCTTCAGATTCTCAACCATTTGGCTACAATTTTCCAAGTACTTAAGCAATTATTTACCCAATCAAATGTTCAAAAACAAAATCCCTGGGGTAGTTGGATTCATATATTTTTTTAGCATCAAAGTGGGTAACGGTTTATCGATGAGGCATAAATAATCTTGATCATACGTCAACTAATTTTAAAATTGATAGTGCTCCGTTTCGAACAATACAGTTTTGTTTCGGGAATCATGTTTGAGTGTCTCCAGGGCGATATGGGTGTATTATCAGAAGGTTGCATATGCGGCTCTCAAGTAAACCAAAAATGGAGATCAGCCACTGTCAGCAACGTCCGAGGAAAACAGAGGTTTAGAATTGCTGCTTTTATTCAAATTCCGGTTTATGGTTCTCTTTAGCGTTCTCTTCAACTCCATTTTTTATGACTGAATCTTTGGTTAAAATTAAATGACGAGCTTGAATAACTAACTTTATGTCAGCTGACTTACACTGCGAAGCAAAAATTGGTGTTCAGTTTTGCCTCAGAAATCTTGCCAAGACATCACGCTCAGTCGTTCAGCTGTATGTAGAGAGAAGTGTGAAGTTGCAACGAAAACGATTATATGACTTGCGCGTGAATTCGTTTTAAGTGATAGTAGCCTTGCACTCTCTCCTACTCCCCCACCTGAGCCCGGTGTCAAGACGGAGTAAAGAAGATCGGAGATGGGAGAGGGTGCAGGTGGCTCGGATCTTACGGAGTGGGAGTGCCATAAAGGCCACAATAAGAAGGAGCCATTGCAGCCTGACTCTCAGTCTGCCAGTCAGCCACTCTACACAAAACACACATTGGGCTGACCACGCGTTCCGTGTTATCCCGTCAGTTGGCAATCTTCCAAGCCACGGCTATCAGCGTACCGTGATAGTTTCAAGCGCGTCAGTGAGGAAAATGCGCTGAGCTGTTGCCTCACTCTCTCCCCACCCCCACAATCAGACCACCATCCGAACCAGTCAGTTGTCTGATGTGGTAGTTGGCGCATTGGCTGACGGGTCGGCGTATCTGTCTTCGCGCGCCACAGCACGACCTGGCCCCCATAACGCACACACTAGGATTTACTTACTTAGGGGGATATGGACGAGCCATTGCCGTCTGACTCCCAGTCCACTGGTCAGCCACTGGTCAGCCACTCGACACACGCAACACATACACTGGGCCGACGGCGTGGTCTGGTGTAAGCATCAGATTGGCAGCCTTCCAAGCCACGGTTTCTAGGACACCCCCTAAATTTTATTAGGCACATTATGATGATTGTGATGGTGTTGTCTATTTTTAAGTGTAGATGTTGTGCGCTGATGTGGCTTAGCCTCCGGTGGTTTACCGCCGGTTGTCGTGGAGGCGCATATGTCCTACTAGGCCCATGCGGTGTGTAAATATGCGGGAGCAGTGAGGGCAATGAAGGCGGGCGCGTCGACTGTATATCGGAGCCCCAGGCACTGGTTCACCAGCCTCCGTGCGATCGATTTGCAAGCAACCGACCAGGCCGATGCGTGAGTTGAAGTTGCGGGCGCAGTGTGGGCAGGCGAAAGCGGTAGAGGTTGGGGGGAGGTCCTTCATGTTTGGGGGGGGGGGGGGGGCAGTAGTGAGAAGAATGGCAGGAGCAGAGGGTGTGCATGGTGTATCGGCGTTGTCGGCATTACGGTGAAGTCCGCTGTCATGGATACGCATGTGACCGAATAGGCCCATGCGATGAGTGAATGAGCGAGGACAGTGAGGGTAACGGTGACGGTGATCTCTGCAGTGTGTTGGTGCTCCAGGCACTGTTTCACTGGTCTCTGTACGATGGATTCGCAAGTGACCGACCAAGCCGATGCGTGAGGTGAATGTGCGTTCGCATTAAAGGCAGTTTAAGAGAGAGCCCCTATCGCTGATGGTGTTGGTGGTGGTGGTAGTGAAGGCGGTGGTGGTTGCGGTGGTGGAGGTTACAGGCCATGAGTATTGGGTTGTGGTCTCTATAATCGGGGGAGTAATGGAATTGATGCCAGGAGTGAGGGTGGGGGAGTCGAAAGGAGGGTTGGCAGAATTTGACACAGAAAGTGGATTTGTCGGATGATTGGCGCATTGCGTCCGTAGATGTCCAACTAGGCCGATTCGCGCGCGGAAGTTGCGTTGACAGTGCGGGCATTTTGGCAGGGCCTTGGCATCGACGATGTTGGTCCGGGGCGCTGGTTACTTTCGTGCCGCTCTTTTGGCCTTGGCGGTGGTGATCCGGTTGGCCTCATAGATTGCTGAACCAGTCTTCAAGGATAATCTCCATGCCATTCTATTCTGGGTGAGGTCCTCCCAGGTCGCCGGGTTGATTTGCAGTTGCTTCAGCGATTTCTTCAAAGTGTCCTTGTAGCGTCATTTTTGACCTCCCTGTCAGCGAGCACCCGTAGCGACATCTCCGTAGAAAATTCGTTTGGGTAGTCGCTCGTCGTCCATTCTTACCAGGTGGTCGTTCCATAGCAGTTGCAATTGCCTCAGCATGGCGTGAATGCTGAGGATTCCGGTCCGCTCCAGGACTTCCGTGTCCTGTCTTGCCATATTAACTTCAGTATTCTGCGGAGGCAGCTGAGGTGGAAGAGATGTAGCCGGTCATAGGCCTGAATGGCTTTGGAGATCCATTGGGCAAACTTGTCATCGATTCTCGTGTTGCGTGACAGCGTGTTTCCTAGATAAGCGAAGTTTTCCACATTTTTGAGTTGAGCCCCGTTGACATTGATTTGAAGAGCATTGTTTTCCGCGCTGGGTGGAGGCTGGTGCATGACAGCCGTTTTGGCTGTACTGATTGTTTATCCGAAATCGGCGCAGCCTGCGGCGAAGAGGTCTATACTCCTTTGTATGTCCTCCTCCGTCACAGTGTTAAGGACGCAGTCGTCCGCGAAGAGCAAGTCATGGACTGTAGTCGTAGACACGCGCGTCTAAGCCTGTATAAGATGACTGTTGAGAAGTTGTCTGTCAGTTCTATTAGCGATGCGGATCCCAAGCTGTTGCTCGACATCGCCGGGAAGATCTTCGCCCTTATCCTTCTCAATCGTCTGAACGGTCACCTAGAACAGGGCCAGCTCCCGGAAAGCCAATGTGGCTTCCGCCAACACCGCGGGACAACCGATATGATCTTTGCCGCCCCCCAGCTACAAGAGAAGTGCCAGGAGATGCGAACTCACCTATACACTACCTTCGTGGATTTGACGAAAACCTTTGACACGGTGAATCGCGACGGACTGTGGAAATTCATGCAGATAATCGGCTGTCCTGAGCGGTCCATGCACATGGTGCGTCAGATTTCATGACGGGATGACGGCGCGCGTCACGGACAACGGGACGGTATCCGAAGTGTTCGCTGTGACCAACGGAGTGAAGCAGGGCTGCGTATTGGCTCCCACGCTGAGCAGTCTAATGTTCTCGGCTTGAGCTCGTCCAGGTCAATTGTGGATATAATTGGGGGCTGTTAAACCTGAGCAAATTTCATGGGAGACAGGTGCTCCATCTTCCTCGTGTGATTTGTCCTTTCTGCTAGTTTTGAGATGTCTTAATCATCTGAGCCAGAAGCCAAAATTGTCTGAAGAGAGGTTGACAAACTTTCCAAGATCATCTCCTTTTAGAAATTATCGTCGATGGTCATGTTCTCAACAAGAGAACGCCTCCGACGCAAGATGTCCGATGGCTTGCGATCACCTACTGTTTAGAATATGGAGTATCCAATGAAAGGTCACGTAAAAATGTAAGAACTTGTGAAAGGATAGTGGGAGGAAGCTAAGTTTATCATTTGCAAGGTACCGTAGCGAATACTACACGTAAAATTTCACAGCATACATAAATGTAAGCTATTAGCAAGCAACTGGAAACATTAAGATTTATTATGTACTATGAAAATCATAACAAGTATTTTTTGGCACTAGCAAATTCTCATAACCTCTCACATGAAGTGACGCTAGATTTGTCAGTATACCCGATTTTCTGCCTTGTATGGACTTAATGAGTGCCATAAAAAACAATCAATCTAAGTAAGACTGTCTCGATTTTGTCAAAAAGTGCCCTTAATTGCGCAGTCGATGTCTTTTTCACGGAGACGAGTTTAGATCTACCATAACGTTTGGTAATTTAAACGGCTGCTGCAACGTATTTATTCATTTTGGTAACTACTGCATAGCGTATATTCCCATGCAAAAGGCAATTTCTGAAATATCCATTAAAATGACTCCATGTCTCAACCATTACAGTTGTTCGAAAGTAGTTCGAAAGCTCAATACATTTCCGCAGCAGACAGTGTACAATGCAGTTAGTTCTATTGTGTGAGTATTTGACGGCAAGATATTTAATCCTTAACTAAACCAGGGAGCAAGTTATTACAGTCATCGACGTCTTCTAATAAATGATCATTTTAAAAGACAATCTTCAGCATGTTTCCAATAGCGTGATGGGCGCAGGACAATCACTAACAGGTGAATAAGTTCATAGTGACGGCATATTTGCACCGTGTCTGACACACCCTCTCCACTCTTTTCGGATACCATGCGAGTAGGTGAAAAAGCTAGATAACTGTGTCCACCGCGAGCTCACTAAAAATTTAGGAGTTCGATTTTTTAAGTCTTGTCGATGCTCTCTCTCTCTCTTTCTATCAGTGCATATCTAATAAGCGATTTTTTTCATCAAATGGCGACGTTTTTTCGTATGCAGTCAGCGCAAGGACTGAGGAAGCATCCAAATATGTATGAAGCCGAACTTACATCAGCAGAAGATTATATGGACAAACCAGTGGTCTGCTGTTGTTGCTGTCTACTACAGCATAGTCGAGCTTCGAAAGAGCATCACGGCAGATGTTTCTCGGAAGAAACTCGAAGAAATGCATTTTAAATGGAGAAACATTAAGCCTGCACTGGTAGATCAACGAGGCCCCATTTTGCTCCACGAAAATACCAGGAGGCAGTCCAGAAACTGGATTACTTGGGATACTGAAATTTTCCCCAAACTCTATATTCTTCAGATTCTCAACCATTTGGCTACAATTTTCCAAGTACTTAAGCAATTATTTACCCAATCAAATGTTCAAAAACAAAATCCCTGGGGTAGTTGGATTCATATATTTTTTTAGCATCAAAGTGGGTAACGGTTTATCGATGAGGCATAAATAATCTTGATCATACGTCAACTAATTTTAAAATTGATAGTGCTCCGTTTCGAACAATACAGTTTTGTTTCGGGAATCATGTGTGAGTGTCTCCAGGGCGATATGGGTGTATTATCAGAAGGTTGCATATGCGGCTCTCAAGTAAACCAAAAATGGAGATCAGCCACTGTCAGCAACGTCCGAGGGACCAGAGGTTTAGAATTGCTGCTTTTATTCAAATTCCGGTTTATGGTTCTCTTAGCGTTCTCTTCAACTCCATTTTTATGACTGAATCTTTGGTTAAAATTAAATGACGAGCTTGAATAACTAGCGCAGTTATTTTTTTGGGACATTTAACAATAAGTCATCTGACTTAGACTGTGAAGCGAAAATTGGTGTTCAGATTTGATAACAGTTCTCCACATTTTCGTGCTTGCTAAATACCAGGGATCTCACTACATTCACACACCGACGGAAACTCGATTGCTACGTTCATTTTCTGTTTGCGCATTTTGAGATATTTAATAAAATGCATGTCATTCGAACACATAATACGGCTAGTTCAACATACTATTTACTCAATCACGGGCTATTACAAAAAGTGAACGAAAGAGCGTTCGATGTGCAGACGAGAGCGAAAACTCACAGGTATACTGAGGAGTTGCTGTTAAACGTTTTCGAAAATCTGCCTTGGGTTGCTTCGTGGGAAATCTCACCGTGGTCAGCCCATTCAATGACAGCAAATCAGGCTCTAGGCCCGTGAAAACTATGTTTCTTTTCGTTTTCTCGAAGGGCTCCTCTCCAGCCACCGTAAATGGTCCTCAGTGAGCACTGGCTTTCTAAGGTTTCGCGTATGAACAACCAGAGGTCTTGCTTCCTGTACAGGATCAGCTTAATGTTAAAGCAAATGCCTAATTTCAAAAAATATTTTAGGACAGTCTCAGGGGCATTACTTAAATTCAGCACAACTGAAAGTTTCTGCTTCCATCACGATTCTATGATTTCAAACGTTGATATATTTGATACGTTGTAATGGTAGTTTTAATTTGAAAATATTCGCATTCATTGGAGGGCGTTCACCGATCGGTTACGAGACTCAATCGTCCCAGTATGCCTTAAAGCTCGCACACTAGTCCAGCCAGCAACCTCAAAGTGGTTATTGTTGGAGGAAGGAGAACAATAACGATGACTTTAATGTACCACACCTTAACATAGACAGCTCGGTAGCCGAAGAGGTCCCACTCAGAAGAAAGAGTTGAGCAAGAATCTCGGTCGACCGGTGAGTCGTTCCACATAAACCCGTAGTTCTGACCACGAGAAGCAAGACAGCTAATCCGCTGACAGCCTAGGAAGCTGCGACTTTCTGCACATCTTGATAGACTCAAGTGAGCCTGGTTCACTGCATCGAGAAATGCGTTAAAATGTCGTACTAGTGGATGGTCTACAGGCAATCCCTACCTCCATTCAATTCCCTGAAACCTTTTAGAATTTTCGGTAACGAATTCTCTTGCGATCATAATAACCCAGCAACGAATTCTTGAACGATCCCGCTAACAGACACAATCGATAGGCAGGCCTTTCGTAGAGGATCGATGGCAATGGCGGTAGGGCAGTTTAAAGGACGGAACATGGTGGTATCGCTTTGGCAATAAAAATGAATGAATATGAACACCATCATCGTTAAAATAAGGTGACATGGATGCGGTGCTCTCCGAAGTATTTTAGCAAAAAGAAGAACGTTAAATGTTCCGTCTGACTTCGGAGGCTAGGTCTAGAATGCACTTCAGCAGTTCATGCCGGCAATCATTTTGAAGCAAAAGGGGCAAAGTTAGAGTGTGCGGCCCTAATGAGGGTGCGGTAAGGGCTGTGAAATGGTAAGTCACGGCAAAGGTTTTAATACCAATGGCAGGGTGAATTGAAGGTTAAATCTTTCCATAGCAAGTAAATTATGACACAACCAGAGTCGCGTCCATCATAGCTGGACCAGGTTACATTTCTCATAAGCTCTTCTGTAGGTTCTACTAACTAGACTGACTATTTTTGTGGAGCTCCGAGTTTCCAGTGTAGAGTCCTAGCAGGTACAATCAATAATTAGGAGAGTTCTAGCTACTTCCCGTCAAAATGTTGCCTTTACTACGATATAGGGGGTCTGTCTACTGACCCATAACGGACACCACTTTGAAGTCAAACTTTATAGCCGGTGTGCAATTAAGTCAGACGCTCCATCAGTACGCTATGTTTTACTGGACATGTGAACTGCAGCTGGACTCACCACACGAGTCAAGCAAGCCACGCAGAATCCTCCCGGGCTCATAACGTCTGCTGCACATGAAAGGGGGGTGTGGTGGCATGCCTAGGCATAAGCGTCCACGCTGCACCAACCACAGCGCCTGATTCCAGCACCAGACAGGCTGGAAGACTCGACTGGTGCATGAGAGAAGGAATACTGGAATATTCACTCCAAAGGCGAGCAGAGCATTCCTTAATAGAATAAGCCTGACGCGTTTGAATCTTTCGAAACGAGCTTATCTTCACGCCTTGGAAGGCTGCCAAGTGACGGTGTAACTCGTTTCTTCTCTTGACTTTGGGATAAGACTATGCTTCATTTAGAATGTGGCCTCTAGGACAGATGGAGAAGTCTCCTATGAAGGCTTGATACGTTCTGCATAGTCCACCTCGTGTGTGGCACGCGTAGCCAGGGTGATCATGTGTGTTATCGGCTGCGCCCGAGCCACCTTCTGGCCATCATTGCACCGTCTAGCCACCAGAAGAGGACGAGGAAGCAGCAAAATCTTCAACCGCCTTTTTCACTTTGAACTACTTCCCACGAAAGTGCACCACCATTCGCGACTGCCGAACTGTCGAATTGCAGTTACATTCATTAAGCTACGCGGATAGGACGCTGCTGTGTGAGTTTTTGATGAAGGAGGATGTGATTTATAGTAATCAAGCTCATTCAACTTGTGTTTTATCCTACACTAACGTCTCTTAGTTTTCTTTGAGCATGCTCTCTAAAGATCGAGGTTTTATGGCTAGAAAGATTCCTTAAATGCTATCCAGGAGGATAATACAAGGTGCCCTAAAAATTTATCCACACGCTGTCCCTCGCACATATGGAACTTGAGGCATATCCTTGTGATTCGGATTTTAATGTCTTCTACTATAAAATATTTTTAAAATTTCGAGCAGAATCTTTACAGTCCTTTTTTAAAATATCTGGGTCAGTAAGTGAACTGGTAACCCTAAACTCTCCAACCTCGTGAGGCGCAAGGGAGTTGGTCATGAGGGTCCATTTATTGACGTGTAAAATACGGTCGGAAGATCCCTGTTTATCAAGAAAAGCATTCATTTTGCATTTTAAAAATCTTTTGGGAGCATACACAAAGTTTAATGCGGGCTTTGTTGCAAGTCCCATTCTGTCCACAGCAATATTATTTCGTCTGAATGAATCAAGCGTGAAAAGACACAAACGCTGGAATTAACTCTCATTGACAACAGGAATGTAAGCGCTTACATAATTACTCGGAAATGAAATTGCGTGTGAATTAATATTGACCTTCTCAATGTAGTATCGGACTTATAGCCGTACATTTAGGCACCCGGAGAGCACCAACGGGCATCGAGGACGCACAGTCAACTTTTATGGAGATTAGAGAACATATTTTGATAAAGGTGTAGACATGAAGAATTCAATATTCTACCCTTAAAAAAGTTACCAACAACGCACCACCATTTTAAATTACCGGGTATAGCTGTGGGTCTATTATTGAAAGAGCTGAATAATTTTGTGAAGATATCGCACTCTAGACACCCACGAACGATTTAATACGCACTAAGTTTGGATTCAGACTGCCAACTGTTGATAATCGAATACAGCCTTCCGCGCAAATTGGTTTTGATTCGTGTAAGCTTCTTCTCAAACACTTCTGATGTTCTCTGTTAACCATTGATCAGTGTATGCTTCAGGCAGTTGGAATAACTGGTTAATTTAGTGTCAGAACTCTCTGCGTGCTCTAAAGGTTTAAAGAGCTGGTGAGAATTCCAATGTCAATGCCTTTTGATCGATTCAAGTGAACTTGAAAAATGGCGAACTCTCAAGTGAAGGAGGTTGAGTCAGCAATGTTATTGTAAACATAAGTGCTCTTAAGACTAGGCTCAATGGCACCTTCTGGTTTCATTCAGGTTATTCAAGAGCTCTTTGCCAGGCCACCAGGAGAAAACGTAAGAAAGGTTGCAAAGAGGGCGCTCACATTTCTGCATCCAAACGCAGAATAAAACGTTTCGTTTGCGTTTTTGAGTAGCGTCATATTAATAGCCGGGTCTGTTGCCATAATCCGGTGGAATAATTCTGATAAGACCCCTAATCTCCGGTAAATAACTCCCGAAACAACGGTATAATTTCATGACTAAATCTCACAGTAGCACAATATGCATTTTCTTCGATGACAGCGAAATGACGAACACCCGAAAACAAAATTTTAGCCTGCTCTGTGTCTAGAGTTATTTTCAATAGAAACGTTTATATGACATCCGGCAGTCTTTTTAAACAGCAGCCAGGAATAACGTTCTTCTAGGCTAGCACTAATTGCTACGGCAGCCAAAAGTGTCACTTTAGAGGTAGCTTTTCAGTTTTAGACAACAAGCCGTCAAATTCACAATCGTCAGCTTTTTCTGTCTGGTTTTTAATTAGCTTAAAGTGTTTAGCATTCCGAGTAAATGGCTAATTTTGCCATTTCCTATCAAAAATTAAAAGAAATTGCCATTTTCGGTAGTGTTACCTAGAAAGTTTTACATGCTTAGTAGTCTGCAATCTGCAATAATTCTTCTTAGATTTCTTTCTGAGTAAAACTTAAAATCTTAAAGCCCTCATAATGAAGATGAAAAAAACGAAATGCGTTTGACTTTATTATATGAGTTTAAATTATGTTATAGTGCCTCCCAAGCAGACGTCAAGTTCAAGAAAGCATGGGTAGAAGGGTTCTCAAATGATCGAAAATTACAAAGGTGGTTTCAGAAAGTATGTAGTGGCAAAACGAGCCTTTAAAACAAGGAAGCTAGAGCACAGTCAAACAATCGTAAAAATTGTCTTTTGAAAGCAATGGTTAAGAAAGGTCAAAGTCAAAGCAGCCGAAAATGTCTCAGCTGCTTGATGTCATTTTTTCTATGGTATCTGGCTTCTGATACCATGCGAGTAGGTGCAAAAGCTAGATAACTGTGTCCACCGCGACCTCACTGAAAATCCAGGAGTTTGATTTTTTAAGTCTTGTCGATGCTCTCTCTCTCTCTTTCTATCATATCTAATAAGCGATTTTTTTCATCAAATGGCGACGTTTTTTCGCATGCGGTCAGCGCAAGGACTGAGGAGGCATCCAAATATGTATGAAGCCGAACTTACATCAGCAGAAGATTATATGGACAAACCAGTGGTCTGCTGTTGTTGCTGTCTACTACAGCATCGTTGAGATTCGGAAGAGCATCACGGCAGATGTTTCTCGAAAGAAACTCAAAGAAATGCATTTTAAATGGGGAAACATTAAGCCTGCACTGGTAGATCAACGAGGCCCCATTTTGCTCAACGAAAATACCAGGAGGCAGTCCAGAAACTGGATGACTTGAGATACTGGACTTTTCCACAAACTGTAGATTCTTCACATTCAACCATTTGGCTACAATTTTCCAAGTAACTTAAGCAATTATTTACACAATCAAATGTTCAAGAACAAAATCCCTGGGGTAGTTGGATTCATATATTTTTTTAGCAGCAAAGTGAGTAACGGTTTATCGATGAGGCATAAATAGTCTTGATCATACGTCGACTTATTTTAAAATTGATAGTGCTCCGTTTCCAACAATACAGGTTTGTTTCGGGAATGAGAAGATATTTACTGAACAACCTAATAATCTCCATTATTTTAAAATCCCATGTATGAGTGTCCCTTGGGCGTCATGTGTGTATTATCAGAAGGTTGCATATGCGGCTCTCAAGTAAATCAAAAACGGAGATCAGCCACTGTCAGCAACGTCCGAGGGAACTTACGAGAAAGTGCGAACAAGAAGCAGAAATCTCATTACAAGTGCCAGACAAAAAAAGAAAAAGAGGGATACGCAAAAAGTCCTCCATTCACCCTGAATAAGATTTAGCACACTAACAACATAACACCGGAAGATCACAAACATGTGGTCGAAGACTGCAAAAATCGACATGATGAAATCGTACTTGAATGACTCGCAAACTTTCGATCAAATTGGACTTCTTTCAAAAACGTGCCAGTGTTGTGCGCTGATGACCTCATTGTTGTTTTTCAAATAAACGAAGAGATTTAAAAATCAGTGTATAATGGGCGAAATAGGACAACCAATTTACATCTCAGAAAATCCAAATAAAAGCAGAAATATTTTAACTCAATTCCTAAAGCCCACTTCAATGAAAAATTAAAAAGTGGAGATGTTTATTGGTCAGAATCCAGTTTAGCTTCCGGTTCATACAAGTAGATCTAACATAGTGATGCACAGAAAACCGCCTCCATTCAGCAGATATGAAAGCACCTACAATTTTATTTAAATGAACAGGTTAGCGCCTGTACAGTTGTGTATGTACACCTTTGCAGCAAGCCTTCAAAAGAGTGAAACAAAGTCAGTACGTGCAGTCAATGATCGAACTGATGAAACTATAGCCCAAAATTCTCAAGTGCGTTTTAGGCTAAGAGAGACTACTTCACTAAGGTTGTTATACCAATCATCGTCCGGCATAATCTTAGGATATTTTAGGGACGCCAGGATATCAGCTTGTAGTGACGCCACTTCCGTGCGAACACTTGCGAATACTTCGTTCTGTAAAACGTTGTTGCATATAGATTGTCAAGGCCCCTATAAATTAAAATATCAATTGAAGAAAAATGGGCTGAAAATATGTTTCCATGTACTCATTTAACCTTAACTCACATCTTCTTCAAAATTTCCTACATATGCCTATATATATATATATCAAAGGTCGCGGGTTCGAATCCCATGTGTTCCAAAATTGGGATTGGGTATGACTGGCTGATGACGGCTAATAAGCCAGAAATGGCCATTCCGGTCTCCCTTGTCTTTGTCGGTTCCAAATTATCAACATATGCTTCACGTCGCTATGCGACTGCCTGTGAGTACTCTAGTCTGAGTTCCAGGGCACAACGGAACATAAATGTTCCTTAAGCAGATCGGTGAGCCACACTATCATATATATATATATATATATATATATATATATATATATATATATATATATATATATATACCTTTTTCGAGTACAGCTTGATTTACTGCCAAAATGAATACAAGAACGAAAAATTTTTGTCTTTATTTATAAAAATATATTGAAATCAATGTAGGTATTGAAAATCAATAAAAAATTTCATACTGCTTTAGTTGTAAGGTTTTATTAAGTGCGGTTTCTGCAGGCTGACAAAAAAAGACGAGCATTCAAAAAGCCCGCATACTGGCGCGTCTGAAATTTCTTGTGATCGAGCTGAAAGAAATCAGATATTAAAAGTTCACTTATGTCGTTATGCCAACTCAAAAATGCCTATAGGGGAGGTCTTGCCCCAATTAGTTTGTAATTGTGACGAGACTTGCCTGGTTTTAGAAGAAATTGACTATGAGAACCTACATCATACAAGAGGAAAAATACTTTCGCCTTGCCACAAGCCGATGAAGGATCAGCTTACCCTCATACTCTGTGGTAAAGCAAGTAGCGATTTCAAGGTCAAGCCGCTGCTCGCCTTTCACTCCGAAAATCCACGAGTGTTCAAGGCATGTAAAATGCAAACAAATACGACTGCATGTGATGTCAAGATCCCATACGAAATCCTGGGTTACGCGGATATTCTTCAGTGAATCGGTCAATGATGAATTTGACGCCTCATTTAGGAGGGATTTTGAAGAGAAGCAGGTACCACTCAAGGCCTTGCTTGTGCTCGATACTGCTCCTGCGCCTCCTCCACGGATGTAAGATTACCATCAAGTTTCTTCCTCCCAGCACTATTTCACAGCTCTAACTCATGGACCAGAAATTCATGGCCAAATTTAAGAAGCTCTACATAAAGGATTTGTTTGAGCGGTGTATTAAGGTGATAGACACTAACAAGCTGAACCCAAAAGAATTTCGGAAGGAGCACTTCGATCTCCTGGTTGTCTTACTTTTCATCGATAAATTCTGGGAAGGAGTGACACAGATGACCCTAAATTCTGCATGGTGTGACCTGTGGCCTGATGGTGGCCTTGAGCGAGACTTTGAAGGTTTCGGTCCTTCATTTGCATCAGTGGACAACCCGGAACTGCATCTAGTGGATGATATTGTAGCGCTGGGACAAATTTTAGGTCTGGCATTTACTTCTGCTGATGTGCAGGATTTAGTACAGAAGTACAGTGATTAACTGACCACTAAGGAACACATGGAACTTCAAAAGGAGCTGAATTAAGAAGAGATACAAGAGTTCTTTTCAGGGGAGGAGGAGGTAAGAGAGAATGCCGTATAGCCCAGTCAGCTCGGATATTGTTGGGAATGTTTCAAAAGACTAAAGACTTCTTGTAAAAATATTATCCTGATAAAACAATGACTGGGCGGTGTGTGAACTTGTTTAATGACAATTTGTTGTCTCGTTTTACGGACCTCCTAAAGCAATTGTCAATAGATACATTGTTTGAAAAGGCGCAGAAAAGACGAGCAAGTGATAGGTAAGCACAGCCATGTCCCACTGGGGTGAATTTCACAAATAGAGAGAGCCCACCTGATTCTCCTTCCATACAGTAACCCCTCTCCTTCTCTTCACATCCCTAGCCTCATCCCCAAGCTATCAACGTCTCTTAAAAAGGTAAATTTTAACTGAAAACAGGAAAAAACATTTACATTAATTAAATGTATTAGAATTCTATGATACAATTTCACATTTATGTTTTTCGGGGAAAGAATAAATTAATTTTATTTCCATTATTTTAAATTAGTAAATTCATTTCGCAAGACATGCCTTTCACATGACGAGCTTGGAGCCGGAACGGATTAAATGCGTTAACTGAAGTTCCTCAGCATAGCGTTTTCCTAGCTGTTAGTGGGCAATGATGTAGTAGATAGGTGCTATTCCGTTGATGGTCAAAGAAAGTGAATCGCAAGGTTAGTTAATTTCAAGGGACGCAGGGTATGCCAATTCAAATGAGTCAATATATAAAGAGCCTTTGGCTATTATTGGTAATTCCTTAGCTTTTTCATCTCAGTAATAAGGGAGGTCAAAGTAAATCTCAGGATGCTGCAGCTGATAAATAAACAGGGGGTTTATGCGGACCCAAGGGCATTGTGACAGGGGGTTTTGCTGACCAAATTTAACTTGCAGCTTGTCCTACGCTCCAATGTATTGCAACCGCTTAACATAGTGGATGCTGACAGAGTTATCTCAGCAACCATTTGAATAGTTCTTATCTAATTGCGGAAGTTCTTAAGCAGACAACGGAGCCAGGGCTCTTAAATAGAAGTCAAACTATATCCAAAAATAAAACTTGATGGAAAAATCTGTACTTTGCGTACTGCGAATGCGTTTTTCTGACCTTTTTGCAAACTAAACCAGTCCTCTTTTTATAAACCTATGCCAAATGATTTAAAAAGACACCAAGTTGACGTCTTATCGCGGTTTCGTGAATTTTGGCACATTTAAAATGATAACAGTTCTCCACATTTTCGTGCTTGCTAAATACCAGGGATCTCACTACATTCACACACCGACGAAACCTCTATTGCTACCTTCATTTTTCTGTTTTGCTAATCTTGAGTAATTCAATAAAATGCATGCCATTCGAACACATAATACGGGGCTAGTTCAACATACTATTTACTCAATCACGGGCTATAACAAAAAAAGTGAACGAAAAGAGCGTTCGATGTGCAGACGAGAGCGAAAAACTCACAGGTATACTGAGGAGTTGCTGTTAAACGTTTTCGAAAATCTGCCTTGGGTTGCTTTGCGGGAAATCTCACCGTGGTCAGCCCATTCAATGACAGCAAATCAGGCTCTAGGCCCATGAAAACTATGTTTTCTTTTCGTTTTTCTCGAAGGGCTCCTCTCCAGCCACCGTAAACGGTCCCTCAGTGAGTACTGGCTTTCTAAGGTTTCGCGTATGAACAACCGGAAGTCTTACTTCCTGTACAGGATCAGCTTTATGTTAAAGCAAATGCCGAATTTCAAAAATGTTTTTGGACATTATCAGGGGCATTACTTAAATTCAGCACAACTGAAAGTTTCTGCTTCCACCACTATTATAGGATTTCCAAACGTTGATATATTTGATAGTTGGTTAAATCTGATAGATGCGCAGTTTATCTACCACAGAGAAGGGGACAGCAAACGAAATGAATGTTTGGAATTACTCGCTGGAGTACCATCATTCAAGTGGAATTTTCTAACGTTATGCTTACTATCATTATCCTGTTTTATGAAATATTACCTAAACTTCGACTGCAAGTAGGCAAGGTTACTAAAATGGTGTTTTGCTATTGGGTATAGTGCAGCGAAACCTCAAGATATTTCAGGCTCGGAGGATGAAAGTTTTTTGAATGCACGCCGGAATAAAAATCACACTTGGC
Organism: Schistocephalus solidus; assembly: GCA_017591395.1. Classification (NCBI taxonomy): domain Eukaryota; kingdom Metazoa; phylum Platyhelminthes; class Cestoda; order Diphyllobothriidea; family Diphyllobothriidae; genus Schistocephalus; species Schistocephalus solidus. Next base: position 321,967 of record WEDG01001085.1, read on the forward strand.
TAAAAACGACTATTAATTTTCAAAGTTTCTATAAATTGAACTATACTTCATCGAAAAATGCACAAAAAGCATTCTTTTTGTACTCAATTGGCTTAAAATCATGATTTTCAGAAATTTTTCAATTTTGGAAATTGCATCATTTGGTTCTAAATATTGTGTGATTATGAGATCGTTTAAGACCACGAGTGTCCGTTCAAATAACATCTTACATATCCATTTGTGATGATCTTTATGAAGTAAGCAACAGAGTCAACATTAACTGTAAATGGTAGAAGTCATATGCAGTATCATGTTTATATTTATAGAAAAATAGATGGCTTTCTTTACATCGAAAGTATAAAGCATGTGGACTTTTAACTGCAAACGTTAATGCATTAGCTGATCGCACAACAAATTATTCGGTAGTTAAAAAGCTTTTCCGAAACCAGAATATGCCCATCGTCGAGGAAACATTTTGGAAAAAACAGGATTTCCTACCAACTTAGTACAATACAAGATATTCATGAAATGTTTTTATCAAAAATATATTTGCAGCTTAAAGGACACCGCGACTTAATTTTTAAAAATACATACAACCTACCTAGTGATTTTTTTAACTAACGCAGAATTGGAGGTAGACGCGAACGTCTATATAACTAATCCCAAATCATTAATATAAGACAAGACAGAGTATATGCAATATGTAATGAGAGAGAGTCAGAAATATATTTTCTAATCCTTTTCATACCTTTTAAACTCACGACATTTAAAATCCCTGGAATTCGATTCTACACTTTTCAGTCTATGACATAAATTAAATTACGATTGAGCTCTGGCGTAAGTGTAGCATGGCTCATCCATTATAGTTGTTCGTAAGTAGTTCGAAAGCTCAATACATTTCCGCAGCAGACAGTGTACAATGCAGTTAGTTCTATTGAGTGAGTATTTGACGCCAAAATATTTTATTCTGAACTAAACCAGGATGCGAAGTAGGTACAGTCATCGACCTCTTCTAATAAAACAACCATCTTACAAGACGACGTTCAGCATGTGTCCAAAAAGCGTGATGGGCGCAGGACAATCACTAACAGGTGAATTAGTTCATAGTGACGGCATATTTGCACCGTGTCTCGACACACACCCTCTCCACCTTTGGTTGGTAGACGTTCGACGATCAGTTATGGGACTCCAGTCGGTTAGCTTTGCTAGGCAGAGGAGCATTTGCCGATAAAGACTGGTGGAGATTGGGCTGGAAATTTCTGGCTCATTAGCCGTCGCATAAGTCAGCCATACGGCCCAACCCCATGTGGCGCAACAGCAGAGTCCTCGAACTCCCCAACCTGTTATTTTTAAAGTCAAACGATCTAACCCACTGCGCTATGGGCCTGCTGTCTCTGCCGATTTTAGACAGAAAAATATTCGCATTCATTGGAAGGGCGTTCACCGATCGGTTACGAGACTCAATCGTCCCAGTATGCCTTAAAGCTGCACACGAGTCCAGCCAGCAACCCTCAAAGTGGTTATTGTTGGAGGAAGGAGAACATTAACGATGACTATAATGTACCACACCTTTACATAGACAGCTCGGTAGCCGAAGAGGTCCCACTCAGAAGAAAGAGATGAGCAAGAATCTCAGTCGACCGGTGAGTCGTTCCACATAAACCCGTAGTTCTGACCACGAGAAGCAAGACAGCTAATCCGCTGACAGCCTAGGAAGCTGCGACTTTCTGCACATCTTGATAGACTCAATTGAGCCTGGTTCACTGCATCGAGAAATGCGTTAAAATGTCGTACTAGTGGATGGTCTACAGGCGAAGCCAAACTTTATAGCCGGTGTGCAATTAAGTCAGACGCTCCATCAGTACGCTATGTTTTACTGGACATGTGAACTGCAGCTGGACTCACCACACGAGTCAAGCAAGCCACGCAGAATCCTCCCGGGCTCATAACGTCTGCTGCACATGAAAGGGGGGTGTGGTGGCATGCCTAGGCATAAGCGTCCACGCTGCACCAACCACAGCGCCTGATTCCAGCACCAGACAGGCTGGAAGACTCGACTGGTGCATGAGAGAAGGAATACTGGAATATTCACTCCAAAGGCGAGCAGAGCATTCCTTAATAGAATAAGCCTGACGCGTTTGAATCTTTCGAAACTAGCTTATCTTTACGCCTTGGAAGGCTGCCAAGTGACGGTGTAACTCGTTTCTTCTCAGGACTTTGGGATAAGACTATGCTTCATTTAGAATGTGGCCTCTAGGACAGATGGAGAAGTCTCCTATGAAGGCTTGATACGTTCTGCATAGTCCACATCGTGTGTGGCACGCGTAGCCAGGGTGATCATGTGTGTTATCGGCTGCGCCCGAGCCACCTTCTGGCCATCATTGCACCGTCTAGCCACCAGAAGAGGACGAGGAAGCAGCAAAATCTTCAACCGCCTTTTTCACTTTGAACTACTTCCCACGAAAGTGCCTGTGCATAATGCACCACCATTCGCGACTGCCGAACTGTCGAATTGCAGTTACATTCATTAAGCTACGCGGATATGACGCTGCTGTGTGAGTTTTTGATGAAGGAGGATGTGATTTATAGTAATCAAGCTCATTCAACTTGGGTTTTGTCCTACACTAACGTCTCTTAGTTTTCTTTGAGCATGCTCTCTAAAGATCGAGGTTTTAGGGCTAGAAAGATTCCTTAAATGCTATCCAGGAGGATAATACAAGGTGCCCTAAAAATTTATCCACACGCTGTCCCTCGCACATATGGAACTTGAGGCATATCCTTGTGATTCGGATTTTAATGTATTCTAAGTTAAAATATTTTTAAAATTTCGAGCAGAATCTTTACAGACCTTTTTTAAAATATCCGGTTTAGAAAGTGAACTGAAAACCCTAAACTCTCCAACCTCGTGAGGCGCAAGGGAGTTGGTCATGAGGGTCCATTTATTGACGTGTAAAATACGGTCGGAAGATCCCTGTTTCTCAAGAAAAGCATTCATTCTGCATTTTAAAAATCTTTTGGGAGCATGCACAAAGTTTAATGCGGGCTTTGTTGCAAGTCCTATTCTGTCCACAGCAATATTATTTCTTCTGAATGAATCAAGCGTTAGGTGGGAGGCCTGCTAGGTTAGGACTCGAACGTGAAAAGACACAAACGCTGGAATTAACTCTCATTGACAACAGGAATGTAAGCGCTTACATAATTACTCGGAAATGAAATTGCGTGTGAATTAATATTGACCTTCTCAATGTAGTATCGGACTTATAGCCGTACATTTAGGCACCCGGAGAGCACCAACGGGCATCGAGGACGCACAGTCAACTTTTATGGAGATTAGAGAACATATTTTGATAAAGGTGTAGACATGAAGAATTCAATATTCTACCCTTAAAAAAGTTACCAACAATGCACCACCATTTTAAATTACCGGGATAGCTGTGGGTTTATTATTGAAAGAGCTGAATACTTTTTGAGAAGACATCGCACTCTAGACACCCACGAACGATTTAATACGCACTAAGCTCGGATTCAGACTGCCAACTGTTGATAATCGAATACAGCCTTCCGCGCAAATTGGTTTTGATTCGTGTGCTTCTTCTCAAACACTTCTGATGTTCTCTGTTAACCAGTGATCAGTGTATGCTTCAGGCAGTTGGAATAACTGGTTAATTTATTGTCAGAACTCTCTGCGTGCTCTTAAGGTTTAAAGAGCTGGTGGGAATTCCAAGTGAACTTAAAAAAAGGGGGACTGTCAAGTGAAGGAGGTTGAGTCAGCAATGTTATTGTAAACATAAGTGCTCTTAAGACTCAGGCTCAATGGCACCTTCTGGTTTCATTCCAGGTTATTCAAGAGCTCTTTGCCAGGCCACCAGGAGAAAAACGTAAGAAAGGTTGCAAAGAGGGCGCTCACATTTCTGCATCCAAACGCAGAATAAAACGTTTCGTTTGCGTTTTTGAGTAGCGTCATATTAATAGCCGGGTCTGTTGCCACTAATCCGGTGGAATAATTCTGATAAGACCCCTAATCTCCGGTAAATAACTCCCGAAACAACGGTATAATTTCATGACTAAATCTCACAGTAGCACAATATGCATTTTCTTCGATGACAGCGAAATGACGAACACCCGAAAACAAAATTTTAGCCTGCTCTGTGTCTAGAGTTATTTTCAATAGAAACGTTTATATGACATCCGGCAGTCTTTTTAAACAGCAGCCAGGAATAACGTTCTTCTAGGCTAGCACTAATTGCTACGGCAGCCAAAAGTGTCACATTAGAGGTAGCTTTTCAGTTTTAGACAACAAGCCGTCAAATTCACAATCGTCAGCTTTTCTGTCTGGTTATTAATTAGCTTAAAGTGTTTAGCATTCCGAGTAAATGTTAGGGCCAATATGACGTTTGGAAAATAATGGCCAATTTTGCCATTTCCTATCAAAAATTAAAAGAAATTGCCATTTTTGGTAGTGTTACCTAGAACATTTTACATGCTTAGTAGTGTGCAATCTGCAATAATTCTTCTTAGATTTCTTTCTGAGTAAAACTTTAAAACCTTTAAGCTTCTAATAACTAAGATGAAAAAAACAAAATGCGTTTTACTTTATTATATGAGTTTAACTTATGTTATAGTGCCTCCCAAGCAGACGTCAACTTCAAGATAGCATGGGTAGAAGGGTTCACAAGTGATCGGAAACTACAAAGGTGGTTTCAGAAATTATGTAGTGGCAAAACGAGCCTTTAAAACAAGGAAGCTAGAGCACAGTCAAACAGTCGTAAAAATTGTCTTTTGAAAGCAATGGTTAAGAAGGGTCGAAGTCAAAGCAGCCGAAAATGTCTCAGCTGCTTGATGTCATTTTTTCTATGGTATCTGGCTTCTGATACCATGCGAGTAGGTGAAAAAGCTAGATAACTGTGTCCACCACGAGCTCACTGAAAATCCAGGAGTTTGATTTTTTAAGTCTTGTAGATGCTCTCTTTCTCTTTCCATCAGTGCATATCTAATAAGCGATTTTTTCATCAAATAACGACGTTTTTTTGCATGCGGTCATAGCAAGGACTGAGGAAGCATCCAAATATGTATGAAGCCGAACTTACATCAGCGGAAGATTATATGGACAAACCGGTGGTCAGCTGTTGTTGCTGTCTACTACAGCATCGTTGAGATTTGGAAGAGCGTCACGGCAGATGTTTCTCGAAAGAAACTCAAAGAAATGCATTTTAAATGGGGAAACATTAAGCCTGCACTGGTAGATCAACGAGGCCCCATTTTGCTCAACGAAAATACCAGGAGGCAGTCCAGAAACTGGATGACTTGAGATACTGGACTTTTCCACAAACTGAAGAAACTGCATGCGATTCATCAGTTTACCGAAACTGCAGCCAGCTTAACCTGTTTACATTTTTTCCTACTGAAATGAAGCAGGATATTAACTGTAGTTGATTGTGTGTATTGCCGAACATATACAAGGGTGGTGATTTGGACTAGAAGCCGGTGAATTTTGTTCCAAGTTCATTAAACATGATTCAGTCAAATACCGCGAAGATTTTTGCATAGAAGGAATGCGTATACGCTCACAAAGAGCCACTAGTTTGTACTTAAAGTGACACCAGTGGAGGCAGTCAACATAGGACACTGCAAGTTAATCATTCCTCATGCTGAGCATAGAAAAAGGGAATTAAAGGTCGTTTTTAGTCCAAGCCCTTGAAAATTTGGAGATGTTAGCGTGAAGCAAGAAATCTGACAAAAACAGCTATTACTTTCGAACAGAGACCCAGATGGCCAGGAGAGAAATCAGACTGAATCGGTAACGGTTTGCAGTTTGAGCGCCCACACCACGCAAGGAGTCACGTGATCTCGTAATCAAGCTGCCACTGACAGTTAGATTGTCAATTTCGACGAGGTCCACCGTATGGTCCACACCAGGTGGTGCAGGGACGGTGATTTGCGCGTGAATTAGTTTTAAGTGATAGTAGCCTAGCACTCTCTCCTACTCCCCCACCTGAGCCCGGTGTCAAAACAGAGTAAAGAAGATCGGAGTTGGGAGAGTGTGCAGGTGGCTCGGATCCTACGGCGTGGGAGTGCCATAAAGGCCACAATAAGAAGGAGCCATTGCAGCCTGACTCTTAGTCTGCCAGTCAGCCACTCTACACAAAACACACATTGGGCTGACCACGCGTTCCGTGTTATCCCGTCAGTTGGCAATCTTCCAAGCCACGGCTTTCAGCGTACCGTGATAGTTTCAAGCGCGTCAGTGAGGAAAATGCGCTGAGCTGTTGCCTCACTCTCTCCCCACCCCCACAATCAGACCACCATCCGAACCAGTCAGTTGTCTGATGTGGTAGTTGGCGCATTGGCTGATGGGTCGGCGTATCTGTATTCGCGCGACACAGCACGACCTGGCCCCCATAACGCACACACTAGGATTTACTTTACTCAGGGGATATGGGGCGAGCCATCGCCGTCTGACTCCCCAGTCCACTGGTCAGCCACTCGACACACGCAACACATACACTGGGCCGACGGCGTGGCCTGGTGTAAGCATCAGATTGGCAGCCTTCCAAGCCACGGTTTCTAGGAAACCGTGATTTTATTAGGCCCATTATGATGATTGTGAGGGTGTTGTCTATGTTTTAGTGTAGATGGTGTGCGCTGATGTGGTTTACCGCCGGTTGTCGTAGAGGCGCATATGTCGTAATAGGCCCATGCGGTGTGTAAATGTGCGGGAGCAGTGAGGGCAGTGAAGGCGGGCACGTCGACTGTATATCGGAGCCCCAGGCACTGGTTCACCAACCTCCGTGCGATGGATTCGCAAGCAACTGACCAGGCCGATGCGTGAGTTGAAGTTGCGGGCGCAGTGTGGGCAGGCGAAAGCGGTAGAGGTTGGGGGGAGGTCCTTCATGTTGGGGGCAGTAGTGAGAAGAATGGCAGGAGCAGAGGGTGTGCATGGTGTATCGGCGTTGTCGGCATTACGGTGAAGTCCGCTGTCATGGATACGCATGTGACCGAATAGGCCCATGCGATGAGTGAATGAGCGAGGACAGTGAGGGAGTGACGGTGACGGTGATCTCTGCAGTGTGTTGGTGCTCCAGGCACTGGTTCACTGGTCTCTGTACGATGGATTCGCAAGTGACCGACCAAGCCGATGCGTGAGGTGAATGTGCGTTCGCATTAAAGACAGTTTAAGAGAGAGCCCCTATCGCTGATGGTGTTGGTGGTGGTGGTGGTAGTGAAGGCGGTGGTGGTTGCGGTGGTGGAGGTTACAGGCCATGAGTATTGGGTTGTGGTCTCTATAATCCGGGGAGTAATGGAATTGATGCCAGGAGTGAGGGTGGGGGAGTCGAAAGGAGGGTTGGCAGAATTTGACACAGAAAGTGGATTTGTCGGATGATTGGCGCATTGCGTCCGTAGATGTCCAACTAGGCCGATTCGCGCGCGGAAGTTGCGTTGACAGTGCGGGCATGTTGGCAGGGGCCTTTGGCATCGACGATGTTGGTCCGGGGCGCGGTCACTTTCGTGCCGCTCTTTTTGGCCTTGGCGGTGGTGATCCGGTTGGCCTCATAGATTGCTGAACCAGTCTTCACGGATCTTCTCCACGCCGGTCTATCCTGGGCGAGGTCCTCCCACGTCACCGGGTTGATTTGCAGTTGCTTCAGCGATTTCTTCAAAGTGACCTTGAAGCGTCAGTTTTGACCTCCTGTCGGCGAGCACCCGTAGCGACATTCCGTAGAAAGTCGTTTGGTAGTCACTCGTCGTCCATTCTGACCAGGTAGCCGCTCCATCGCAGTTGCACTTGCCTCAGCATGGCGTGAATGCTGAGGATTCCGGTCCGCTCCAGGACTTCCGTGTCCCTGTCTTGCCATATCAACTTCGAGTATTCTGCGGAGGCAGGTGAGGTGGAAGAGATGTAGCCAGTCATAAGCCTGAATGGCTTTTGGAGATCCGTTGGGCAAACTTGTCATCGATTCTCTCGTTGCGTGACAGCGTGTTTCCTAGATAAGCTGAGGTTTTCCATGTTTTTGAGTTGAGCCCCATTGACATTGATTTGAAGAGCATTGTTTTCCGCGCTCGGTGGAGGCTGGTGCATGACAACTGTTTTGGCTGTACTGATTGTTAATCCGACATCGGCGCAGCCTGCGGCGAAGTGGTCCATACTCCTTTATATGTCCTCCTCCGTCACGGTGTTAAGGACACAGTCATCTTCCCATAAGTCATGGACTGTAGTCGTAGACACGCGCGTCTAAGTCTGTAAAAGCTGACTGTTGAGAAGTTGTCCGTCAGTTCTATTAGCGATTCGGATCACAGGCTGTTGCTCAACATCGCCGGGAAGATCTTCCCGTATCTTTCTCAATCGTCTGAACGGTCACCTAGTACAAGGCCAGCTCCCGGAAATCTGCTGCAGGACCCGGTTGGTTTCTCTTAGGGAAGGAGGCAGACCCAAGTCATTATTCGTGTCCACTTGAGGGTGCCGGTCAATGGCAGCATCGGAGATGGCTGACGAGCAATCAAGGACACTTCTGAAGTGATCGGCCCAGCGCTTCCGAATTTGTGATTTCTCTGTCAGCAGTGTTGTGCCATCAGAGCTGAGCAGCGGTGCGGTCCCCTTGATACACGGACCATAGATGGCCTTGATGGCTTTGAAAAAGTTTTATATTTCATTGCGGTCCGAATACCCCTGGATTTCCTCAGCCTTTCGGATCATCCAGACATCCTGCATCTCCCGCAGCCGTTGCCGTACAAAGCGCCGGAATTTGAAGATGGCTGCTTTGGTGGCGTTTGTGTGAAGGTTCATGTAGGCTTTGTGTAGTCCATTCTTCTCCGCGAGTCATTTGCTGATGTCAGCGTCCTTATCTTTAAACCAGCCCTGGTTTTGACGGTGTGCGCGTCTGAAGACTTCGAAGGCGGTGGACTGCATGACATTTTGCAGTTGGCACCATCGTGTTTCCATGGAGCATGCAGGTTCTCCAGTTTCTCGATTAGTTGGTAGCTGAAATCAAATCAGCAAATGTAAAAAAGAATATTGAAGTTACCTGGTGACCGCTTACCTTGGGGCCCTCGTCGGGGGTACAGTCGGAGCCTCATCTGGGAGATGACGAGGCAGTGATCTGTCCAACAATCGGCATCGCAAATCACTTTGGTTATCAGCACGTCCTGCCGATCTCACCTCTGGACGAGGACCTAGTCCAGCAGCTGCCAATGCCGCGACCGAGGGTGCATCCACGTGGCCTTCGCCCGCGTCGGAAGGCGGAAGAAGGCGTTGATCAGCAGGATTCGGTGTTCCGCACACGTTTGCAGAAGAAAGAGGCCATTATCGTTATAGCTACTGAGACCGTGGGGACCCAGCACTCGCTGCCAGACAGCGTGGTCCGTCCCGACGCGGGCGTTGAAGTCACCAAAGACAATTCACTTGTCCTTTTTCGGCACAGTCACCAGCAGAACATGCAATTCCTCGTATAATTTCTCCGTCGCCGCATCAGAGCTCGACATTGTGGGAGCGTAGGCGCTGATGATGTCGGCAAACTTGTCTCCCCTAAGAGGCAGGCGGAGGCTCATCAGGCGATCATTGATACCCTGCGGCAGACAGGGCAGACGTCCCATGATGTCTTTCCGGATGGCAAAGGTGACACCAGCGTCGCGTCGCTCTCCCTTTGGCCGGCCGCTCCAGAAGAAGGTGTAGCCGGCACCCACCTGATCCAGCTGACCCTGCTCAGAGGATCAGGTCTCGCTGAGAGCAGCACTGTCCACATTGTAGCACGCAAGTTCCCGAGCGAGTAGCACTGTCCTCCGTTCCGGCCGGTTGCTCCTAGGATTGTCTAAAAAGGAACGAAAATTCCAGGCTACTAGTGTGAGTGGACTCACCCAAGCAGCCTGGACGGTATGGCGAGGGGAATAGAGACGGGTGGTATTTTTGGTTGTTTGAGTTTTACGACCGCGTATTTTGCGATCTGCGAGCCGCGGCCGGCTGCAGAAGACGTGATAACCAACATTTGTTTAGGGCACCTTTTCTAGCCCCTTCCTCCGCCAGGAGGCAAGCTCTGCTGTCCCTAAATATGGCTTCTCGAACATCCCAGACGGCTGCTGCTATCGCCCCCATCGTAGGACCTTTTGAGAGGTAGGAGGTGGGAGTTCGGGAGTCAGACATACCGGGTGTGGAGGCACACACAGCACCGGAGACCCTCACTTGGTTTAGCACGCTGGTCGTTGCGGTTGCCCGGGGTGTGGCCGCTGGGAAGAGCCCAACTTCGAGGAGCCACAGGTTAGAGTTGCGTACCAGTTAGAGGCAGCCACAGGAGCATTCACCACCTGTACGAGACAAATGTATTGACCAAATGCTATTTGTGTGGTGCTTCCCCTAACTAGTACCCCTACACCCCAAGCTGCCACTGACTCACTCTAACACGACTTTATTCACTCACACACACATCACTCTAGCGATCAGAGGTGCGCGCAAGGCGCGAGTTTGCCGCGCGTCGGGGCTTCTGACCACCACTGAGTTTCTGTGCAGAATATACAACTCCTAATGGTGCTTTCCACTTCTCCTCCAAAACGGAATTGGCGTCACCCCACAGAGGCCGCTGAGTTTTTCACAAGTGCGTCAAACGTATTATTTAAATCTACCAAAATCCTCTACTTATTATTATATCAAGGCAAAAGTAACTAATTTCCACAGAAATATTCAAAAAGTCACTTTATTATACCGATCGCAACTGCATTTACCCATTCAAAATTGGGAAATTATTTCAAAATTTTGTCCGTTTACATACAAAACACTTTCGACTGATGGACGCATTTGCATAAGGCAGCGTGAACTCCAAGATTAATTCTACTTACTTAGCAGGGGATATGATCGTCATTCAGTTTATTATTTCGTGAAATTCTTCCGACGGTAAGAAAAGAGAAATTTAATTAAGTTTAAATAGAATACGCGGAATGAAGATAAGAAAATTGACGAATAATCTCTAGGTTACGTCATGTTGCAGAGAACAAATTAATCTGCACAATACATAGTTCTCCTATATTGTTTTCAGACTATAATTAAAATGTACTAAGCCTTAAGTAACCTTACGATTAGCAAAAAAATGAAAGCACGTTCTATCTTTCGAGGAAATACAAAGTAATCCCGATAGACCTTGAAAATACAACAGATATTGCAGAGTAATTATGTAGTTATTGGTTCCCTACTTCATCGACTGTCATGTGAAGTCAAGATACTTAGTGTACATAAGTTAGCCTTAATCGTGCGAAATCAGCCAAAATCTAACAGTGAGAGTATTTTTACATAGTTCAGCAGATCTGTACTGTTGTTAAACGCAAACGTTTAGTTAAGATTGCACTTTCGGAAGAGTACACAGTTTTCCCTTATTTGTTTATCGTAAATGGTGATGTAAGAGAAGCCGTTGCTCAGATATGGTATATCTGGTTCTTTCAAAAGGAATTTTCTCCTCAAATTCCTTTAAAATGCGAATTTCTCCCATTTCACAAACTCCACCTTAGCTTTCTCGGATGCATTAACTAACTTGAAGTTTCTATGTAGCCAAAGCGGATGACCGAATAAATTTTCGTGAAAATACTCTGTTTTCCTATGCGACCCCTCGCGACCGTGAGAATACTTTTGCCGAACATAGGACTGTACGTCAAGTGATGGCCCTAAAACTACGCGAAAAACTCTGAGTATTTAGTTTTTATAAATAAACCCCTCGGTCTGCTCATTTAACACATTTATCGAATTTGCGCAGTCAGAAATATATTTTCTTATCATTTTCATATCTTTTTAACTCACGACATTTAAAATCCCTGGAATTCTATTCTACAATTTTCAGTCTATGACATAAAGTAAATTACGATTGAGCTCATGTAAGTGTAGCATATTTTTAGCGTCAGATGTTATAAAATGCTGCATTAGCATCATTCCCGTCTGCTTTAAAATATCGAAAACTGATGAGGATGTTCAAGACAGGATTAATTTTTTAATGTCGGATTCTTCTCACAAAACGGAATTTCAGTATTGAGAACTCAGATCTTTAAATGCTTTTTAAACACCTTGCATGCCAGAATTAATATCCTTTTTGAGCTTAATTATACCTCTTTTTTCAGCCATCTAGTGAGGGCCTTTAAAATCTCGGTTGCCTAGAAAGATCAATGCAAAACATGCCTTTACCATGGCACCGAGGCTGTTAGCGGACGTTCTTTGTATGTATTGGCTCCTAAACATAGCAAGCCGCACTATGCTTAATGCGGCAAACCAGCTAAAGTGTGCTAGTCTCAACAGCCAATGAGCTCGCACCAACAAATTCCAGCACAAGACCGTAATTTCCATTTGCAGAAACCTTCGTCTGCCACGTGCTAGCGACGTCTGACGAACACTCCTTTCAATTCCTCGTCTCCTATTGAATGGGCTGTAAATGCCACGCGAACTCAATTTCGAGAAGGCTCAAGTCTAATTGGGCGATTGATCAATCAATCAAAAGTACGGGTCTATAGTGTCTAAAGGGGAGACTTTAGATTGTTGGACACTAACAATGCAATGAGTGTCAGGAGAAAGCTCTGGATTTTTCTACTCACGTTATGGTTTCTGCTGATATTAATCATACTGTTAAGTTCGTCCAGCCGGTACACTACAGACAGCATACAACTTAAATCAAAACTCTTACCTCCGGGAGGCAGAATTTCACCGGAAGAGATCGTGAAGACCAGACACGCCATTGGCACAGACAACAGGCATAAACTCTTCCGGCAAGCAAGGCATATCACTCGAGAGATTTGGCGGTTGGCTAAGTCCCAGCTATCGGGTTCACATGTGACAGCCAGTGAGAAACTCTCCCCAGAGGATCTGGTCGACTGGTTCTCCAGAATGTCTCTTCTACTTGAGACGAAACTCGCAGGCGCAAGTCGGGTGGACGGACAGGCGAAAGAACTTGTAACTCAGCTTGATATCCTGGCACAGACTGTCCAACAAAGGATCCTCAATCTGCAAAACCCACTAGATTGCCGGAAGGCTCGCTATCTAATCGCTACGCCGAAAGATAGCTGCGGTTTCGGCTGCCGCGCGCACCACTGGATCTACTGCTTCTCCGTGGCTTTTGCTCTTAACCGCACACTCTACATGTCCCGTAGAGAAGAACTTGAGGAATTCCTTCCTATCACCAAATGTGTTCCAGAGAATAGCCCCGCAGAGCCATTTACCACAGGTGACAGAAACAGCCAATACTTGCATTGTCCAATTATTGATATAGTCCATTCGGACCTACGGCCACCGGCTCTGCTAAGGGATCTGGCAAGTGCACTTGAACGGCTTCATGGAGCACCATTCCCGTGGTTTGCAGGTCAGCTTCTACAGTACCTGTTTCGTCTCAAAGAGGGGGAATTTAAGCGTGCCTTGGAGGCTAACATTAGCAGCCTTCGAACGGAGTTCCCAAAGACAGGCTACCGACAGCCGGTTGTTGGAATTCACGTTAGACGAACGGACAAAGTCGGAACCGAGGCGCAATTTCACGGGCTTGCAGAGTACATGGTGCATGCCGAACGTTTCTTCAAGCAGAAGGAACTGGAGCGTCAAATTGCAAATGCAGACAACTATTGGACTGGGGATGTTCATGCACCAGTGTCAAAAATTGCACCACTCAATCGCCGCATTTTTCTGGCGACCGATGATCCCTCCGTCTTTGAGGATGCTAAGAACCAATTTCCCGAATACGAATTTATCGGCAACAGAGACCGAGCAGCCTCGGCTAGTGTAGAGACGCGAAACAGTCGAAATGCCATCCTAGGCATTATAACTGACATTATTATGCTAGCCAACACTGACTTTCTGTCATGTACCTTTTCGTCACAGGTGTGCAGATTGGCCTACGAACTGATGCAGACTCAGCACCGTTATCTGGGCGATGCCAGTGGACAGTTCGAGTCTTTAGACGACCTCTATTACTTTGGTGGACAGAAGCTCTTGCCTTGGAAAGCAATTATACCCGACGCAAAACGAGGCATAGGCCTAGGTGACGAATACAAGCTTCATGGCAATCACTGGGATGGATTTGCTAAAGCGGAACGCATAGGGGAGGAAAAAGGATCGCAACTTTTGCCCGCTTTTATGTTTGACCAGCAAATTGTTCTGTTACCTTAGCAGCCATAGATTGTTTTATAAATTTTATACTGTACAGAAATGCAGTTGACTGACTTTAATTCGCTCGGGAGCTCCTTTTTTATTCTGTCGAATGGACGCTCACTGATTGGCTGCGGGAATCACTCGTCCCGTACTGCCTTGGGGCTCACTCTCAAGCCACGCGAGCAGCCGCACAGCGACTAGTATTGCAGGCAGAATTAAATTACCGATAAAGATAACAAAGACTGGATTGGCCATTTCTGGCTTAATAGCCACCATCAGCCACCCATACACAACCCCAAGTGGTATACCACCCGAGGCTTGAACCCGCGACCTATTGAGTAGAATTCCAAAACTATAACCAACTGCATTACGGACCCGTTGTGTTGACGGTTTCGATTGGTTTTTATTCTGTAACCAATAAAGATCACTGACATAACCACTGACCCTTCGGCAGGGCACTGAACTAGATACTGCCCGTAATGGAGGTGGTTCTGCGCTAGGTCCCGTGGAATTTAGGGTTACAGAAAGGTTTCAGCAAAGGTTAGGTTGACGATTAGGCTACGGCTTACGTTTGGATTAGGTTTACTTTTAGGCTAATGGAATAGTTGGCATTCCTGGATGTCAGCGCAAAGCCTTGTGTATTATGGGGTTGGCTTCGTGTGGCCCCAAACTGTCAGTGTTAACTAAACAGATCAGCGCATTTTACTAGATGGCTTAATGGGCTTGAATTAAAGCCGAACAGTTTGTACAAATTCGACATTTTAAAGCACTGAACACGGAGTGGGCAGAAGAATAATTGATAAAAGTGAGCATTAACCATCGTAACATACACAGGGTGGAATAAAATTGAATAGAAAAACAAAAGAAAACTCTGAATATAGGCTTTTTTATTTATTTATGTTTTTATTTTAATATACAGGCAAAGTGTAAATGTGTAGTTTGCAGCCAATCCAAATAAGTAACACAGAAAGCAGGTCGACCTTGATCGTGAAGTATAGACAAGTAGCTTACTTAAAATGTCAATGACTCGTTGAATGCATGAAAAGATTCTGACATTAGAATGAAAGGCGGCGTTGTAGGTGTATTATAGTGTTTTCCGTGAAATATTGGTAATTTCAGGTGGTTAGAGGTTACGAAATTTGCATGCCTAAAGTGCTTTCTTATCATATTTAGTATTCAAAGGATGTTACCAAGGCATATCGATAACATGAAGAACTACATGTTTCAATTATTTTATTCGGAAATGTTTGGGAAAATGAGGAACATAAGATGGATCATAGAATGCATAATGTCAACTTTGAATGGAAGTGTGCCTTACTGAATTCATTCGTCTATACTTGTTTGTATGCGTTAAGAGGACGACCGGTCAAGCACCAGATTTCTTCCGATATCCGAGGAGTCTTCTCCTTTAAGCATGCAAACACATGAAACGTGAACTTTCGCATACATTCATCATAGATCATTTGTTGCGTGATCAGAGAGTAGTGAAACTCAAACTCGTGGTTGGGAGTTAAAGTGGTAGTAAGAAATGAAATGCCCATTGCCAAGGCAAATGGCAATCCATATTCTAAAAAAGGGCTTTTGCATGGTTAGATAAAATAGTCAGCACAATCAATCATACTGTTCTGAATACCCTGTTCACAATCTAATCGGAAGCCCCATTTTAAGACTCTTCTGGAATTGTATTACTTAAGATAGAATTTTCATGGGAATTAAGGGCTTAATTATTCAACCGGATACTTTAAAATTTGGGAAGTGATACCACTCCAGTCGTTCGCTCGGATTGCTCATCGTTAGTACTTATTGGGTGGGTAAGCATAAACCAAATGCACTTCTTATTCAAACCAGTTTTTTTTGCCAGAATGTGTCAACCGAGAATGTCCTTAACGGTGCCGTTAAAGCAAAGAATAGAGTTTCTAGAGCAGGAGGAGAAAACGGGGATTCCATGGATGGAACGACATGTGCATGCCTTTATCCTCATTACAATCAACGCTGGGAAGCGGAAGCACAAAGCACGCAGTATTTATAAGATGTGTTTTTCACGTGTGCACAAAATTATCAGACCCCTATTTATCTCAAATGGTCGTACTAGATGCAGTAGTGGCCTTATCACCCGCATTCGAGTTCCCAACTGTCGCAATTTTTTAACTAGTGTTGGGTATTGACATGGCTATCATCCCGCTATTTTTGTCCTCGACACTGCCACCGAAAACGTTGCGTCCCCACCTGCTCACACCGGCTTGCATATCAAGCCCTCCCTCTCACCCCCTTCCGCTCGTAATGAAAGGTGTTCCGACGCTGCATTTCTGGAGCTTTCAAGTTAGACTTTTGGCTGAGGTATCATTAGGATAACAAGGAAGGGTTGGGTTAGTGTGAAGGTTAGGACCCGGAATTTAGCGCATGGGCACAGGTACTACTCGGGAGAGAGTTTCCTATTCCAGTGTCATGTTGGGAGGTGGGTGGCAAGCTTATGACCAATTACGAACATAACTCTGTCTAGTCTGGATGCCGTGCATGTGCTGCTTCCGTTTTGTGCAGATGCCTCAGCAATCTGTCGTTCTATGCTTCATTGAAAACCCTCAGTAACCACAAATTTGGCAATATAAACGAAATTTAATCAGAATATACAAGTGAGTCGAAACTAGCTTCAGCATTTCCATTGGTAGCATCACAAGCGCTGCACGGGGAGGACCAAATGCTGAGTTCAGTGAGGGAAGCCCTAGAAAAGTGCTTCAGTAGAGGTGGGATAAACGAAAGCATGGATGGATAGCCACACTCAACGCAAGAGCGAAACACCTGTTATGAGGGCTGAACGGGGCGAATTCCCATCAGGCACGGAAATATGGCTCCTTGTATCACGAACAGGCTTCAGCTAACTTCTAGGAGCTAAGTTTATGGTTAATGATTGATTAAGGGCTAGACTAAGGGTTCGATTTACAATCCAGGTTAGCGAAAGGGTTAAATTCAGAGAGGGAATACATATTGTCCTGGTATTTTGCGCCAGGTCCCCTGTATAATTCAACGTGGTTCATGTCATGACTCCGAAATCTTCAGAATGTCACGCATCCTGTCGCCAAGTAAGCTATCAGTGGAGCAAACTCAATGACACCAACAGCTAACTTATTCGTTAGTCAGACGAATAACGCTTTACACTAAATAGCTTTTATCGTAAGAATCACAAATAACAGCAGATGCCGTGAGGATGGTGGAGACCTATTTCTTGTGTCCATAAACTTAAAACGTTTCTGCATCCTCGTTTGCTTTACAAACGGGGATCTACCAAGGTCTACGATACAATTCGGTCGAACAGAAAAGGAGCACTGGCGTTCAAAATTAACGCAAGTTTAATAAAGGTAATAATTTCAAAAATTAATAAGTACAGGGCATGGAGTTAATTTATCCAGATATCACATTTTAGGGTTTGTAGAATGGGCATTACGTAGTCATTCCGTAAGAAGTAATTGTATTCGACTCGATTGTTTATCAAAATTTCGAGGCTGACTCTAAAAGTTCATGTCCGGATTAATTTACTCCATGTCCTCCCATTGAAACTTTCTGAATTTATTACCTTAATTGTACTCTGGAGTCCATTTACCGGACACCTTATAAACAACGCTTGGAAGCCACTGAGGACCCGAAACCCTCTTTGACACCTCATGCAGCAGCAGAAACATCGGCAAACCACGCGTCTGGGCTTTTAACTAGTACCTATGTTGAGAGTGCAGTATACATTCTGTGCTATAACACAAGTATGCTAACCGTGAAGAACGTATTGGGAATATGGAAAAAATACGGATATGCAGCAGGAGCTTGCGAACTTAGCTTCACTGGTTTTATGGTTATCTAATGGTGCATACGGAAGGACCACCCCGTAGTCACCTGTATCACTCTCAGACACTTTGAAGTACAAACAGACAAATGAGCTCTTCTTTAATCTCATCTTTTGACAGACTTTTCTTCCAAACAATGCTTTCCAGTCCAAAAAGTTTCGGACACGATGTCTATTTTTTCTCCCATTTATCAAAAACTGACAGTTGAGCTGATCGATTACTCATTGCAGGGCAAAGACATTTAACCAGACATTAAATCTTGACGCGTCCAAATTCCCGGTTTATGGTTTAACATGAACTCATGCATGATCGAATACATGAAAAACGGGTGGAAGAACGCAAATTATTTCATCTTAGATCTATCTTGCTTTTCGTTGGGCAGAATTTGGGTCCTTAAGAGAGGCCTTCGGCTTGCACTTTGTTCAGGGTCGAATCTGACACATTAACAGTGTAGTCATCGGCATTTGTAATTGCGAAAATTGCCATGATAGGATTTGCAAGACCAGCTGATGAACACATTTGTGCTTTTTATATCTAACTGTTGAGCTAGTACACTTAAATGAGAACAGAGTACAAGTTAAAGTATGTGTGCAATAGAAGACATCGTTAAACGATCGTATTTTAATACGAGTGGTGTGCGTGTGTGCATATGAATATGGAGGGGGGTGTAGGGGGTACTAGTTAGGGGTAGCACCACACAGATAGCATTTGGTCGCTACATTTGTCTCGTACAGGAGGTGAATGCTCCTGTGGCTGCCCCTAACTGGTACCCAACTCTCACCTGTGGCTCCTTGAAGTTGGGTTATTCCCAGCGGCCACACCCCGGGCAACCGCAACGACCAGCGTGCTAAACCAAGTGAGGGTCTCCGGTGCTGTGTGTGCCTCCACACCCGGTATGTCTGACTCCTGAACTCCCCACCCCCCCCTCTCTAAAAGTCCTACGATGGGGGCCACAGCAACCCCATAGGCTGCCCAGGTTAACTCGGGTCGCTTTCCCACTAAAACAAAACCATGACCCATAGTGGAGTTTGGCAGCCGTCTGGGATGTCCAAGCAGCCCTACCTAAGAACAACACTCTTGCCTCCTGGCGGAGGAAGGGGCTAGAAAAGGTGCCTTGATTAAATGCTGGTTATCACGTCTTCTGCAGCCGGCCGCGGATCACAGATTGCAAAATACGCTGTCGTAAAACTCAAACAAACACCAGAACCCCCATCCCTATCCACCGTGCCATACCCTCCGGGCTGTTCGGGTGAGTCCTCTGACACAAGCAGCCTGGAATTTTCATTCCGTTTTAGACAATCCAAGGAGCAACAGCCCGGAACGGAGGATGGTGCTTGCCGCTCGGGAACTGGCAGTTTACGAGGTGGACAGTGCTGCTCTCAGCGAGACCCGCTACTCTGAGCAGGGTCAGCTGGAGGAGGTGGGTGCCGGCTCACCTTATTCTGGAGCGGCTGGCCAAAGGCAGAGCGACGTGACGCTGGGGCTTTCTTTGCCATACGGAACGAAATCGTGAGACGTCTGCCCTGTCTGCCACTGAGTATCAATGATCACCTGATCCAACTTCATCTGCTTATTCGGGCAGAGAAGGTCGCCACTATAATCAGTGCCTACGCTCCCCCAATGACGAGCTCTGATGAGGTGAAGCACAAATTCTACGAGGACATGCACGCCCTGCTGGCGACTGTGCCGAAAGTGGACAATGCAATTGTCCTTGGTGACTGCAACGCCCGCGTCTGGACGGACCACGCTGCCAGGTAGGGAGTGCTGCGTCCCCACGGTCCCGGTAGCTGTAACGATAACGGCCCCCTTTTTCTGAACGTGTGTGGAACACCGTCTCCTGCTGACCAACACCTTCTTCCGCATTCAGACGCGGGAGAAGGCCACGTGGATTCACCCTCGGTCACGGCGTTGGCAGCTGCTGGACTATGTTCTCGTCCGGAGGCGAGATCGACAGGACGAGCTGAAAACCAAGGCGATCCGCGACGCCGATTGTTGGACAGATCACCGCCTCGTCATCTCCCAGATGAGACTGCGACTACAACCCCGATGAATGCCCCAAGGTAAGCGGCCGCCAGGTAAGTTAAATACTCTTTTGTTAAATTTGCCTGCTCACTGTTTTGATTTCAGCAACCAAATAACCAAGAAACTGGAGAACCTGCATGCTCCAGATAATAACGCCACCGTGAAGAAACGATTGTGTCAACTGCGAAATGTCATCCAGCTCACCACCCTCAAAGTCCTCGGATGCGCTTACCGTCAAAATCAGGACTGGTTTGATGACAATGAGGCAACAATCAGCAACCCACTCGGGGAGAAGAATTGAGCACGCAAAGCCTACACGGACATTTGGACTAACGCCACCAAAGCAGCCTTCTTCAGATGCCGCCACTGCCTTGTACAGCGACGGTCTGGATGATCTGGGTAATCTGAAAGGCTGAGGAAATCCAGGGGTATGCGTACCGCAATGAAATGAAAACTTTCTTCAAATTCATCAGAATAATCTATTGCCCCTGCATCAAGGGGACTGCGCCGCTGCTCAGCTATGACGGCACAACATTTCTGACAGAGAAATCCAAATTCCGGAGAGCTGGGCTGAGCACCTCAGAAGTGTCCTTAATTGCTCATCAGCCATCTCCGATGCTGCCATTGACCGGCTCCCTCAAGTGAAAACGAACAATGACCTGGTCTACCGCGTTTCCATCCAGAAACCATCCGGGCCGTGCAACAGCTTTCCGGCGGGAAAGCACCGGGATCCGACTCAATCCCACCGAAAGTCTTCAAGCATGGAGGGCCTGGGCTGATGGCGGAATTCACAAACACATTCCATGAGATGTGGGTGCTAAAGACAAGTTCCTCAGTATTTCAAAGACACGACCATTGTCCATCTCTACAAGCGGAAGGGGAACCGGCAACTCTGTGATAACCACATAGGCATCTTATTGCTCAACATCGCCAGGAATATCTTCGCCTGCATCCTTCCCACTCGTTTGAACGGTCACCTAGAGCAGAGCCTGCTCCCGGAAAGCTAGTGCGGCTTCCCGTGGCACATCGGAAAAACCGGCATGGTATTCACCGTCCGCCAGCTACAAGAGAAGTGCCAGGAGATACGAACCCGCCTCTAAACTACCTTTGTGGATCTGACTAAAGCCTTTGACATAGTGAATCATGACAAACTGTTGAAGAATCAAGCAGACATTCGGCTGTCCTGAGCAGTTCACGTACATGGTGCGTCAGCTTCACGATGGGATGATGGCGCAAACACGCATAACCGAATGGTATTCGAAGCATTCGCAATGAACAACGGAGTGAAGAAGGGCTGTGTACTGGACCCACCCTTTAAAGTCTCATGTTCTGTGCTATGCTGATGGACGTCTATCGTAATGAGCACCCTGGGATCCACATCGCCTACAGAACTGACGGGCACCTTCTCACCAGACTGCCTATGCAGGCCCCAACATGCCTGTTACCACTACAGTCCATGATTTTCTCTTCGCGGAGGACTGTGCTCTTAACACCGTGACGGAGGAGGACATGCAAAGGAGTACGGACATATTCACTGCAATCTGCACCAATTTCCGATTAGCAATAAGTACAGCCAAAATGGTTGTCATGCCCCAGCTGCCACCCAGCGTGGAATACAATGCTCCCCGAATGAAGGTCAACGGCGCTAAACTCAAAAATGTGGAAACCTTTGCTTATCTGGGAAGCACGCTGTCACGCAACACGAGAATCGATGACGAGGTTGCTCGACGGATCGCCAAAGCCAGTCAGATCTTCGGCCGGCTGCAGGCCTCCGTGTGGAATCGCCACGGTATTCACCTGAACACCAAACTAAAAAAGTACAAGGCCGTCGTCTTGACGACACTCCTTTACGGAGCGGAGACCTGGACCGTTAACTCGAACCAAGCTAGGAACATGAATCACTTCCAGCTCAGCTGCCTCCACAGAAGTCTGAAGCTGAGCTGGCAAAACAGGATCCCGTACACGGACGTCCTGGAGCAGACTGGTTTCCTCAGCATGCACGCCATGCTGAGACAAGTGCACCTGCAATGGAGCGGCCACCTGGTGAGAATGGACGACGAGCGACTACCCAAATGACTTTACTACGGAGATGTCGTTACGGGTGCTCGTCTACAAGGAAGTCAAAAACGACTCTACAATTTAACTCCGAAGAACTCTCTGAAGCCATTACAAAGCAACCCGGCGACGTGGGAGGAACTCGCCCAGGATAGACACACATGGAGAAGATCCATGAAGACTGGTGCAGCAATCTATGGGGCCAACCGTATCGCTGCTGCTAAGTCCAAAAGGGCGGTTCGCTAGTCACAAGCACCGTGGATCAACACAGCCAATGTCCAAGTCCTGTCAACATGCTTACGCTGTCAACGCACATTCCGCGCGTGAAATGGCCTGGTCGGACATCTTCGGTCTCAATGCAATAACAATCATGACAGTTCAACCGTTATAGTCCGACGATGTCCACCGTATGCACCATACCATGGTGGTGCAGGGACAATGACTTGCGCGTGAATTAGTTTTAAGTGATCGTAGCCTTGCGCTGCATCTACCGCACTCTCTCCTCCTCCCCCACCTGAGCCCGATGTCAAGACAGAGTCTAGAAGACCGGAGGCGGGAGAGGACGCAAGTGGCTGGAGCGGCGGGGTGGCTGGCCCGGCGGGGTGGCTGGCCCGGCGGGGTGGCTGGCGTGGCCGGCGCCCTAGCCGCCCACCCCCCATTTTCGGCATTTGTTATGCGAGCGCAACCTGAATAACGCCTGTCGTGTCCTGATGTTGCCCCATGTTGGTCCAACGCATCTACAGCTTGGTCCGTTTATGGGGCACAATAACAATCCCACAGCATCAAACTCTACCACACCTGCCTCAGACCCCTAAAAATGACCAACCCAAACACTGATAACAACTTCATACATGCCCCGCCGCCCACGATCACTGACACAATCCTTCCTCCTCCACGCCCTGCGCCGATCACGGCGACGAACACCAATTGCCCCACTCTCACCACCACAGTAGCCACCTCCGACTTTCTGCCACCTGATACCTCCAACTACACCACTGCTTCCAGTACCAGCAATGAGGACTCGGACCTAACATGTCCTCCTTGAGATCGCACATTTACCTCACATGTCGGCCTGGTTGCTCACTTGCGAATCAATCGCACAGAGACTGGCGAACTAGTGCCTGGAGCACCAAAATGCAGCAAAAATCCCCAGCTCAAATACCTTCACTGCTTGTGCACATTCACTCATCGCATGGGCCTGCTCGTTCACATGCGCATCCACGAAAGCAGAATCCACCGCGATGCCAGCACATCTTGCGCACCCATAAAAACTTCCCATATTCCTCCCATGAATTCGACTACCAGTACCAGCAGCAGAGCCCCCGCAGACTCAGCACTTCCCAACCTATCTTGCTCTAATTGTCAGCACACATGCTCATCACACAACGGCCTGGTCAGTCACTTTCGGATCCATCACACAGAGACCGGCAAACCAGTGCCAGGAGCATCTACATACAACCACCACGCCCGACTCAACTGTTCGCACTGCCCACGCACATTCACACACCACATGGGTCTATAAGGTCACATGCGTCTCCATGAAAACCTGCGCTAGAACACCGCCGGCTTTACCACAACACTACATCTCTCTTCATAAGCCTCTGTGCCTCACATGATCACACGCAACACCACAAAACAGCTGCTCTCCGTCTACATAGCTGATTAAAAGGCAAGTATGATCCTCAGATCTTTCCTTATGTGACTCCTCTTTTGCGTGCGTGATCTGAGCTTGAGAATATCACGGGGCAATAAGCGTCGTGGGTTGGAAGGTTGCCAACTGACAATTACAATCAGACCTCGTTGTCAGTCCAATGTTTTTTTGTGTGTAGTGGCTGACTGGTGGTCTGAGAGTCAGGCTGCGATGGCTCTTTCTTAACGTGACGCCTGGCTAGTTTACACATGTGCGATGTGAGCCATTCAACTCCCTGTTGTGTGAAATCCTGGTGCTTGTGTTTGGGAGCCCAGGTCGTGTACGTAGTACGCGTAGACGAGGTCATCAGCAGTTGCACCCACTTCCGCATCAGACAAGTGACCAGCTCGGACAGTGGTCTGATTGTGGGGGTTGGGGAGAGAGGGGCCTTTATGGCCCTCCCACTCCGTTCGATCCGAGCCAGGTGCGGTGGCACACCCAGTAGCTTCTCCAGCCGCACCAGCTACCTGCGTCTTATCCTGCCTCTCAATCTTCTTGACTCTTTCATGACACCGGGCATAGGTGGGGGGAAGAGGGAAAGAGTGCGGTAGCTGCACCGCAGAGGAACTATCGCTTAAATCTAATCCAAGTGCAAGTCACTATCCCTGCATCACGCTTTTTTGAAGCATACGGTGGACATCGTCAGACTACGATGTTCTTACTGTCGAATATGGAAGGACAGCGAGGGTTGCGTTGAGCCGTGCTAGGTGGAAGCGGAGAATTGTCCCTTAAAGTGCAGGTAGTCAACCGAATTTCTCCACGGTAAACTGGGTCTTTCGAGAGGTTCTTCGGTACGTACAAGACCAGCTTCCGTGACCTAATGACAGTCACCACTGCTGATGCTTACCTGAGTTGTTCCAGTGGCTCAGGGCAGTTCGGCGAAACTCTAAAAACCCCACAGAATGCTCTATTGCGGTTCTCAGGATATCTAAATCAAATTTTTCACGAAAATCGAGCTAGTACGCGCTAAATGTCATCTTTTTAAGCCATGCCGGAAGTTGTACTCGTATTCATTGGGTAAGACACCAATTCTTACGCTCCCCTTCGGCGTAGCGATTAGATAGCGAGCCTTACGGCAATCTCGTGGATTTTGCAGATTGAGGATCCTCTGTTGGACAGTCTATGCCAGGACATCAAGCTGAGTTACAAGTTTTTTCGCCTGTCCGTCCACCCGACTTGCGCCTGCGAGTTTCGTCTCAAGTAGAAGAGACATTCTGGAGAACCAGTCGACCAGATCCTCTGGGGAGAGGTTCTCACTGGCTGTCACATGTGAACCCGATAGCTGGGACTTAGCCAACCGCCAAATCTCTCGAGTGATATGCCTTGATTGCCGGAAGATTTTATACCTGTTGTCTGTGCCAATGGCGTGTCCGGTCCTTACTATCTCTTCCGGTGAAATTCTGCCTCCCGGAGGTAAGAGTTTTGATTTAAGTTGTATGCTGTCTGTAGTGTACCGGCTGGACGAACTTAACAGTATGATTATTATCAGCAGGAGCCATAACGTGAGTAGAAAAATCCAGAGCTTTCTCCTGACACTCATTGCATTGTTAGTGTCCAACAATCTAAAGTCTCCCCTTTAGACACTATAGACCCGTACTTTTGATTGACTGACCAATCGCCCAATTAGACTTGAGCCTTATCTTAATTGAGTTCGCGTGGCATTTACAGCCCATTCAATTGGAGACGAAGAATTGAAAGGAGTGTTCGTCAGACGTCGCTAGCACGTGGCAGACGAAGGTTTCTGCAAATGGAAATTACGGTCTTGGGCTGGTATTTGTTGGTGCGAGCTCACGGCCTGGTGCTGGCCTTACTTGGTTTAATCTCATTGGCTGTTGAGACTAGCACACTTTAGCTGGTTTGCCGCATTAAGCATAGTGCGGCTTGGTATGTTTAGGAGCCAATACATACAAAGAACGTCCGCTAACAGCCTCGGTGCCATGGTAAAGGCATGTTTTGCATTGATCGTTCTAGGCAACCGAGGTTTTAAAGGCCCTCATAGATGGCTGAAAAAAGAGGTATAATTAAGCTCAAAAAGGATATTAATTCTGGCATGCAAGGTGTGAAAAAGCATTTAAAGATCTGAGTACTCAATACTGAAATTCCGTTTTGTGAGAAGAATCCGACATTAAAAAAATTAAGCCTATTTTGAACATCTTTAACAATTTTCTATATTTTAAAGCAGACGGGAATGATGCTAATGCAGCATTTCATAGCATTTGACGCTAAAAAATATGCTACACTTACATGAGCTCAATCGTAATTTACTTTATGTCATAGACTGAAAATTGTAGAATCGAATTCCAGGGATTTTAAATGTCGTGAGTTTAAAAGGTATGAAAAGGATTAGAAAATATATTTCTGACTGCGCAAATTCGATAAATGTGTTAAATGAGCAGACCGAGGGGTTTATTT
This sequence comes from Schistocephalus solidus, assembly GCA_017591395.1. NCBI lineage: Eukaryota > Metazoa > Platyhelminthes > Cestoda > Diphyllobothriidea > Diphyllobothriidae > Schistocephalus > Schistocephalus solidus. The sequence goes on from WEDG01001085.1 coordinate 348,047, forward strand.
ATAAAAACTAAACTCACCGGTTTTCGCGTAGTTTTTAGGGCCATCACTTGACGTACAGTCCTATGTTCGGCAAAAGTATTCTCACGGTCGCGAGGGGTCGCATAGGAAAACAGAGTATTTTCACGAAAATTTATTCGGTCATCCGCTTTGGCTACATAGAAACTTCAAGTTAGTTAATGCATCCGAGAAGCTAAGGTGGAGTTTGTGAAATGGGAGAAATTCGCATTTTAAAGGAATTTGAGGAGAAAATTCCTTTTGAAAGAACCAGATGTACCATATCTGAGCAACGGCTTCTCTTACAGCACCATTTACGATAAACAAATTAGGGAAAACTGTGTACTCTTCCGAAAGTGCAATCTTAACTAAACGTTTGCGTTTAACAACAGTACAGATCTGCTGAACTATGTAAAAATACTCTCACTGTTAGATTTTGGCTGATTTCGCACGATTAAGGCTAACTTATGTACACTTAGTACCTTGACTTCACATGACAGTCGATGAAGTAGGGAACCAATAACTACATAATTACTATGCAATATCTGTTGTATTTTCAAGGTCTATCGGGATTACTTTGTATTTCCTCGAAAGATAGAACGTGCTTCCAATTTTTTGCTTATTGTAAGGTTACTTAAGGCTTAGTACATTTTATTATAGTCTGAAAACAATATAGGAGAACTATGTATTGTGCAGATTAATTTGTTCTCTGCAACATGACGTAACCTAGAGATTATTCGTCAATTTTCTTATCTTCATTCCGCGTATTCTATTTAAACTTAATTAAATTTCTCTTTGCTTACCGTCGGAAGAATTTCACGAAATAATAAACTGAATGACGATCATATCCCCTGCTAAGTAAGTAGAATTAATCTTGGAGTTCACGCTGCCTTATGCAAATGCGTCCATCAGTCGAAAGTGTTTTGTATGTAAACGGACAAAATTTTGAAATAATTTCCCAATTTTGAATGGGTAAATGCAGTTGCGATCGGTATAATAAAGTGACTTTTTGAATATTTCTGTGGAAATAAGTTACTTTTGCCTTGATATAATAATAAGTAGAGGATTTTGGTAGATTTAAATAATACGTTTGACGCACTCGTGAAAACCTCAGCGGCCTCTGTGGGGTGACGCCAATTCCGTTTTGGAGGAGAAGTGGAAAGCACCATTAGGAGTTGTATATTCTGCACAGAAACTCAGTGGTGGTCAGAAGCCCCGACGCGCGGCAAACTCGCGCCTTGCGCGCACCTCTGATCGCTAGAGTGATGTGTGTGTGAGTGAATAAAGTCGTGTTAGAGTGAGTCAGTGGCAGCTTGGGGTGTAGGGGTACTAGTTAGGGGAAGCACCACACAAATAGCATTTGGTCAATACATTTGTCTCGTACAGGTGGTGAATGCTCCTGTGGCTGCCTCTAACTGGTACGCAACTCTAACCTGTGGCTCCTCGAAGTTGGGCTCTCCAGCGGCCACACCCCGGGCAACCGCAACGACCAGCGTGCTAAACCAAGTGAGGGTCTCCGGTGCTGTGTGTGCCTCCACACCCGGTATTTCTGACTCCCGAACTCCCACCTCCTACCTCTCAAAAGGTCCTACGATGGGGGCGATAGCAGCAGCCGTCTGGGATGTCCGAGAAGCCTTATTTAGGGACAGCAGTGCTTGCCTCCTGGCGGAGGAAGGGGCTAGAAAAGGTGCCCTAAACAAATGCTGGTTATCATGACTTCTGCAGCCGGCCGCGGCTCGCAGATCGCAAAATACGCGGTCGTAAAACTCAAACAACCAAAAATACCACCCGTCTCTATTCCCCTCGCCATACCGTCCAGGCTCCTCGGGTGAGTCCACTAACACTAGCAGCCTGGAATTTTCGTTCCTTTTAAGACAATCCTAGGAGCAACCGGCCGGAACGGAGGACAGTGCTACTCGCTCGGGAACTGGCGCGCTACAAGGTGGACAGTGCTGCTCTCAGCGAGACCTGATCCTCTGAGCAGGGTCAGCTGGATCAGGTGGGTGCCGGCTACACCTTCTTCTGGAGCGGCCGGCCAAAGGGAGAGCGACGCGACGCTGGTGTCACCTTTGCCATCCGGAAAGACATCATGGGACGTCTGCCATGTCTGCCGCAGGGTATCAATGATCGCCTGATGAGCCTCCGCCTGCCTCTTAGGGGAGACAATTTTGCCGACATCATCAGTGCCTACGCTCCCGCAATGTCGAGCTCTGATGCGGCGAAGGACAAATTATACGAGGAATTGCACGTCCTGCTGGCGACTGGGCCGAAAAAGGACAAGTGAATTGTACTTGGTGACTTCAACGCCCTAGTCGGGACGGACCACGCTGCCTGGCAGGGAGTGCTGGGTCCCCACGATCTCGGTAGCTATAACGATAACGGCCTCTTTCTTCTGCAAACGTGTGCGAAACACTGAATCCTGCTGACTAACGCCTTCTTCCGCCTTCCGACGCGGGTGAAGGCCACGTGGATGCACCCTCAGTCGCGGCGTTGGCAGCTGCTGGACTATGTTCTCGTCCAGAGGCGAGATCGGCAGGACGTGCCGATAACCAAAGCGATTTGCGATGCCGATTGTTGGACAGTTTACCGCCTCGTCATCTCCAAGATGAGGCTCCGACTGCAACCCCGACGAAGGCCCCAAGATAAGCGGTCACCAGGTAACTTAAATATTCTTTTTTTACATTTGCTGTTTTGATTTCAGCTACCAACTAACCGAGAAATTGGAGAATCTGCATGCTCCAGATAATAACGCCACCGTGGAAACACGATGGTGCCAACTGCAAAATGTCAGCCAGTCCACCGCTCTCGATGTCCTCGGAGGATCGCACCGTCAAAACCAGGACTAATTTAAAGATAATGACGCCGACATCAGCAAATGACTCGCGGAGAAGAATGGACTACACAAAGCTTACATGAACCTTCGCACTGACGCCACCAAAGCAGCCTTCTTCAAATTCCGGCGCTTTGTCCGGCAACGGCTGCGGGAGATGCAGGATGTCTGGATGCTCCGAAATGCTGAGGAAATCCAGGGGTATTCGGACCGCAATCAAATAAAAACTTTTTCAAAGCCATCAAGGCCATCTATGGCCCGTGTATCAAGAGGACCGCACCGCTGCTCAGCTCTGACGGCACAACACTGCTGACAGAGAAATCACAAATTCCAAAGCGCTGGGCCGAGCACTTCAGAAGTGTCCTTAATTGCTCATCAGCCATCGCCGATGCTGCCATTGACCAGCACCCTCAAGTGGACACAAACAATGACTTTGATCTGCCTCTTTCCTTATGAGAAACCAACCTGGCCCTGCAGCAGATTTCCGGGAGCTGGCCTTGTACTAGGTGACCGTTCAGACGATTGAGAAAGATACGGGAAGATCTTCCCGGCGATGTTGAGCAACAGCCTGTGATCCGAATCGCTAATAGAACTGACGGACAACTTCTCAACAGTCAGCTTTATACAGACTTAGACGCGCGTGTCTACGACTACAGTCCATGACTTATGGGAAGATGACTGTGTCCTTAACACCGTGACGGAGGAGGACATATAAAGGAGTATGGACCTCTTCGCCGCAGGCTGCGCCGATGTCGGATTAACAATCAGTACAGCCAAAACGGTTGTCATGCACCAGCCTCCACCCAGCGCGGAAAACAATGCTCTTCAAATCAATGTCAATGGGGCTCAACTCAAAAACATGGAAAACCTCGCTTATCTAGGAAACACGCTGTCACGCAACACGAGAATCGATGACAAGTTTGCCCAACGGATCTCCAAAGCCATTCAGGCTTATGACCGGCTACATCTCTTCCACCTCAGCTGCCTCCGCAGAATACTGAAGTTGATATGGCAAGACAGGACACGGAAGTCCTGGAGCGGACCGGAATCCTCAGCATTCACGCCATGCTGAGGCAAGTGCAACTGCGATGGAGCGGCTACCTGGTCAGAATGGACGACGAGTGACTACCAAAACGACTTTTCTACGGAGATGTCGCTACGGGTGCTCGCCGACAGGGAGGTCAAAACTGACGCTACAAGGTCACTTTGAAGAAATCGCTGAAGCAACTGCAAATCAACCCGGTGACGTGGGAGGACCTCGCCCAGGATAGACCGGCGTGGAGAAGATCCGTGAAGACTAGTTCAGCAATCTATGAGGCCAACCGGATCACCACCGCCAAGGCCAAAAGAGCGGCACGAAAGTGACCAGCGCCCCGGACCAACATCGTCGATGCCAAGGCCCTGCCAACATGCCCGCACTGTCAACGCAACTTCCGCGCGCGAATCGGCCTAGTTGGACATCTACGGACGCAATGCGCCAATCATCCGACAAATCCACTTTCTGTGTCAAATCCTGCCAACCCTCCTTCCGACTCCCCCACCCTCACTCCTGGCATCAATTCCATTACTCCCCGATTATAGAGACCACAACCCAATACTCATGGCCTGTAACCTCCACCACCGCAACCACCACCGCCTTCACTACCACCACCACCACCAACACCATCAGCGATAGGGGCTCTCTCTTAAACTGTCTTTAATGCGAACGCACATTCACCTCACGCATCGGCTTGGTCGGTCACTTGCGAATCCATCGTACAGAGACCAGTGAACAAGTGCCTGGAGCACCAACACACTGCAGAGATCACCGTCACCGTCACCCTCACTGTCCTCGCTCATTCACTCATCGCATGGGCCTATTCGGTCACATGCGTATCCATGACAGCGGACTTCACCGTAATGCCGACAACGCCGATACACCATGCACACCCTCTGCTCCTGCCATTCTTCTCACTACTGCCCCCCAACATGAAGGACCTCCCCAACCTCTACCGCTTTCGCCTGCCCACACTGCGCCCGCAACTTCAACTCACGCATCGGCCTGGTCAGTTGCTTGCGAATCCATCGCACGGAGGTTGGTGAACCAGTGCCTGGGGCTCCGATATACAGTCGACGCGCCCGCCTTCACTGCCCTCACTGCTCCCGCACATTTACACACCGCATGGGCCTATTACGACATATGCGCCTCTACGACAACCGGCGGTAAACCACATCAGCGCACACCATCTACACTAAAACATAGACAACACCCTCACAATCATCATAATGGGCCTAATAAAATCACGGTTTCCTAGAAACCGTGGCTTGGAAGGCTGCCAATCTGATGCTTACACCAGGCCACGCCGTCGGCCCAGTGTATGTGTTGCGTGTGTCGAGTGGCTGACCAGTGGACTGGGAGTCAGACGGCGATGGGCTCGCCCATATCCCCCTGAGTAAGTAAATCCTAGTGTGTGCGTTATGGGGGCCAGGTCGTGCTGTGTCGCGCGAAGACAGATACGCCGACCCGTCAGCCAATGCGCCAACTACCACATCAGACAACTGACTGGCTCGGATGCTGGTCTGATTGTGGGGGTGGGGAGAGAGTGAGGCAACAGCTCAGCGCATTTTTCCTCACTGACGCGCTTGAAAACTATCACGGTACGCTGAAAGCCGTGGCTTGGAAGATTGCCAACTGACGGGATAACACGGAACGCGTGGTCAGCCCAATGTGTGTTTTGTGTGGAGTGGCTGACTGGCAGACTGAGAGTCAGGCTGCAATGGCTCCTTCTTATTGTGGCCTTTATGGCACTCCCACGCCGTAGGATCCGAGCCACCTGCACACTCTCCCAACTCCGATCTTCTTTACTCTGTCTTGACACCGGACTCAGGTGGGGGAGTAGGAGAGAGGGCAAGGCTACTATCACTTAAAACTAATCCACGCGCAAGTCACCGTCCCTGCACCGCCTGGTGTTGACCTCGTCGAAATTGACAATCTAACTGTCAGTGGCAGCTTGATTACGAGATCACGTGACTCCTTGCGTGGTGTGGGCGCTCAAACTGCAAACCGTTACCGATTCAGTCTGATTTCTCTCCTGGCCATCTGGGTCTCTGTTCGAAAGTAATAGCTGTTTTTGTCAGATTTCTTGCTTCACGCTAACATCTCCAAATTTTCAAGGGCTTGGACTAAAAACGACCTTTAATTCCCTTTTTCTATGCTCAGCATGAGGAATGATTAACTTGCAGTGTCCTATGTTGACTGCCTCCACTGGTGTCACTTTTTAAGTACAAACTAGTGGCTCTTGTGAGCGTATACGCATTCCTTCTATGCAAATCTTCGCGGTATTTGACTGAATCATGTTTAATGAACTTGGAACAAAATTCACCGGCTTCTAGTCCAAATCACCACCCTTGTATATGTTCGGCAATACACACAATCAACTACAGTTAATATCCTGCTTCATTTCAGTAGGAAAAAATGTAAACAGGTTAAGCTGGCTGCAGTTTCGGTAAACTGATGAATCGCATGCAGTTTCTTCATGGATTTTTTAAAACTGGCACTATCGACACAAATTTTCCAGTTAACCACCTCGGTTATTGTTGTCGACTTTTAACTTCATGTAAGGTCAACATGAATCGATGCCAGATAACTGTGAGCGTTCTATATAGGCGACAACATGCTCGTAAGCCGCGGACTGTTTGGAAATAGCAAACTGATTTATTCTTTAGTTTTAGACACTGAGAAAGGACGACTAGCAGCTTTTCTGTGATTAGCGAAAGTAAAGTGCCCATTTGCTACGAAGCCTCGAAGTCATCACCTTGACAACATATTTCCAGCTTGCTGCCACGGTGCAAATTAATATTAGGCCCCCAACGTTAGTGGCTAAACCCAAAAAACAGTACGTGCTATATTCCAATAATACAACTGAATCTAGGCGAAATACTAAGATTGATACGGTTGATCAGAATGACCGTTTATGTCTTCTCTGCTGTCCTGTCCCTTATCCAAGCCGAGAAAACGCACGCATGGTTTAGAGACCATCTTTAGGATTAAGTATAACGTCCTGTCAATTGAGTTTAAGCGCATGACCCACCTTTTAGGTTACCTTATATTGATATTACATTGGTAGCACATTTGGGTCAATGAATGAGGGCACACGGTTTAAATTGGCAGAGGTTAAAAAGGCTTTAGATTAAAATATTATTGGCTGATGGCAGCATGCGTGCTTGAAACGATCACATCAAGTCATATAATCTTTTTCGTTGCAACTTTGCACTTCTCGCTGCATACAGCTGAAAGACTCTGAGCGTGATGTCTTGGCAAGAATTCTGAGGCAAAACTGAACACCAATATTCGCTTCGCAGTGTAAGTCAGATGACTTAATGTTAAATTTCCCAAAAAAATTAACTGTGCTAGTTATTCAAGTCCAGTATCCCAAGTTATCCAGTTTCTGGACTGCCTCCTGGTATTTTCGTGGAGCAAAATGGGGCCTCGTTGATCTACCAGTCCAGGCTTAATGTTTCTCCATTTAAAATGCATTTCTTCGAGTTTCTTCCGATAAACATCTGCCGTGATGCTCTTCCGAATCTCAAAGATGCTGTAGTAGACAGCAACAACAGCAGACCACCGGTTTGTCCATATAATCTTCCGCTGATGTAAGTTCGACTTCATACATATTTGGATGCCTCCTCAGTCCTTGCGCTGACTGCATGCGGAAAAACTTCACCATTTGATGAAAAAATCGCTTATTAGATATGCACTGATAGAAAAAAGGGAGAGAAAGCATCGACAAGACTTAAAAAATCAAACTCCTGGATTTTCAGTGAGCTCGTGGTGGACACAGTTATCTAGCTTTTTCACCTACTCGCATGGCATCAGAAGCCAGATACCATAGAAAAAAATGACATCAAGCAGCTGAGACATTTTTCGGCTGCTTTGACTTCGACCTTTCTTAACCATTGCTTTCAAAAGACAATTTTTACGACTGTTTGACTGTGCTCTAGCGTCCTCTTTTTAAAGGCTCGTTTTGCCACTACAGAATTTCTGAAACCACCTTTGTAGTTTCCGATCACTTGTGAACCCTTCAACCCATGCTATCTTGAACTTGAGGTCTGCTTGGGAGGCACTATAACATAATTTAAACTCATATAATAACGTCAAACGCATTTTGTTTTTTTCATCTTAGTTATTAGAAGCTTAAAGGTTTTAAAGTTTTACTCAGAAAGAAATCTAAGAAGAATTATTGCAGATTGCACACTACTAAGCATATAAAATGTTCTAGGCAACACTACCAAAATGGCAATTTATTTTAATTTTTGATAGGAAATGGCAAAATTGGCAATTATTTTCCAAACGTCATATTGGCCCTAACATTTACTCGGAATGCTAAACACTTTAAGCTAATTAATAACCAGACAGAAAAAGCTGACGATTGTGAATTTGACGGCTTGTTGTCTAAAACTGAAAAGCTACCTCTAATGTGACACTTTTGGCTGCCGTAGCAATTAGTGCTAGCCTAGAAGAACGTTATTCCTGGCTGCTGTTTAAAAAGACTGCCGGATGTCATATAAACGTTTCTATTGAACAAACTCTAGACACAGAGCAGGCTAAAATTTTGTTTTCGGGTGTTCGTCATTTCGCTGTCATCGAAGAAACTGCATTTTATGCTACTATGAGATTTATTCATGAAATTATATCGTGGTTTTGGGAGTTATTTACCGGAGATTAGGGTGTCTTATCAGAATTATTCCACCGGATTATGGCAACAGACCCGGCTATTAATATGACGCTACTCAAAAACGCAAACGAAACGTTTTATTCTGCGTTTGGATGCAGAAATGTGAGCGCCCTCTTTGCAACCTTTCTTACGTTTTCTCCTGGTGGCCTGGCAAAGAGCTCTTGAATAACCTGAATGAAACCAGAAGGTGCCATTGAGCCTAGTCTTAAGAGCACTTATGTTTACAATAACATTGCTGACTCAACCTCCTTCACTTGACAGTCCCCCTTTTTTTAAGTTCACTTGGAATCCCCACCGGCTCTTTAAACCTTGAGAGCACGCAGAGAGTTCTGACAATAAATTAACCAGTTATTCCAACTGCCTGAAGCATACACTGATCACTGGTTAACAGAGAACATCAGAAGGGTAAGAGAAGTATCTTACACGAATCAAAACCAATTTGCGTGGAAGGCTGTATTCGATTATCAACAGTTGACCGACTGAATCCAAACTTAGTGCGTATTAAATCGTTCGTGGGTGTCTAGGGTGTGATATCTTCACAAAAAATTATTCAGCTCTTTCAATACTAGACCCACAGCTATACCCGGTAATTTAAAATGGTGGTGCATTGTTGGGAACTTTTTTAAGGGTAAAATATTGAATGCTTCATGTCTACACCTTTATCAAAATATGTTCTCTAATCTCCATAAAAGTTGACTGTGCGTCCTCGATGCCCGTTGGTGCTCTCCGGGTGCCTAAATGTACGGCTAAGTCCGATACTACATTGAGAAGGTCAATTTTTAATTCTCATGTAATTTCAGTTCGGAGTTATTATGTAAGCACTCGCATTTCTGTTGTCAATGATAGCTACCTCCAGCGTGTATGTCTTTTCACGTTCTTGTCCTAACCTAGCAGGCCTCCCACCTAACGCTTGATTCATTCAGAAGAAATAATATTGCTGTGGACAGAATAGGACTTGCAACAAAGCCCGCATTAAACTTTGTGCATGCTCCCAAAAGATTTGTGAAATGCAAAATGAATGCTTTTCTTGAGAAACAGGGATCTTCCGACCGTATTTTACACGTCAATAAATGGACCCTCATGACCAACTCCCTTGCGCCTCACGAGGTTGGAGAGTTTAGGGTTACCAGTTCACTTACTGACCCAGATATTTTAAAAAAGGACTGTAAAGATTCTGCTCGAAATTGTAAAAATATTTTAACGTAGAATACATTAAAATCCGAATCACAAGGATATGCCTCAAGTTCCATATGTGCGAGGGACAGCGTGTGGATAAATTTTTAGGGCACCTTGTATTATCCTCCTGGATAGCATTTAAGGAATCTTTCTAGCCCTAAAACCTCGATCTTTAGAGTGCATGTTCAAAGAAAACTAAGAGACGTTAGTGTAGGACAAAACCCAAGTTGAATGAGCTTGATTACTATAAATCACATCCTCCTTCATCAAAAACTCACACAGCAGCGTCCTATCCACGTAGCTTAATGAATGTAACTGCAATTCGACAGTTCGGCAGTCGCGAATGGTGGTGCATTATGCACAGGCACTTTCGTGGGGAAGTAGTTCAAAGTGAAAAAAAGGCGGTTGAAGATTTTTGCTGCTTCCTCGTCCTCTTCTGGTGGCTAGACGGTGCAATGATGGCCAGAAGGTGGCTCGAGGCGCAGCCGATAACACACATGATCACCCTGGCTACGCATGCCACACACGAGGTGGACTATGCAGAACGTATCAAAGCCTTCATAGGAGACTTCTCCATCTGTCCTAGAGGCCACATTCTAAAATGAAGCATAGTCTTATCCCAAAGTCATGAGAAGAAACGAGTTACACCGTCACTTGGCAGCCTTCCAAGGCGTGAAGATAAGCTCGTTTCGAAAGATTCAAACGCGTCAGGCTTATTCTATTAAGGAATGCTCTGCTCGCCTTTGGAATGAATATTCCAGTATTCCTTCTCTCATGCACCAGTCGAGTCTTCCAGCCTGTCTGGTGCTGGAATCAGGCGCTGTGGTTGGTGCAGCGTGGACGCTTATGCCTAGGCATGCCACCACACCCCCCTTTCATGTGCAGCAGACGTTATGAGCCCGGGAGGATTCTGCGTGGCTTGCTTGACTCGTGTGGTGAGTCCAGCTGCAGTTCACATGTCCAGTAAAACATAGCGTACTGATGGAGCGTCTGACTTATTTGCACACCGGCTATAAAGTTTGGCTTCAAAGTGGTGTCCGTTATGGGTCAGTAGACAGACCCCCTATATCGTAGTAAAGGCGACATTTTGATGGGAAGTAGCTAGAACTCTCCTAATTATTGATTGTACCTGCTAGAACTCTACACTGGAAACTCGGAGCTCCACAAAAATAGTCAGTCTAGTTAGTAGAACCTTCAGAAGAGCTTATGAGAAATGTAACCTGGTCCAGCTATGATGGACGCGACTCTGGTTGTGTCATAATTTACTTGCTATGGAAAGATTTAACCTTCAATTCACCCTGCCATTGGTATTAAAACCTTTGCCGTGACTTACCATTTCACAGCCCTTACCGCACCCTCACTAGGGCTGCACACTCTAACTTTGCCCCTTTTGCTTCAAAATGATTGCCGGCATGAATTGCTGAAGTGCATTCTAGACCTAGCCTCCGAAGTCAGACGGAACATTTAACGTTCTTCTTTTTGCTAGAATACTTCGGAGAGCACCGCATCCATGTTACCTTAGTTTAACGATGATGGTGGTCATTTTCATTCATTTTTATTGCCAAAGCGATACCACCATGTTCCGTCCTTTAAACTGCCCTACCGCCATTGCCATCGATCCTCTACGAAAGGCCTGCCTATCGATTGTGTCTGTTAGCGGGATCGTTCAAGAATTCGTTGCTGGGTTATTATGATCGCAAGAGAATTCGTTACCGAAAATTCTAAAGGTTTCCAGGGAATTGAATGGAGGTAGGATTGCCTGTAGACCATCCACTAGTACGACATTTTAACGCATTTCTCGATGCAGTGAACCAGGCTCACTTGAGTCTATCAAGATGTGCAGAAATTCGCAGCTTCCTAGGCTGTCAGCGGATTAGCTGTCTTGCTTCTCGTGGTCAGAACTACGGGTTTATGTGGAACGACTCACCGGTCGACTGAGATTCTTGCTCAACTCTTTCTTCTGAGTGGGGCCTCTTTGGATGCCGAGCTGTCTATGTAAAGGTGTGGTACATTATAGTCATCGTTATTGTTCTCCTTCCTCCAACAATAACCACTTTGAGGTTGCTGGCTGGACTCGTGTGCGAGCTTTAAGGCATACTGGGACAATTGAGTCTCGTAACCGATCGGTAAACGCCCTACAATGAATGCGAATATTTTCTGTCTAAATCAGCAAGACAACGAGCCCATAGCGCAGTGGGTTAGATCGTTTGACTTTAAAATAACAGGTTGTGGATTCGAGACTCCGCTGTTGCGCCACATCGGGTTGGGTATGGCTGACTTATGACGGCTAATGAGCCAGAAATTTCCAACCCAATCTCCCTGGTCTTTATCGGCAATGCTCCTCTGCCTAGCAAACTAACCGACTGAGTCCCATACCTGATCGTCGAACGTCTACCAACCAAGGTGGAGAGGGTGTGTCAGACACGGTGCAAATATGCCGTCACTATGAACTAATTCACCTGTTAGTGATTGTCCTGCGCCCATCACGCTTTTTGGACACATGCTGAACGTCGTCTTGTAAGATGGTTGTTTTATTAGAAGAGGTCGATGACTGTAACTACTTGCATCCTGGTTTAGTTCAGAATAAAAATATTTTTGGCGTCAAATACTCACTCAATAGAACTAACTGCATTGTACACTGTCTGCTGCGGAAATGTATTTGAGCTTTCGAACTACTTTCGAACAACTGTAATGGTTGAGACATGGAGTCATTTTTAATGGATATCTTCAGAAATTGCCTTTAGCATTGGAATGTACGCTATGCAGTATTTACCAAAATGAACAAATACGTTGCATCAGCCGTTTAAATTACCAAACGTTATGGTAGATCTATACTCGTCTCAGTAAAAAAAGACATCTGGTGCCCATTTAAGGGCACTTTTTTTGACCAAATCGAGACAGTCTTACTTAAATTGACTGTTTTATATCGCACTCATCAAGTCCATACTAGGCGAGAGTCGGTATACTTTCAAATCTACCGTCACCACATGTGAGAGGTTATGAGAATTTAATCGTGCCAAAATACACTTTTTATGATTTTTCATAGTACATAATAAATCTTAATGTTTCCAGTTGCTTTGCTAATAGCTTACATTTTATGTATGCTGTGAAATTTTACGTGTAGTATTCGCTACGGTACCTTGCAAATGATAAACTTAGCTTCCTCCCACTATCCTTTTCACAAGTTCTTACATTTTTGACGTGACCTTTCATTGGATACTCCATATTCTAAACAGTAGGTGATCAAGAGCCATCGGATATCTTGCGTCGGAGGCGTTCTCTTGTTGAGAACATGACCATCGAGGATAATTTCTTTAAAGAGATGTTCTTGGAAAGTTGGTCAACCTCTCTTCCAGATAATTTTTGGCCTATGGTTCAGATGATTTAGAGATCTAAAAGCTAGCAGAGGTGGCAGATCGCATGAGGAAGATGGAGCACCTGTCTTCCATGACATTTGCTCAGGTTTAACAGCACCCAATTATATCCCCAATT